>VXBN01012450.1:0-212434 GCA_013397395.1 Sinosuthora webbiana
GCTGCTGCTGCTGCTCGGTGAGTGAGTGCCGCCCCTCCGCTTTCCCTGCCTCCCTCGCCGCTTCAAGCATCCCTCGCCCTCTGGCCGCGCTCCGCTTTGCCCGGTACTACCGGCGAGTTTGGCGGAAAAGCGGCTGCGGGGACGCCGGGCGCCCGCCCCGCCGCCTGAATGCGGCTTTATCGCGGCTCTTATCGGAACCCCGGGCACATCCAGCCCTCCGCGGCAGCGCAACTTGGGGCGCGGGAGCCGCAGTGCTGCTTCGTTCTGCGGAGGGACGAGCCCGACCCTGCCGCTCTTCCCTCCGGCATCCCGCTCGGGGCTCCGGGCTCTTGGGGAGAGCGATGTGCGGAGCGACGAGCTTCTCTCCCAGATTTTTGGGGTCCCATGGAGCGAGGGGGGACTCTGGGCTCGGCGCGGTGGGGCTGTTCTTGCGGCGGTGCAGGTGCTGCGCCCACGGAACGTGAGCCAGAGCTGGCGCGGGAGGGGAGTGGGGAACGCTGCTGGAGACAGCGATTCCCTGGTGGAAGTTGGTGGTGGAGTTGGGAAAAGGTTAAACTGGGGACTCCTGGGGATGTGCCGCGCTGGGGAGGTTTGGGAGTGGGAACAGTTCCTGCGGTAGGGTCGGGGTTCAGGGTGAGGTTCAGGGTGATGGAGTGGGAGCTGTGGCTCTCTGGTGGGGTGTTTTGTTGGAGAGGTGGCCAAAACCCCCACGGAAAACCACCAGGGAAAGGAAAAGCACTGATGCTTTCCAGAGTGGATAAAGGTAGGGAGGAGTGGGGAATTTCTTCCTTGTAATCAGGGAAGGCGAGTGGGGTGCGAAAAAAATAAAATAAAATAATAAAATAAAATAATATTTTCATAAAATAAGATGAAATCCTGCTCCAACTCATGGCTCCCAGAAGAGCCTCTGCAGAGCTGAATGTGCTTTTATTCAAGGTAACAAAAGCTGGGGGATGCTCCGGAGGTAAAAGCACATGTGGAGGCAGGGCCCTGGGGATTTAACTCTGGGGTGAATTCCCAGAGGTCTGGCTGAAATCTCTGCCTGCTCCTTTTTTTTTTCTTTCTTTTTTTTTTTTTCTTGTTCCTCTTGGGATTCACGGGGTTTGATGGGAGAGCAGGTGTAAACCTCTGTCCCTGATGCCAACATGGGCTTTAAAAGAGATTGCTCTCCCCATTAAAACTCAGGAAGCCCTGAGCATCATTAATTCTGGCATAAAGCAGGAGCTGTTAATGCAATTTTTCTTGTGCTGGCCAGAATTTAGCTGAGTTTAGCTGACTTTGCCTTCTGAGAAGGTTTTGTTCTGTTTTCCAAAAGGGGGTGATAAATACACTGGGGCTGGGACAAAACGGGCTGTTAGCTGGGGGATGTTGTGGGGACCTGTTTCCATAACACTCTGAAGTGGTCCCATTACATCTTTCCCGAAAATTAATTGATTAAATCCTTCAAAACACTGTTTTCTGCCATTCGTTGCTGCTCGTAGATTTTGAAATAAGCTCCTTAGAGATGTTTTTATGCTGTTCCCTGGGTAATGGAACCAGGATTTTCTTCCTTAGGGGCCGAGATAGGCATCCCTATTTGCTGAGTTTTGGGGCTCAGAGTCCCAGCAGTGCTTAACTCCAAGACTGGCATTTGCTGTGATCATCTGAGTTATTCAAAGCCTAAAATTCATCTTTCTTTCCCCCCTTCCTCCTTAAATATGAAGAAGCTTGGTTTGTAAGTAAAGCTGTAATATTTTGGGTATCTTAGGAAATAATGATTGGGATGGAGCCTGCATGATTTGCTGTGTTTAATTTGGATGTGAAATGAGAGTTAGGGATTTCAGAGCTTGTTTTTGGAAGGTGACAACTTCTGTGTGGGGGGCAGAGCAGAGCCAGCCCGAGGTTGCTGAAGTTTTTAAAAGCAGCTCTCTGGGGTGCAGCAATTTCCTTTGAAAAACTGACTTCCAGGCTTGTACATCCCAATCCCCTGGTTCTGCAGAGATTCCCCTTTATGTCCTTGCTTAAATCAGAAGAAAATCAGCCTCAGACAAGACACAGCCAGTGTGTAAAAGAGATTTGTGCAGCAAATACAGCATTAGGCAAAAAACATCTTTAAATTCCGCCAGCTGGGGAGGGGCTCGGAGTTACCCATTACAGCATCTTCGTGGGATATTTTATTTTATTTTATTTATTCTTTCTCCTCATTGCATCTTGTATTCCCACCGGCGGCCTGATAGCAAAATTGCACCAGGAAGAGGCAAACAATACTTTTTATTCTCAGGGGATTCGAAAGAGCCACAGCTCAAACCTGTCCTGGGGGCAAAAAAGGGCAAGGAAGGGCTTTTTACCGGAGATCAAGCACCGGGCTCAAAGCAAACCACAGATTGATGGGTTTGAAATCCTTGTTGCCAAAACATCCCTTTTCATTCCCGAAGCTGAGTTCCCAGGGTACCTCCCCGGTACTGAGAGTTCCCTGGTACTGGGAGTTCGTGTTTGCCGATGAGCTGTCAAAGATGTGCATTAAAAAAAAAAATCATTTTATCCATTGAATACTAATCCTGACACGGGCAGGAGGAGGTAACTGGGGCCGTGTACCCAGGAGGAGAAATAAAATTGTTTAACCAGAGGGTTTTAGAATCAGCATCAAAGCAGAGGGACTCTTCTAAGATATTTTGTCTCGGAGGAACTTTGATAAGATTTTTGCAACCTTTTTGCCATTTTAGCGGCGCAAAGCCTTCGATTCCCCGCACGGACACAGTAACACTGCCCCGGGGGCTGTTTGGGAGGCTTAATTAAAGGATTGTTTGTAAATCATTTGGAGATTCCTGGATGAAAGGAGCTGGAGCCGTGCAATATAGTGATTTAATTCCAGGGAGTTGCTCTAAAGGCTTGTGACGAGGGTGATCATTCATGCTGGTGGTGATGGGATTTCGGCTGGAAATATCTGCTCTCAGCGTTTGCGGGGAGGCTGGGGTAGCACTTAGGTTATTATTTTCCCTATGAAGCCTGTATTTTGTCTCCCCCTATGCACTTCTAAAAGGTCTAAACCCACCAGCATGACTTTTTGGGGACTGAGGGAGGAGTTTCCAGCCGGTGAGGATCCCTCTGGCTGTGCTGTGCCCCCGTTATCCTGGGGGGTTTTATCGCTCTGTGAGAGCAGAGAGGAGCTGTTGGGGTTTAGCTACCCTAAATTTTGCCCCTTTATCCATGATGCTGCTCTTTGCCATGTCCCCAAGGACCCACCACAGCACCCAGAGCCCCCTGAAGCTCTGTAGGGCCGGGGAGGATGGGGTGAGTGGGGTTTTATCCTTACAGGGCAACGCTCTGTGGTGGTGAGGTCCTGCTGTAACATCTGCCTGAGCTGCCCTGTGCGACAGGGGCTCAAAGCCCAAGCTCAGGTGCCTTCAGCAGCTTCACCTCCAGGTGGTCCAGGCAGGATGAAGCCTGTAGCAAACCCACCTGTGGACGTGCAGGAATTCCTCCCTCCCCACTGCTGAGCTGATTGACATTTAGAGTGCAGGTCGTGAGCCTGAGTGTGCACCTGTGTTGTTCCCAGCCTGACACCACTCCTGCACGACCAGGAACCACCCTCAGCTCTGCCCAGAAGAGCACGAGAGGGTTTGAACCCTGCAGGAATCTGGGTGGCCCGGTTGGGTCCATTCCCCATGTGCAGGCATGTGAAATCTCACCAGAGCCTTCACACAGAGCTCCTGCCAGCTTCCTGCTCCACAGCCTGTTTACGTGCTCAGCTCCTTCCACAACTGGCCCATCTCCACCTAAGGATGTTGTTTCTGAATTCTTGCAATGCCTGCCCTTTCCTTCACGGAGAGATCCTGAGCAAACCTTGCTTTTTTTTTTTTTTTTTTTTTTTTTTTTTTTTTTTTTTTTTTTTTTTCTCTCTTTTTTTTGCCTTTTTTTTTCCCCCACTCTCTAAGCAATGCACGCAGTCATCTGGCATTTGTTGTTCTCCAGCTACCTGTGCTCCGTCCACTGCCACCCCCAGGGCTTTCCCAAATATTCCACGTTGCAGAGAGCAGCTCCTTTGGGTTTGGAATTGCCAAACAAATCCATAAAGTCTTTCACCTGCAGTTTGTGAGGCCACACTGATTCTCCACAGGAGTCTTGCAGCTCCTTTGGGGATGTGCCACCCATCTCTCACAAAAACCTCTCTGTCTGCCATTGGGGCTTAATAAAAAAATAAAAAAAAATTTTAAAATTTCCTTTTTTTTTTTTCCTTGAACTGCCTGGTGGGATGGTGTCCCACACCCCAGAGGTGGATGGGGATGCTTCCTCCACTACATCATTATTTGGGAGGTTTGGGGTCAGTTTATCTGAGACTCATTGGGTTTTAAGTGCCCCAGTTGTATATTTGTTGTAGTGCTGGGCTGAAGCCTTGCAGTGTTCTGCTCTGGGGATCCTTAAGGAATACACAGATCCACTGCAAACAGGCAGGAGGGATGTGCTCTGCCCATATCACAGCTCCAGAGGTGCTCAACCTTTGGGGCTATCCAAGAACATTCTAGTTTTCATGCTAAAAAAGCCCTGTCTGGGAAGAAACAGATAATCTTCCTTGTCACTTTACAAAAACCATATAAGAATTTTTTTCAGCTATAAATTGAAGATGTGAAATGCTGTTTAAAGAACTGGCTGTGGTGGACTTCCTCTCTCTATTTTTCAAGTGTTTGGTGGCAAGACTGTGCAGTGAGTGGTCGGGGACGGCAGGATTCTCTCAGCTGGGGCTGCTGTGGCACAAATTGCATCGGGGATTGTTCAAAAGTGTGGATGTGGTTCTTAAGGATGTGGTTTAGTGGTGGAATTGGCATGTTAGCTTAATGGCTGGACTTAAAGTTCCTAGAGGTCATTTCCTACTAATGATTCCATGATTCCATGGGCAGGGACACCTTCCACTATCCCAGATTGCTCCAAGCCCTGTCCAGCCTGGCCTTGGACACTTCCAGGGATCCAGGGGCGGCCACAGCTTCTCTGGGCACCCTGTGCCAGGGCCTCCCCACCCTCACAGTAAACCTGAGGTTCCTTCAAGTATGACTAAACCTGTTTCAGGTTACCTGCTGGCTTTGAATTGCAAATAATGCTGGAAATAGTCATTATTGGTGGGAATCTTGGAAAATGCCGATAGTAACTTTTCGTGCCTCTGGGGAGTGCAGAGCTCTGTGGTGGCTTATTTGGGGTGACTTTTTGAGGGTTACATGCCCATATGCACTTGATTTGAGCTGCTGTGTGTCTTAGAGCCAGCCTTTGGCACTGAATATTGCTGAAATCCGTTGGGCACCAGAAAATGCCAGGACACCCCAAAGAGAAAAAAAAAAAAAAAATCCCTCTCTCCTTCAAGAGGTGAAGCGAAGCTGCTCAAGCTCCGACAGCACCAATATCCTTCATTACTCATCTGCCTGTTGGCTCCCAGGTCTTGCTGATGGAAGTTTTCTCCCCACCAGATGTGCCTGTTTAGCGAATCTTTGCATCCCTGCAGCTCTGCATGTTGCAGGCACCTTTCCTCCCCAGTAAATAACGTGTGTCTCACGACTCGCTTGGCTGCGGGCCAGGCTCCCTCAGCGGACACTGGTGACAGTTTGGTGACAAAGCACCGCAAGGACACAAGGAGAATTCAAACGACTTATTAAAATCAACTCTGTGTGATGTCTCAGCACCCAGCAGAGAGCAGGAGGGGGAAGGAACGGGAGTGAACCTTTTATTTTGGGCAGTGGGAATTCCAGCGCTGCTGGAGCATCTACTTTTGGATGTGCATCCAAAATGAGCAGCAGAGGGAAGGGAACAGGCCAGGATGAGATTTGTCTTTCAGCAAAGCTCCACTTTTGAATAACATCCAAGGTTCTGTGTCTTGGGGCTGGGTGGCAGCAGGAAGGGGGTGGTTTCCAGTTTGGACAAACTGGGATGACTGGACTTGAGGGGGAAAGGAAAATTGGAAGTCACGGTGTGACTCTTCAGCTTTTCCCTCCCACTGAGGGACCCAAGGTAAGGCCATGGGTGTTTAAGGTCGAGGCTGAGTTATCCTTGAATCCAGCTGTGTCTTCTGAAGGCAGCCCAGGTGTGTCTTGGGATGATTTGTCCACTAGAGATGCTTGTTTCCATAAATACACCCCAATACCATCGGATGTTGCACCAAAAATATCCAGGACCTGCCCTTGGAAACACTTATCTTGTGTAACACTGTGTGTATGCTCTCAAAAATGTTAAAAAAAAATTGGTTTTGGCATTTGGATGAATTTCTTGCTGGTGGAGTGCACCCTAAAGGCTGCAGAATGAACAGGCAAATAAGAAGAACATGGTCCTTGGGTTTAAAAAAATCTGTGCTTGTTGTCAGGTGCAGAAAGATCCTTAGAAATAGGCGGAGATGGGATCTGCCTTAAAAGCTCCTCCAAAACTGAAAAGCCGATATTTTTCTTTCTGAGTCAGTCCCATTTTAGATGTTGCTTTGAGATCTGGTTCATATCCTAATCATCCCGAACAAAAATTGGATTAATCCAGTGGCTTTTTCCCTGTTCCACAGGCTCTGTGTGCAGGGAGCTTTGGTCTTAGGCCACATGGCTGATGAGGGTGGTGAAAGGGGAAGGAAGGTCATTTTGCAGTGGAAGAATCAGGCCTCAGTTATTAATGGCAAAGGCTGAAATTTTCTCTCTCAGCCTTAATTGATTTTGGCAAATTTAACTGGAGGAGGAGGTAGAAATTGGCTTAGAAATTAAGCTCTAATACTTAAATATATATTAGATCTATTGTAGAGAAATGAGGAGACAGCCTTGTTAGGCATTTATTCTAAGTGGCTTCTGCTGGGTACAAGCAAAGAGAAAAATACCCAATTTCTAAACTTGGACAAAGGGGACTTGAAAGGCTCTTCAGAAGGGCTTGGAAAAACTCTGTTTGAGAAAGTCCTTCTTTGAAACCTAAGAGCAAAGACCACTTTTTTTTCTTTTTTCCCCCCTCCTCCCTGGAGTCTAAAGGCAGGAGGGCAAAAAAAGACATTCCCCCACGTAGGCAAATGGGAAAAAAAAAAAAAAAAAAAAAGGGAAAAAGTTTAAATGATACTGCTGCAGGCTGTGGAAAGTGGAGAGCTCTCAGGGTGACTATTATGTGCTGCTTATCAAAATACTGTGAGCCCTGACTGTGAGAAAAAGCAGAGTAGTTAAAGAGGTGCTCTGTGCCAGCACGGATCTGGTTAGCAGTGGTTATACTGGAACAACATCAAGTAATCAAGGTCCTCGAAATATATTTATATTTATATTTATATTTATATTTATATTTATATTTATATTTATATTTATATTTATATTTATATTTATATTTATATNATATTTATATCCATATTTATATCCATATTTATATCCACATTTATAACCACATTTATATCCATATTTATATCCACATTAAATAAGCAATAAAGTTGTCCTCATTGGACATTTCTAATTTACCAAGCAACAGAAGAAACATTTAAAGCAGGTAAAGGGAAGCAAGTTTTCTGCCACGTACTGAGTCAGTTATAAAGGAGCAGCCTCCAAGCAGGTTGTGATCTGCAGAACTCCCCATCAGTATTCTCCTCATGAATTTTTTTACAGCCATCACTCTCTGCTGGCGACCTGGTTCGGTTTTGGAGCCTGAAGGAATAAAAACAACAAATAAACAAACAAGAATTTGTTCCTGTGGGTTTCTCTTGGCAAAGCGGAGAAAGTAGCAACATGCAGTAAAAACAGAAAACAGCCTCCTCCTGTTTTATTTTCTTTTTTTGTTGCTTTTTTTTTTCCTTCTAATATTGGTCTCATTTTCAGATGGATCAGTACCCTGATCTGGTTTGACACAATGCCAAGAAATGTTTGTGCTCTCCTCTGCCTCATTCTAGTGGCACATAAGTTTGTACCAAATCACAGCATTGCGTTAAACACTCCAAAATCCCTTGTGGTGGCAAAAAACTGTGACACCTGTGCTGCAAATGGGAGGAACCAGCAATTCTGAGGCTCCCAGAAATCTTGATCCAACTGAGATCCAAACCAGGACAAAATATAAGCAAAATGGGACAGGGCATCGTGTCAGCTGTGAAGCCAGAAATCAAAATTCACCGCCTTGAGCCCGAATTTCAAGCGTGCAGGAGTCAATCTCCCCATCACCTCCACTTTCCCAAGCCTCAGGGTCATTCCCATACCAAAAAGCCAAGGGGAGATGCTGATCTCTTTGACATAAGGAATATTTTTTTCCTGTCCTGTACAGCGCGTGGAATGCTGCGGAAAAAGAAAGTTTAGAGATTAATGCAACACCCTGTTATAGACAATTATTTTGTTTCCTTAAAATTTTCCCAGATGGCTAAAAAAAGCCCCCAAGGCTCTCAGTCCATGTGATTTTGTGGGCTTCTAAGACAGTTCCTGCCAACGAATGGCACCAATAAATCCCCATTAACCACATTCAACAGGAGAATGATCTTTTTTTTTTTTTTTTTCTCATTAAAGCCTCACAAAGGGTTCAAAACCTCATTTTATGGCAGGGTGCTTTGATTTAAATTGATGTGGCTTAAATTATGAATTTTAATCACGACTTAAAGTCCAGAAGGAGAAAGTCATAATTTGAATGATTTGATTTTTATCATGTTTTTCATTTACAATTCATAGCTATATCCCTTAAGCAGGGTTGATTCTCCTCATTGTAAAACTTGGAGATTTACAGCCCACTCTTGCCTTTCAACTGTGTTTTCTAACTAGGCTGGCACACTCTGAACATATTTGTAGAAGGAATTTTATAGCCTGAAACCTCTCTATTTTGATTTCTAATTTATGCATCTCTGGAGTCGTCCTCGGTAATGATGAATAAAACTAATTTAGGGTTTATTGGTGGAAATCACTCTTTGCTTGTCGAGGGAATTTCCGTTAAACTGACAAATGCAAAAGAGCATTTACAATTCCTTTAAGATACATCAAATAACCGAGGACCTGGGTGCCTTGTGCAATAAACTTTTCAACAAAGTTTTCAGTTTAGTGCTAAGCAATTCACCGAGCAAACCTCCAGCGTCAATCTGTGATGGAGTTAGTGACTGAAATGAGTTATTCTGTGTCTCTCGAGGGTTTCAAATTAACAGGAGTCGTTCTCTTAAAATTCACTTTTGCTGCTTAAAATGGGAGAGGAAACAATTTTATTTTTCGGCTGCCACCTTCCAGTTGTTTTTGCAGCTTGGAGTTAACTGTTGGTGGAGCAGCTGAATGTGTCTCTCCTTGATGTGCAGAGGGAATTTCAGTGGATAGCTGAGGTTTTATGCACATAACTTTTGACTCTCTAACTGAGTATCCCATGCTGAATGTCTGGATACCCTGGACATCCGCCCATAGTATGGGCAGAAAGCAATTAAAGAGAAGCAAAAATTAACAAGAATTCATTTAATTGACTGCGCTGTTTTTGTTTCACATCCAAATCCAGCCCCACTTAGTGCTGGAAAAGCTGAGTTCCCCAAATGCCATGGGTGTCCTGGGTGGGTTTAGTCTCACTGCAATATATTTAATTTTCTTTTTCTGGTGCTAGATGATAAAATCTGGTCTCCCAAGAATTAGGAAGAGATTTTGCCTTGATGGATTGTGGCCCGTTCCCCTCATCCAGCCTGTTCTGAATGTGTCCCTTGCTGATCCAACATGACAGCATTTTCCCCAGCAGCCTTGGCAAACAAAACTTTGCTGTTTAGGGCAACAGTCAGAGAGGGGAGAAAAAGAAGGAAAATAAAATAATCCTGAGGGGATTGTGATTGCCACTCCTGCCATCACTGTTTTGCACAAAGCCATTCCAGTGGGAGGGCACATCTGCTTCTGCTGCCACACATCAGTTTAGGCCGATAAAGGTCTCTGGTAAGCTGCAGTTTGACCCAGCTCAAGGTGGAGGATGCACTAACAGACCCTGGGAAGGTTCCTGCAGCCCTCACTCTGCATTTCCCTAGTCCAAATCCCTCTCAGGCTCTTGGGAGGAGCAGCATCCCACGATGGCCACGCTCCTGAGATGTTCTTCCATGGTGAGTGGTTATCAGAACCCGGCCTGTAATTCACCGTCTCACCCCCAAACATTGTTTTCTGGGGAGTTTCCCAGCCTGGAGAAGGTCAGTAGTGGATGGGGTGGTGTTAAGCAATTCCTAATGAGGACAAGGATGGGCAAACCCCACTGTCGTCTGCCCAGTGAAGGACAAAATCCGTCACCCATCGCTGTCCACGCTCCCCATTCCAGGCTTCTCCAAATCACAGCTTCAGTTGCTGGGGGTGATTTAGGGCAGCCAGTTTGGCAAGGGGAAAAGCTTTTATTCTGGCAAAGGAAGTGGCTCGAGCAGGGTGGAGTGGTGGGAGGGTGGTGAAAGGTAGAAATGTGAGGTTGGGTTGGTGGCAAGAGAAGTGGGGGATGTCACAATCGGTGTGTGTATTTATGAATTCCTTTACAGAGGGCTGGGGAGGGAAAGGCAGGAGTCCAGACTGATGGGTTGAGACCTTGATGAGCTGATTTTCTGCTTTTAAAAAATCCACCTGTTTGTGTGCTCCTATTAATGCATCTGGGCATAGGTAGCTGATAGCTGCACCGGGTAAAATTTTGGGCATTTAAAGGAGTTTGACTGCCACAGGAAAACCCCAAGGGGAGCAGTGCTCTTCCCTCCCTGATCGTGTTAGAAATTAAAATTACAGCATTTTGTCAGCATCCTTGATGGGAGCAAAGTGACCTGGCCCAAAAAGCAGCTCCTGCTCCTTCAGGAGCCTCTGCACTTAATCCCTGCCTGGCACAGAGGCTTTCAGCATTGCAGGACATGCCATGGACAATTGGACAGGCCTCTGGATCGATGCAGAGCCCCAGCACGATGGTCACTGGTGAGAAATTCTTGTGAGTGACATGGAGAGGGTTATTTTGGACCAGACCCAAGGCCAAGCTCTGGAGTTGTCCCACTCCGTACGACTCTGTGTGTCTCCACTGTGCTCTCACAAGGAAAAATCCCACTGCCAATCCTGATAAAATACTGCAAGGGGAAAAGAAAGAAAAGAAAAAAAAAAGGTCAGGAAACCACCAAAAGAATCTGCGTGTGCCTTGGGGGTTTGTTGGGGAACACTGTGAGGACAGCCATGCTGAAGGAATGCCGGCTATTTTGGGGCAGTGTTTGTGTTTGAGCGGCTGGAGGAGGAGGAGGAGGAGGAGGAGGAGGGTTGCAGCCCCACGCTTTGTCTGCCGTGAGAGCCTTTCGCTTGTCTGGCAGGACGGCTCCAATCTGATTAGGAGGAGGCTTGATTAGGAGGGGGCTGGCTGGGGGAGCAGCAGCGATGTGGGGATGGATGCAAAGCTGCTTTCCCTGGGAGCAGCAGTCCGGGGGATGCCCCGAGCCCAGCTGGCCTTTTAGGGAGGGTTCCCTTCTAATCCAGCTCAGAAGCAGTTTTGGGGCAGGGGTTTATCTCTGTCTTGGCTGGTCAGATTGGTGCCCTGAGGTGCTGGGAGAGGAGTGTTGATGAAGTGGTTGGGTGAGGAGGAGCGGCACGAGGAAGCCGCTGTAGGGGAACTGCCTTTGAAGCTGGATTTTGGAGAGTGCTTTTGGGGTCCCACTTTATTTATTCATTTATTTATTCATTTATTTATTCATTTAGTCCTGTCCTGAAGGCTGACAAGGGGAAGGGTAAGAAAAGTGCGGCCCATGAGCTGTTCCTTCAAGGATTTCAACTCAGCCAGAGCAGAAGGCACTCACCCCACAGAGGGAGAGGAGAGACAAGGGGCAGTAAGATTTTTGTCTCTGCCCAAATCTGACAAGATCAGATGCTCACAGCCTATTTCTAAAGAAATTAGAAGCATTCCTGCCTCAAGAATTTATTTCTTAGAGGACTTTTTTTTTTTTTTTAGAAAGGAAATAGAGGAAATATTGGAGGAAATATTTATTAGAATTTATTTCTGAGACCCTCAGATCTCTCAGCCCCTGTTTTAAGCACCAAGACTATGCTTTGCTGAGATGGAAAGTTTTGCCTGTGGGCAGATTTCCCATTTTTCTCCTCACAAAAGGCAAGAAATGGCTTGTTGCAGGAATCTGGTGCCACCTGCATCTCTCAGGACTCCCCAGAGCCAGAGCTGCAAAATTTCCCAGTCTGTTAATGTTGTTGCCATGAAACTGCCAGGAGTGGGGAAAGGAGGAGCCCTCTGCTTCATAATCTGGATTAGGAATAAGGAATTTGTTCTGTAGTAATAAGGATCAGCTTTTGGATCTGCTTGGATTTGGATTTGAGCCATCTTCCCAGGGGTGAGGGCCTAACATCCAAATGTCCTGATGCTGTAGCTCATCTCCACCACAGGTTTGGGCTGCCCTCCAAGCATCAGGGGTGTTTGCAAGAAGGGGATTTGCTCCACATCTTGCTTTCCTCCAACACTGTTTCCACTCCTGTTTGGGGGAGCTGCTTTGAATCCTGCAGCAGCACAGAACTCGGACATCTGCTGCATCAACCTCAGTCCCAAAACGCAGTGCCTGGATCCCAGCACTGTCCTATTCATTTGGCTGCTCTGCTGTGCAGAAACTTCCTGGGCCAAGGACCTGGTGCTGTTGGTTTGCATCATTTGAGCATTTCAGGCTCTCCTCAGTGACACTGTGGCCCACCTTGAGAGGTCTGGGCACTGGGAGGGATTGGTGATGGAGAAGCAGAGCAATTCCAGGCCAGGTTGAGTGGAGCTCTGGTCTAGTGGGAGGTGTCTGCCCAAGGCAGGAGGGCTGGAATGAGATGATCTCGAAGGTCCCTTCCAACCCAAAGCATTCTGTGATGATTCTGTGCCAGCCACCAGGGGTAGGAGCATGCCTGCACCACTGAGCAGTGTCTGCAGTGCACAGGCTTGCAAGGTATTAATTATTTAAAGCGATCTGTTGCCAAGAAGTCAAAGCAAACAACAATCAATTACAGAGAATTATCAATGAGCATTGCTAGAAGTTGTCATTTGCTTTTGATGGCTCAGCTCTTTCTTGCCTCCATGGTCAGCAGGCTCAGGGCTTGATTTCTGAGTGGTGTCCAGCAGCATTTTATGCAATAATAATTTCCAGAGATGTCAGGATGAGATGGGGCTCAGGGCGGTGAGAGGGTATATTTGCACAGCTGACTGTGCTTCTCCAAATGAGCATTTGAAATTTGTGTGGGGATTTTTCAGCTGTCTCTTCTGCCTAGCTGTAATCAGGGATGCTGTTTTCAGGTGGTTTTGGCAGCAAAGCCCTGCTTTGATTTGGCCATGGATCACTTTGCAAACATGCCAGGAATGTTCATGTAGCTGCAGCCTTCTCCAGAGCAGGGGCTCCATCTCCTCTGCCCAGCTCCAGGATTACAACCAGCACTACCCACTGAATCCCAGTTCAGTATTCTCTCTCTCTCCCCTGCCCTGCTGGTGGCTTTCTGTGGGTCCCATCATGTCCCTGCCCTCTCCTCCCATCTCCAACCCCACCGTGATTCCAGCTCAGCTTCCTAAAGGAAATGCCCAGGCTGACATCTCAGAGTTTCCCAAAGCAGGACCTGGTATCTGTCACCCCAGGAGCAGAGGAATTGGGATATTATCACCAAGCCCAGCCCCACAGCTCCCTCCTGTATCCAGAGCTGCCACTCACCAATGTGGATCCCCTCCAAGGTGGGAACTCAACCTGGTGTTTGCAGACCTGATGGCCTCTCTCAGGAGAAAGAGGAGGATGATTAGCAGCAGGGAGGGGATGCAGCTCCTTCTTCCTTCCTGCTTCCTTTGCTCCCTTCCCTTGGCCTGCCATGGCCTTCCCTGCAGCACAGCCTCCAGGCACTGCCCTGGAGAGAAGGATTTGTTGGCAGGGAGATGTTTTGGTGGCAGGGAGGTGCCAGCAAAGCCCTGAGCTCAACAGGTGACGTGGACAGGGTCTGTTCCATCCAGACCACCCTGGGTGTAGGTTCTGTAAGCTTTGCTTTCCTCTAGACACCATTTAGGTTTTTCCTCCCTGACCAGCGAATCTCTTTGTGCTCAAGCTCACTACCTGTCCAGGGAGTTTTTGTGGAGCTGAGTATGACCCTTGTTGTGTGCTGTATTTTTTTTTTTTTTNNNTTTTTTTTTTTTTTTTTTTCTGGAGTTTCTCAGCACGCAACCACGCCATTGAAACCTACTGAGTGCAAAGCGTTGTGTCCCCAACCCAGTGACATCCCACAACTTCCCATGCTCTTCTGCTCAGCTGTAACCACGCAGGAATCTCACTCCTTGCTGGGCTGCTGGGTGGACAACATTGTTCCCCTATTGAGTCATTAACAATGAGGTCATTGGGCTGGAAAGACAATGTCATTCAGCAGCCAAGAACCCAGCTGGCTGATCCCGGTTGTGTCTCATCTCCTATGACAAAGCCACTTTTAATTGACTAATTAAAGCTTTTGCAGGCTCCATCTT
The DNA here is from genome assembly GCA_013397395.1 of Sinosuthora webbiana. Taxonomy (NCBI): domain Eukaryota; kingdom Metazoa; phylum Chordata; class Aves; order Passeriformes; family Sylviidae; genus Sinosuthora; species Sinosuthora webbiana. The sequence continues at coordinate 14,353 of VXBN01012450.1, forward strand.
GGAAGGGGTGACCAAAATAGACATTGTTCTTTGTCAGCATTAAGTCAGGCCAGTTGGCTGATTAAGAAGCAAGACCTTTCTTCCTTCTCCACTTTGCCACTTGCTGTGCAGGCCTCAATTCCTGGTCCTGGCAATGGGAAAACCTCCTCAGAGGTAACCCACCACGTGTTGCAGAGCAAGCTGTTTGAACGAGGCCCCAAGGACCTCAAGAAAGCTCACCCAAAGCCCACTCAAGACACTTTGGAATAACATCTCTGTGTTTCCATCACACCTTTTGTTGGACACCTGATATTTTGGGTTCCCAGCCCCTGCAGGAGTTTGATATTGCACCTAAACCGATGGCATTGGGGTGCTCCTGTACCCTGTAGGCCTTACAAGGACAATTTGATCCACTGGCTGCAGGCCAAGGGCATTTTTCTTCCCATTTCTGGGCCATCTTTCCCTTTATGTACTTTTTGGGTGGTGTGGTGCAGGTGGAAAGCAGGGACGTGTCCAAGCACCGGCAGGAGATGTGCCCACAGTAAATCCCTGCTTCCCTCAGCTGAGTGCTCCTGCACTGCCAGGACCCTCACCACTCTCTGAATGAAGATGTTTTGAGCCCTGAGACCAGTGGGCACTTCTGCTCTTGATTTTTCTTGCTCTCATTGCCACTCTGAGTAATATCATCCCAAAACCAGCGAATAAATCTGCCCCGAGGGACTCCACAGGACAAACGCTGTTTAGTGCAGCCACCTTGCCGTTTCCATCAAACCCTCAGGGTTTTCTCTGCCTGCAGTGTGATTGTCTCAAATCAGATTTATCTCCTTTTTGTGCTGCCCAGGCCCAGCTGAGCAGGAACGCTGGGTGTGTGTTTACCAGGGCCGGTGTCCCAGCCCTAAAGCACAGCAGCCGCTTCTTTTGAAGAACACACAAAGCAAGGAAGAGGAGCAATTGTTTGGGAGGAAGTTGAACCATAATGTGATAGACTCCCATGGGATTTACTATTAGTAATTATTTGTATTGCTCTGGCACCTCACCAAGGTTGGGGCCCCGGTTAGAAAGGTGCTGGATTGGCCTGGAAATGAGGACTGCTCCTCTGTCCAAAATCTGCCCAATCTTGCAGGTAGGGATGGGGAAACTGAGGCTGGGAGAGGCTGGCAAGTGTAACGAGGGTTGTTTTAGAGAGTTGTGGCTGAGCAAGGAGGTGAGCCAGCACACAGTGCTTACAGGAGCATCCTTCCTCTCTGGGGGTAAATCCTAGAGCCTGGAATTGCAAAATGGGTGGGGAGGGACTTTAAAGACCATCTCGTTCTACCCCCCTGCCACAGGCAGGGATACCTTCCTCTGGACCAGGTTGCTCAAATCCCATCCAACCTGGCCTTGGACACTTCCTCTACTTGTGATGCTTCCAGTTCCACCTCAAAGGCCATTGGGTAACAAATATGCTCTGCTGGAGGGTCATGCCCTGGGACAACACTGGAAAAAGTAGTTTCATGCTGTTTGTGCCTCTAATAAGTGATTTCTGTGATCACGTTTATTATTTTAAGGAGGGGAGGAATAGGAAGTTATCAAAGAACACAAGTGCTTCAAATGGAAGCTGAGTCCCACTGCTCCTGAAAAATAAAATAAACAAACAAACAACAAAACAAAAAGATAAAATAGGATTCTTTTTCTGTAAAACGGACCGTTTCAGGGGAGTTAAATAATGAGGCAATTACGAATTTGCCAACAATAGAAGCTGATCAGATTACACGGGCCTGTAAAGCCAGATCGTCAGCGGAGCCTTTTGGTGGGAAAGAAACTCAGTGCCAGACAGTCTTTAAATAGTTTTGAATAAGAGGGAGGGCTGGCTGTGTCCTTCCCTTCCGAGGCTCTCCCCACCTAAAGAATAGCACCGAGCCTCCTGCCAAGTCCAGTGTGTCCAGTCCGTGCCCAAAGGCTCCACTCACAGGCCCAGCTATATAAATATATGTAGGTGCTCATGCATGCATGTGTGTGTATATATAGAGCTTCCCAATTATCTGGGAAGGCCCCACCCTGAGGGAGGTGTGGGTGTGGAACGGGAGGAAAAAAAAAAAAAAAAAAGGTGGGACCCAAAATAGCACGGACACACAAAGGATCCCAAGGAAATGTGGAGCTCTCCTCACGGCATTGACAGGAAATCTCCGGGCTGCTGGCTCGGTAACCCCGGCTAGCCAAGGTCATGGGGGACTGATTGTGGTGGAGGGATGGATCCTGCTATCCATCTTCTGCAAAAATCATGGGACAAGGGGTGTGAGGTGGAAGTTTTTATGTCAGTGATGATTTGCAGGTGTCCCAGATGTGCCCACAGAGGAATCTGTCTCCAGCATGGCCTGAAAGAGAAGTAAAGCAGACAGAATTAGGGAGTGATATTTAATGAGGAAGCACCCAAAATTTCACTTAGAGAGGCTGGGATGCTTGAGGGGGTCACCAGTGCTTCTTGGAGGTGGCTTCTCTGTCACTTGGCATCACTTGTGTCTCTCACATCACCTTAGAGTGTCAATAAACCAAAGATCTCTGAATCACAGAGTATATCCAGCTGGAAGGCACCCACAAGGATCATCCAGTTCAAAATATTTCAGGTCATCCTCTCTGGGCTCATCCCGGCCTGGTGGTGGGGGGTGTGTGAGATTGGCTGGAGGAAGCAACGTGACTCGCGACCCCAAAAAGGTTAAATGTGAATTTGCTGGATGGAGGGAGTAAATTTGGGCTGATTTGTGACTCATCAGAGGTGCTGGGCGCACAAAGGAGGGTGAGGCTCTGGGCCTTATCGTGTCCCCACCATCTCTTTTCCGCTGGTCCGTTCAGTCCTCGGGATAGGCAGGCAATGTCCGAGCCCTGCCCCAGGCATGGCCCCAGGGGACTGGCAACCTCCCCACACATCCAGCAGTGGTGACAGCAGCAGGCTGAGGCCGTTCCCTGAGGGCGATTCCTGCTGTAAATCTTCGGGGAAGGTGGAGAGGAAAGGGAGGTGCAGGGAGCAGGGGACAGCGTGTTGTGGTACCACAGTGGTGCTGTGTGCCAGCACAGACTGACCTCACACTCACCCGAATCCATTTTCTCCCTTGTACCAGGGCAGCCTGTCACCAGGCAGAGGTCTCCTCGTTCTTTTGGGTTTAGGGTCTCTCGTTTTCTGCCCCTTAGGGCTGTGGCTTGGGCCTCCCACATGCTGGGCCTGCAGCTTCAGCCCCCAGCTGGGGATGGCATCCTCGGTTTTGATGGCACAGGTTTGGGCATTAGATCCCCACTGCCAACATCGGTTTTAATGCCTCTCTGTGGTCTGGCTTTGTCAGGCTGTGAGGTCCCAGAGAATCCAGTAGTCTCTCCTTGGGCTTGGGGCTGAACCTTTTCCTTTAGGAAGAGCCCTCCACCACAAGAAAGGGAATATTTCCTTCTTTCCTCTTCCTCACTGCAAAAATTAGAGCGGCACAAAAAGTGAGGGGAGTTTTGGCTGCTCAGTCAACCCACAGGAGCTCTGCTCCACGAGAGCCTTGTGGCCCTCGTCGCCCGTGGACAAAGTCTAGACACGTCGCTGATGCACGGCACCCAGCTTGAGTGACACTGGATGTGACAACTCCTCCCCGGTGCCCGCCAGCTGGCAGAGGTTCAGCTGGCAGGATGAGTAGCTCAGGGCCAGCTCCATCCCTGCCTTGCTCAGCATGAACCCAAATATGGGCCCAGCCAGCTGGAGAGGAGAGCAAGGTGAGGAATTTCATCCCCGCCCCGTGCCACCCGACAACTTGTAGGGTGCTCTCTCCACTGCCTTCTTGTGGTCCTGCCTTTCTCCATGGCAAAAAATGAGGAAAAACTGAGGAAAAACTGAGTTCCTAGAAGACCTGATTGCGGCCTTTCTGTGGCCTTTCAAACTTTTTAACAGGGTCTGTTGCAATAGGACGAGAAATGATGGTTTTAAACCAAACAAGTTTTGATTTAGATTAGATTACAAGGCAGAGGTTTTTGATGATAAGGGTGCTTGAGGTGCTTATTTTGTCCAGTGAAGCTGTGGGTGCCCCATCCCTGGAAATGTTCAAGACCAACTTGGATGATACTCTGAGCAACCTGGTCTAGCTGAAGACGTCCCTGCTCATTGCAGGGGGGTTAGATGAGGTTTTAAACATCTGTCCCAACCCAAACTCATCTGTGGTTCTATGATGTGACACCAAATCTGACATCAAACAGAGCTTTCCATGCCCAGGAATTAGGAAAGGCCAATCTCAGCTGGGGAGGAAAGTGTGCCCCATCCCTGATGTTTGGACAGTGTAACATTTAGGAGCTCGTATTGTGGGGGCCATCACCAAATTTCTCCTGAATTAACTTTCCTAAAGTGCATCAGGTTTAAGAGCTGAGGAGACTTCGATTTGATTTCACTTACTTCATTTGGGCTAAATTAAGTAAAGACTGATTTAAAGCTGAACAAGAGTGGCCACCTGGTGGGTTGTGTGCACTTTGACTAATCCACTCTGAAATCATACCCCCTTTTAATTTTAGGTTAATCTTTTCTGAGTGCCCCTGTGTAGACAAGCCATCAGGCTGTATAAAGATCAGTTCCTGTCTCGCGGGCTCACGTCCTCACTCCTTCCCAAGCTGTCTGGAGTGAAGTCCTCCAGGAAAAGCCAGCAAGGGATGATTCATCTTTCTGGGGTGAAAAGCGCAGGGAGGAACTTTTTCTCTGTCTTAATGAATAAGTCTGTGTCCCCAGACACCCTGGTTGGTGAGCAGCAGGGCTGCAGAAAGGAGGTCAGGTCCCCAGGAGGGGCTGCTGGATGTGACAGCTCAGCCCTCAAGAGCAAAGCTGATGCTTTGGCCAAGCAGTTCCCAGTGTTGGCTTCTCCAAAGGTCTCCTTCCCACCACCTTGCCGACAGCTCCACAGCTCCTTAGTGCTGGAATCAACTCCTGGCCCAGCCCTCAACGCTCAGGAGATGTGGTGAAGTTGCTCCAACCCTTCTTCCACCCCAGAGAGAAGTGGTAAAGCTGGGTGGGATCCTCATGTGGTCAAGGTGGAATTCCCAATCTGGCAGCCCCAGTCTGTAGGTTCTTCTCATGGACCTGAGATTCCTGTCCAAATTCAGAAAAATCTAGACTTTTAACTTATTTGCCTTTCCTTAAAAAAAAAAAAAAAAAAAAAAAAAAAAAAAAAAAAAAAGGCTTTTTTAGTGTTCATGTTCACAGACAAAATCCTGAAAGGCTTAGAGTTACAACAACCTTAGAGTTACAACATTGAAGAAAATCCCCAGATATTCAGCATATAACAAAATTCTGTATTCTTACAGTTTTCAACATTCTGTTGACTCACAACCACTGCTTTGGGACAGAATCACCTGCCCTCTACCTTGATCCAGAGAGATTTTCTGGCCCCATTACTCGGTGTAAACCTTGAGTTTCTTCCAAAGTCCTGTGTGACTTTTGCAGAAATAGAGGGGTCTCAGGGCTAAATGTGCCAGACACCGTGTCCTTCAGCCTGGGGTGATTGATGCCCCCTTGACACAAGCCACAAATCCTCCTCCAAAGCAGCAAGGCCATTGTGGGATAGCTCCACTCCAATGGCATAAAGGATTCAGGAGAGGACAGGAGCCTGGCCACACTGTTTTGGAAGGCCTGGTCAGGCTGGGCCAGGAGGCATTTTTGGCTCATGCTCCACAATTTCCGCTCCAGCAGCTCCAATTCTGTTTCCTACACAACGAGGTGTTGCTGGCTGCAGAGACCCCAGCTCATTCTGCAGCCTGGGAAGGGTGCAGGGCTGCAGCCAGCTCCCTTAAAAATCCCATCGTGGACAGCATGGAAATACCCTCTTTCCCCTGATGGAAAGAGGATTATTTCCAGGCTTAGTGGTGAAAAGTGCCTGTGGGTTGCGTTGGATAAGAGGTGGGCACGTGTCTTTGTGTTTGTTTGACTCCTTGACAACCTCCTGTGAAGGATTTCGAAGCTTTCATTTTCCACAGTGGTCTTCCTGTCTCCTTCTGATGGTTTTTTTGTCTTTCCCCTTCACTTTTTAGATAGCCACAGATTTTCCATGAGAAGACTCGTGGAGATACAATCCTAAATAGGATGTCCTATGTTTATCCATAAGAGAGGCTGGACTTCCCAGTGCTGGCATTCCTCACCTCTGGCTGGAGCTGGCCATGGGATGCAGAACAACCTGGGGTGGACCAGCTTTGAGTGAAAAATTCCACTGATCACAAATTTCTGGCAAACCCCAGACACTGAGGAGAAGTTCAGGAGAGGTCCAAGCATGGCATGAAGGACAATTCAACAACAATGTTTTTGAGAAAGGTGGGAGTGAGGATATTCCTGCTCCCTCCAACCCACTGACTGGTCATTAATTAGCGCAGCAAATGAACCCATTTCTGCCTCCCCAAATGTGGTGTTTAGAGAGACCAAGGCAACAAAGAGGAGACTGGTCAGGGCTGCAGGGAAAGAGGAGTGTGGGGAGGTGTGCCTTGGGATGATTATCTTTAATATTTGTCGTACCTCCAAATGAAACAGCAGACGAGCTGAGCTGGCTCAAACACTTGCAGAAAGAGCTGATGGGGAATTTGTTAATGAAGCAAGTTTGTCATCAGAAAATGCTGGTTCATCAAAACCTGGGTTCTGGGGACATGTGTTGCAGTCCTGGCAGGAAAAGTGTATCAGGCTGCAGGTGGGTTTCTTGCTTGAAACCAAGGAGGTTTAAAGGCTGTTGTGTGAATAAAATAAAGCCAGGCAGATCGAACAGAGAGGGTGAAGCAGCCAAAGCTCACGTGAGGCTTGCTTCAAGTCCTGCTCTTTGGGCTTCAGGGTTACTTGTACTTGGTAAAAATAGGGAAATCTTTATTTTTCTCAGTTCTGGAAGCAGAGTGGCCTTTGGGCTGCTGTAGGGACACGACTCACTGCAAAATGCTGCAGACTTAGAGTCCTCAAGGTGATGCTAAAATGCTGTGAGGACATTCCCCAGATCTCCTGCCCAGGGATATCTCCAGGCTGGCAGTGGAGTAGGAAGCCCTGGATGCTCCTCTCCATCTGGAGATGAGGCAAAACTGCTTGGGGCTTGAAGCACATCCATTTCCCCCTCCTGCCCTGCTCCATGTCCAGCCAGTAAGGGTTTATTGGGAAGGGTTTTCAGGGCAGAGGCTGTGGCTGCAGATTTCTTCAGTTTGACAGCAGAGAAGAGGGCACTTACCAGCATTATTGCCTCCATCTCACTGTCACTTCCACACACGATCTAAACAGCAGCAATTTGAAGAGTTTTTTTTTCAACAGGGTCTTTTCACAGCGGGGCAAAGGAGGTTCCCTGCTGACAATGAACCCAGTGGCTTTAAATTAGACTCCAGGCACAGTTTTTTCTTAGAACCATAGAATGGTTTGGTTTAGAAAGGACCTTAAAAATCATCTAATTTAACCCCTGTGCCATGGGCAGGGACAGCTTCCAGCTATCCCAGGGTGCCCCAAGCCCCATCCAACCTGGCCTGGGACGCTTCCAGGTATCCAGGGGCAGCCACAGCTTCTCTGGGCACTCTGTGCCAGGGCCTCATCTCCCTCACAGCCAAGAATCCCCTCCCCTGACCTGCTGCCCACACTTCTTTGATGCTTCCCCTCCCCAAGTGTCATTGCAGCACTAATTAGACCCAGCCAGTAGGTCTCAACTTCAGCATTTTGCAGAGCAATTCCATCAAAACTGTTCTGCAGCAGTTTTTATTCTGGCAGGGGTTTGGAGAGGATATGTCTGCACTGGATGATTGGACTGATGGATTAGAGGTGAATGCTGGCAGCTGCTGTTGGATCTTTCCCCATTCTCTAACCCAGGAAGCCAAGTTGATCTTTGGCCTGGGTGAAGCCATTTCATAAAGCTGATGGTGAGGCTGGCAGCAAAGGGGTTGAGTGATGCACATTAGGAAAGCATCTTTAGACGTGGAGAGTGCCAGGGTGATGTGTAAACCATCCTCGTACCACATCACTCACTAAAATCTCTACAGGCAGCTCAGGAAGACCCTGTTTGGATCCCATCTATCCCTAAGATGATGGAAGGGAAAGAGCCTCTGCACAGGCAAAATTAAAAACCCTGTGAAGTAACCACTTGCTCCGGTAGCCCAGCTTAATTCCAGGATAAATAACCCTGCTCTGTGATATTCTGCCAATCTGATCCCTCTCACAGTTTCAAAAGGAGGTGACAGATTTCCTGTCCTCTGCAGCGGCTGGGCTCTGCTGCACCTCAGACATGGCTGCATTGCAGAGGGTGGATAAAACCCTCCTTGCTCTCAGGAGCTTCTTGCAACGCAAAGAAAAGCCCAGGAGCTTCCTCAGCCACTTTGGCAAACGCTGTCCCCTAGGAAAGGCCACCCCCGGAGCCTCAGCCCCTGCTTTGCCTTTGATGAACTCAACCCGCTGCCCCTGTTTCAATCAGGAAAGGCTGCAAAAAAAAAAAAGGGGGGTGGGGGGAGGAAAATAGGAACTTCCTCAGGGCCTGGCTCACATCCCTTCCCCTTCCCTGGGCTGCTCAGGCTGCTCAGCTTTCTCATCCCGCCTTGGGAGGAGCAGGAGCCGGCTGGCGTAAGGCTCCGAGCCGGGCTCAGCCCGCCGGCGTGGGGTGTGTCACCCACCATTTCCTCAGTTATTCTTCTGAGTTTCCTTTTCTCACTATTAATAGAATTTCAGCCAATATCTGAGCTGTTTCAACAAGGTGGACCAGGGAGGGGGCGGGGGGGGAGACAGGGGGAGGCGTTACCAAAATAGGAAGCGGGAAGCTGTTGGGCAGGGAATTAATCAGAGGAGCTGCGTGGAGAGGGAATTAATTGCTGGCTTTGGGTGGGCTGTGGGAGGATGGACGGGACGTGTCCTTTCACTTTGCGTTTTGAGTCTGTTTGATTCTCTTTTTGCGCTCCAAGCCTTGACCTTTCCAAAAAGCTTCTCCCCTGAGCGCCTTCCCCAGCCTGCAAAACTCCACGTACTCACTGCACTGAGGTTACGACCAGAGCATCACTCCAAGGCACGGTTAAACTGGAAGAGAGAAACTTGAGATTAGACATTTGTTGGAAATTAGATTAGATCTTAGTAGGAAATTTCTCCCCGTGAGGGTGGTGAGGCCCTCAGAGAAGCTGCGTCTGCTCCATCCTTGGAAGTGTTCAAGGCCAAGGGTTGGAGCACCCTGGGGTAGTGGTAGGTGTCCCTGCCCATGGCAGAGGGTTGGACTAGAGGGCCTTTAAGGTCCCCTTCAACCCAAACCATTCTGTGATTCCATGAGCCTGGAATTAGAGGGTTAGAGGTGGTTCACAGCAGCTCAAAGCCGTGTCTGTAACTGCTGTTGTGAGGAGCTGTGCAGGCACAAGGCAGCTCACCTTTCCTTTTACATTTTGGGGGACTTTTCACATCCCACCATCCCCTGACCAGAGAACTCCCACACCACCCCCATCCACCAGCGCCCACAGGGGCAGTTCCAGCCTCCCAACGAGCCCATCTGGGTAATCAGCAATGAGGGAAAGTTGTCTCCCCTCCTGGCTGTGCCCATCCCAGACACGCTGTATCGCAGGCCGGGTCATGGGATACACGTATCCGGACATGAAATCATGTTTTTGCAGAGGACTCATTTCCTCCTGTTTGGCTGCCGAGCCCGCGGATGCGCGGAGGGCTCGCGCCCTCCTCCCGCGGATCTACCCCACACCCCGCACCAGAGGTTTGGATTTTCTGGGGGATACATGCAAGAAGTCAAGTGCAGACCGACCTCTAGACTCACTGCAGCCAAGTGCTGTCAAAACACCCCCGGCTGCTGCTAAATTGCTCTCATCTTCCCTAAAATGTGGAATTGGGGACGGTCCAGAAAAGTGAAATCGAAAAAAAAGCGGCCTTGGCGTGCCAAAATGCAGCCAGGAAGGTCAGGGGCAGGTGTTTTTTTTTTACTGCCTTCTGGAAAACAGGGTGAGGGTCTCTGGCTGAAATTCAAGTGGAATTTGTTTTGGGATGGGTCTCCTCCGGGTGAGGGGAGTGATAACTCGGAGGATCTCTCCTCCATCCTCCTCCTCCTCTCTCATAGATGTCTTAAATCCTTTTATTTCCGGGGCTCACGGCGTGAAGGGATCACTTGTTCCCTGCAAAAGGACTTACTGTATCTTTTGTGGGTGATTTTCATGCTGAAGGGGGCCCAAACATAATCCCGTCCTTCTGGCTGTTCTTGCCAGGGGTTTCCTCCTCCTTCAACCAGATCCTTTTCATTTCTTCTGTTGGGGACAGTTGTCAAGCAATGCTGGCCACCAGCCCAGGCAAACAGGGGCTCATTACCAGTTACTATCCCTGAGTCCACCAGTGAAATTTGGCACAGGTGGCCAGCGAGTGAGGAAGAGATTAAAAAAAAAAAAAGAAATCCAACATTTTCTGGCATTTGAAAGATGTACAGTATGTGTGGAAGGAAAACAGTGACTCCTGGGACTGTGGTGCTCGTAGTTGTTTCTGCTTTGGAATTAAGTTTGCAATGGGTTTGCCTAAGATGGGTCTTCTGTGGGTGGTGATCCTGCAAGACGCCAAAAAAAATGCAATTTTTCTAAATGAAATGCATTTTTTTTCCCAAAGCTGCAGTGAGACAGAGTCCCTGGACAAACGGCATTAAGCTCAGAGCAATAAAACTGCAGGGAGGTATTGAGCCCCGTGATTGCAGCAGCACCTTGTGCAGCAGCAGTGAGAAAACGGTTTAATTTGATGCAGCAGGATAGAAAAGGTAAATTTTGCTGACAGAAAAGTGCCCAAAAACCTGCAGGAGGGGTATGGAGATGGATTTTGTCGCTCTGTGGGACAGGATCTCACCCAGCTGTAGCCACAGCTCCTCTCCACTGGTTGTGTTGCAGGTCCAGCCCATGATGCTTAATCCCACTTAAATCACTGGTCCTGGCTTGATGAGGAAGAATAAATGGATTTTTTAACATCTCTTCACCTCATTGAAGAGGAACACTAGGCGTGGATGCAGACATACAGAAAGACAAAACACTAATGAGATTTTTGGGTACCAACTTGAGTCTTGGTTCTTCACCCAGTCATTTTTTGGGGGGCTGTGTCACTCTATGCACCCCAAAAAAGACCCTGCTACCACCCCAGCCAGGACAACCCTGGAGGATCTCACCAGATCTCCCCATCAGCAGAACAACCCCTTGCTTTGGGCTTTTGCCCTTGGTTTTTTTTTTGCTAAAAGTGGTAAAATCCCATCTGTATCTCCCCAGGGTGGGACAGGGAAGTGCTGGGGCAGGGATGCTGGTTCCTTGGATCACAGGGTGGTCCCAGCTGGCCACCAGGACTGGCCTAAAGACAAAGCAGGGTCCTGTCCCATTCTCTTGGACTCAGTTGAATTGAATTGTCTTTTTGACCTCTCTTTGGAGCCTTTAATTCTGCCCCTGTGAGGTGAGGCCGGGGCATGAAGGGGAAATGAGAGCAGCAGGGGATTTCCTCCTTCCTTCCTTCCAACCCTTTCTTTCTTTATGTCTCTTTTGTATCGTTTCTACCTTAAGGGGATTTTTTTTTTTGGTACTTCTTTTGTTGTCAGACCCCCCCCTGTCAAACTTTTACACCCTATTTATGGGACAGACCCGTTCTGTGGCTCACTGGATGCCTGGTCTCTCCCCAGCTTGGTGCAACCATCACTGGCAATTCAAGCCACACAAATTGATAACACAACTAAGGAGGTGGTAGGTCAAAATTCCCTCCTGTCTTTGGCACCTGGGGTTTATCTGTCAGGACCCTGTGACGGTGCTTTGCTTCTTTACCTCTTCTTCTCCCTCAGACAGTGGTCAGCCCATAGGAAATGTGACTTATCTCCACAAAAGCCCTTTTCCTGCAGATGTAATGGAAATGTTTTCTCACAAGCTGAGTGTTTCCTAAAATAATTCGCGCTGCTACTTTCAGTTACACTCACATCTTGATTGTGCTTCCAGGAGTGGCTGCTCCTCATGGCTGGTGGGGAAACGATGTTTTGGGAGGAGATCTGAACTTTCACAAAGGCATGGGGTGATAGGACAAGGGGTGTTGGCTTTACAGTGACAGAGAGCAGGGTTAGATGGGATATTGGAAAGAAATTCTTGGCTGGGAGGGTGGAGAGGTCCTGGAACAGGTTGCCCAGAGAAGCTGTGGTTTCCCCATCCCTGGAAACGTTCAAGGCCAGGTTGGATTGGAGAATCCTGGGATAGTGGAAGGTGTCCCTGCCCATGGAAGGAGGGGTTGGAATGAGATGATCTTTGAGGTCCCTTCCAAACCAAATCAGTCTGTGGTACTATGATTCCCTTGAAATGGTCAGCCAGTTGTGTGAGCTGATCAGTGTAGGTACATTCCAACTGAAATATTCTATATTCCTTTCCTCTTCCTTTCCTCTTCCTCTTCCTCTTCCTTTCCTTTCCTCTTCCTTTCCTCTTCCTCTTCCTCTTCCTTTCCTTTCCTCTTCCTTTCCTCTTCCTCTTCCTCTTCCTTTCCTTTCCTCTTCCTTTCCTCTTCCTCTTCCTCTTCCTTTCCTTTCCTCTTCCTTTCCTCTTCCTCTTCCTCTTCCTTTCCTTTCCTCTTCCTTTCCTCTTCCTCTTCCTCTTCCTTTCCTTTCCTCTTCCTTTCCTCTTCCTCTTCCTCTTCCTTTCCTTTCCTCTTCCTTTCCTCTTCCTCTTCCTCTTCCTTTCCTTTCCTCTTCCTTTCCTCTTCCTCTTCCTTTCCTTTCCTTTCCTCTCCTCTCCTCTCCTTTCTTTCCCATTCCCATTCCCATTCCCTGTTTGGATGCCTATGCAAGGCCCAGCTGTAGCTCCTCTGCCTCCTCCAAACCCACTCTGTCCCCACAGGAACTCAAAGTTCTTGCAGCCTCCCAAATCCCACTCCCCAGGTCCTTCTCAAGCCAGAAACTTGAGCTTCATCAGATCTTTGATGCACAATCAGTGTCAATGGCCAGGCCCTATAAGAGAAGAAACTTTGCCTATGTGCCAGCAGGGAGGAACAAAGCAGATCTCTGGAGAGCAGCATTAGGCTAAAAATGAATCCTTGGAAGTGTGGCTCCTGTTTTGGAGGGTTGGAAATAATATATGAGTTCTTCATGGGGGGGAAAAAAATTACAGAAGTTCTTCTGCACAGTCCACAAATGGAAGAACCTTCTCCCCAAATCAGGTCGTAGCCTTGACTCCAGGGGGATCCCTGGATAGAGCGGCTCAGCCCATTTTTCCTGAAAGGTGAAAAATTGGTCAAACTTTTCCAGGGGTGAATTTGAGCAAGAGCCCTTGGTGGTCACCACGTGGGGAAATTCTCTGTGGCCATTGATGGAGCTCCTGCAGTGATTACAAAAAGAAGAACAGACCCAGGTTTTTATACTGGTTTATACTGGTTTTATACTGGTTTAGCAGTGAAAATACCTCATTTTGGCATCACAGCACATTGCAGAGCTCTCTGCTCTGGGAGAGTTCTCTCTTGTGAGGAGAGCTGCATCCCCCAATGAGGAGCAGCTTCATCATTTGAAAGTCTAAAGTATTCTTCAGAAACCAAACACAGATCTCTTTGCATGTGATAATGTGAGGTAATTGTTTGGGCTTAATGATCTTGGAGGTCTTTTCCAACCTTAACGATTCTGTGAGTCTGTGTCACCTTATCCCTTCAGGGATGTGGGAGACCCTCAGAACAGGGATGGACAATTGCAGTCAGTGCATCCCTTGGCTGTCCCCTTACAAGGATCTGCTTTATTTTGGGAACCACTTGCAGGGCTTTGCATGGAAGCTGGTGGACCTCCCATCTGAGGGAGACCTGCATCCTGAGACCCAGCAGGTCTTGTCCTCCTGCTCTCACTCTGAAGTCCTGTGAGTTTGGCTACGTTTGGAGGTTCCTCTTGTCCTCCTCTGCTCTGCATCCTGCTGGACACAGTGATACCAGAACACAGAATTTGATATGACTTTGGAGAGCAAGAGGCAAGCCCTGAGCGAATGACTCGTGGTTTACACCAGTGTTTACTTCCACAAATACATGTTCTGAGGGGGAACCAAGGGCAGTTTCCTTAGTTCAGCGTTTACCTTGGCACTTTTTGCTTTCTCCCCAGGTGTCAGGTCTCAGGATGATGCGGATTCTACAGACCCAGGAAAAACCATGACCACCGCAGCCACAGAAACCCCAACAACCACAGAAACCACCATAATGACCACCGCTACAGGCACCACAGAGACACCACCCACCTCTGCACCACTGCCTACCACAACCCTGACCACCCCCACCGCCACCACTGAGAAGGAAATCACTCAGCCCCCTGTGGAAGCATCCACTGCTCAAACCGCCACCACCACCACAACCCCCCCGCCACCGTCGTCGTCCCCCACGGCCACGTCACCCACCACAGTGACAGGGAACACCACCCCAACATCGGGGACAGCATCAACTACCACCACTGTCCCATCCCACATGTCTGGGCAGGACAGCTCCACACAAAGCACCACAACCCCTGCAGCAAGCTCCACCACTCCCCAGCAGCCCAGTAGTGCTACAGCCACGTCAGGAACCTCGAGGACCACTGCTGCTGCAAAACCCGTCGTCACTCAAGCAACCAGTCCTCCAGGAGCTGCAGGGGCTGCTCCTGGCACATCCTCCCCCACCACACAGCCTCAGGGAAGCCAGCCCTCGGGTCATTTGCCTAAAACCACTGTGAGCACCACAGCGGCGAGGACTGACCCTCCCGAAAGCTCCAAGGAGTGTGTTGTCCCTCCTTCCCCATGTGCCACCAAGCAGCCTCCTTCTTCCAGTTCTCCAGCCCAGGCACCAACCCCTTCCACCAGTTCTGGGAGCGCTGGCACTGCTGTTACCACTCCCATCGGATCCCCGTCCCTCGCCACCACTCCGATGTCACAACCTGGCGGCCAAGACACGGTCCCGGAGGAAGCCATCACGACAGCTCCTGGGGAAGGTAACAGAAGACAGGAACCTTGGTTTCCTGTGCTGGGGAGGCCTTTTTGTGTTTTCTCCTCCTCTGGCTACCCTAAACACCTCCTGCCATTATGGGCTGTGGCCACCTTGTCTCATTTTAGGACTTTCCAGCGCGGTTGTCTGTGTGACAAGCGCATGTTTAGGTCCCTGCTGTCCTCGGTGGAGGTTGAGTCAATGCAGTTAGTGAAATTCAAGGAAGGAATCAACAGGCAAAGTGCAGGAATTGGCTTTTGGAGGGACCAAAAGGGTGCCTGAAGCACCATCAGCTGCAGTGGCTCGATCTTCAGTGACGGCGAAGGACAGCAGCGGCGATGGGTTGGGAGAGCTGGGGAAGCAGTGTGACAGCCCCAGGAATGCTGCCCGTGGAGGATCCCTGGTGCAGCTGACAGCTTAGGGAAGGCTGTCTGGGCATGCACAGAAAATGAGCTTTAGATGACTAAGGAGATTTTGCGGCTAAACTCTGAGTTTACAGCCCCTGAGGAGTCTGACTTTGGTAGGACGTTCGGGAGGCCTTGGGCTGCTGACTGCTGTCTAAGCAGCATTAGGAGTGCCCACGTGCTGTTCAGGACCTTGCTGAGCACCATTAAGGTGTTTTCTCTGACCTCTGGAGTTTTACAGGGGTGTTAGTTGCTAGGTGTCCTGGCGAGGCACAGTTCAGCCTCCCAAACTGGCATTTTGTCTGGTACCATTTACAGGGAGGTCATCACCCCCTGTGGGACTGTGAGGGCTCCCTGGAGCCTTCCAGACTTGGCTGGGATTGTGGGTTCAGCTCACATCTGGCTCTGAATAAAAGCTGTGATCACAGTGGAGCCCTTCATTATCTTCCCCTGGAAAAGGCTCTTCTTGATGCAGTTTCCAGTTACCTGGAATAGAGAAGCCACTCAAAAACCATCTCCATCCCCCTCGGCCTCTCAGCTGTTGGCATCACTAAATTGGCCAAGGTTTTATTGCAAGGCCGTCTCTTCACTGGCTTCCCCCAAGTCATGTTTTCATGTGTGGGCAGGAATGAGGTGAAATGGATATTTTCATGAAGGATGTTTCTCTTTCCTTTCTTTCCCCTCCTGCTCCACAGGGCTGCTCTCCACTGAAGGGTGATATATAAAATTATGTTAATTCAAATTGGGCCTCAAGCATTAAGCCTGAAGAGGTCTAAAAAACCCTTTATATTTAATAAATAGCTGGCAGAAAGCATGAGAAACAGATGGCTTTGGAATTAATTCTCTCCTGGAGCCTTCAGAATGTGTCTGGGAGGGAAATATCCCTCATCTTTTCTGTGGAAGAGGCAGGAGTCCCGAGAGCAAACAGGCTGTGAACATCCTGCGGCATTTTAAATCTCTTTGTCACCACCTAAGGATCAATTAGGAAGCCAGGGATGAAGATCCATGTCTTCAAAGGGTTCTGGGGAGGCAGGGGCAAGGCTGTGCTCCCACTGCACAAACAATTCTAAGGTGTGACAGAACTTAACCAAGTCCTGCAGGTGACCTCAGGTATCAGAGACACCTGAATGGGGCTGGTAGATTTGGTACCTGTGCCCTTCTGGAATAGCAGGCAGGACACCCCAGGCTGTCTCCTGTAGAACCAGGCACTACTTCCAAGCATGTCACCCTGGAATTTTTCCGTGGAGGTGCAGCCAGCAGAGGTTATGGCATTAAATCCCCTCCCAGCAGAGGGGGGTGGCAGATCCTGGGTAGCCAGGTCTGTGTCTGTTGAGGAAATCTCCACAGAAGACACCCCAGATAAAGTGAAAGGAAGGTCACCCCATACTTCTAAGTGATTACCCAGCTACCCACACACAGCCATCCAATGGCCTTTGGTTCCCTCTGTCCAGAACACTCTGATGAGTTTTCAGCAGGCAGAAAATAAAATCAGTAATCAGATTCTTTCCATATCAAAGCTAATTTTAAAAAAGATATAAAATTAAAGGAGCAATCTAAAGCCTCTCCAGCCTTTGACACAATGAGCTTCAAGGCAGGGCTAGAGATGAAAACTGACTTTGAGGTGACCCCTTAACAGAGCTGTGCCAGCTGTATCCTCTATACTGTGTCAGTGTCTGTCTGCTTGTTTTTTGGTGCATATTGGGGAGCCAGGCCAGAGCACCCACGACGCTGGATCTGCATCAGGGAAACCCACCAGTGCCTCCCAGAGCCCTGACAGTGCCCAGCCACCAGACCAGACAGAGAGCTGCGGTTCTGACCACCAGCAACCCAACATGTCTTACCCAAACGAGGTAACGGCACCAAAGGGGAAGGTGGGCACCTCTCAGTGGTGTTAATTGAGCTGCCAACCCACGTGCACGTGGAGTCCGTGGCTCTTCTCGCTGTTTCGGATGCCAGAGAGAGAGAGAGATCTGCCAGCAAAGTAATTCCAGCTTGTAGAATCACAGAACTCTGGGTTGGAAAGGACCTTTAGAGGTGATTTACTCCCATCCCTTTCTCCTGGAGCTTTCCAGAGAAGAGACAATGAGGATGGAGGTGGAAGGGGAGTGTGTCCAGGGGAAGGGTCTGGAGCACCAGGAAGGGCTCAGCCTGGAGAAAAGGAGGCTCAGGAGGGACCTTCTGGCTCCCTACAACTCCCCAGGAGGATGCAGCCAGGAGGGGCTCAGGCTCTTTTCCCCAGGAAACAAATGATGGGCTGTTGGATTGGTGACCAACCATCCTCCCAGCCTTTGGCCACCACTGAGAGCTGCTTTTCTTCTGCCTTTCCAGCTCATCTGTAAAGACCAGGTGCAACATACCAGGCCCACCATTCGGCTGAAAGAGCCCAGAACCTGTGTAAGTACCACCTTTTTGACTTCCATGGAGAATTAGCAGCTGTTGGAGGTTCAGATTTTAACGTGTGGTGCTCTGAGCATGTGAGAAAATGCTCAGAAATGAGGGAATTTCATCAAAGTTCCAACCAATGTAAAATGGTGAATGCAAACCTATGTTCAGCAGTGTCACCACTGCTGGTGACACTGGGGGATGTGGCAGGAGGAGAAGAGGCCAGTGTTGTCTTCTCCACGTAGAAGGACCAGCTGAGCCCACCCAGGTCTTACTGAAAGACAAATGGAAAATTTTAAAGGGTAAATCTTTCCCTATGCTAGCAGGAAAGCTTCTTGCCTAAACTGAGGGGCTGGAATTTTGTCCCAAAACCCAAGAGAAAAAAATGAGTTGTTCCTCCACCAGTTATTGTGCACTTGTGAGATCTTGTACCACACACTGGGGTAGGGTGGCATCCAGCTGCAGGGAAACTGGGAAGCAGAGGAGCCCGGAGTTTGGCACTCACTGTGCTCCTCAATGCTCTCACAGAACCCTAAAGTGAGAGGAAAAAAACTTCCATTTCACTTGTTTCAGACCCTCCACAAGACCAGAGAGCAGTAAAATGTGTTGGGAAGGTTGGGGGCAGGCAAGCCCAACCCAGGACCACACACCAAGACCATTTCTGGTGGGTGGGCACTACCTGCTGGTGTTCCTGGGGGATATCCACTTTCAGAATGGTTCTGGTGGAAACTGTGAGCTTCCTGCAATAGGGAAGATGCACTGTAGTGATAAGTTCCAAATAGGAAGAAGTTTTTTGTTGGTGATAAAGAGGAAGAGACACCAGTAAATGGCTGGTGAGGTCCTGAGAGAGTGACTGTGGGTAGGGCTCAGGGGTGGGTTTTGGCATGATAATGCTCTGGTTTCTGGCAGTGTAAGCAGTGGAAAATGGGCACTTCAGGGGCCTTCTCACAGCCTGTGCCGTGGGCAGGGACACCTTCCACTAGACCAGATTGCTCCAAGCTCTGTCCAGCCTGGCCTTGGACACTTCCAGGGATGGGGCTGCCTCAGCCTCTCTGGACAACCTGCTCCAGTGTCTCACCATGCTCACAGTAAAGGATTTCTTCTTAATATCTAACCTAAATCTCCACTCTTTTAATTTAAACCTGTTCCCCTTTGTCCTGTCATTCCCTGTCTTAAGTGAATCACAGATTTCCAAGTTGGAAGTGACTCTCCAAGTGAAGCCACACTGTGTTCACAAAACCCCTCCAGACACATTGTGAATGCAACTACTGCCCACAGCAGCTCTCAGAATTCCCTGTGCCTGGGTGATGGCCCTGCCTGGCAGCCCTGGAAAGGGCTTGGACCTCCCAGCATCACCCACTGTGCTCCTGGAGGAGGGAAAGCCCCTGCCTGCTGTCTGTTGTCACCTTCCTACTCTGGCTGCTGCTGGGTGTTAATGCTCCGTGCCCACACACCTGCAGTAGTGGTGATGTCCTTAGTGATGCTGCTCTGAATGCTGAGGATGATTCCAAGGAGGGGCCTGATTTCCATGAAGCCCCAGCAGGATGGTCTGTCCTGAGACCATCCCTTTCCCCGTGTAATGCCTGGACACGGCTGCAGGTTGATTCTGGAAAAGCTTGTCCTCAAATTTTGTATTGACTGTATAAAAATATGCAATCAGATTGACAAAATCCAATTTTGGAGCCTAAAAGGATTTAGGACTGTGCTGATGTTTAAAGCTTTCCCCCTTCCTTCTGGGCACAGTGATGTTCCAGAGCTGCTGTCCTTCCCGTGGAGTTGTACTGGGAGGATTTTGGAAGCAGGGATGGTGAGGCTGGGAAGCTGAGGGATGGGCAGACACCACATCTTGGCATCATGGCCTGCCCCAGGGCCATGGAGCATTGGAGCAGGCGAGCCAGGGAGTCTCCCACCCTGCTTCCCTTTGATTCCTCTGGGTGCAATAACCAGCCAGAGCATTGTTAGCACAAAATGCCAATTACGCCCCAAAAACAGCCACAGAAAGGCTGCAGGGCTGCAAGGGTGCATCCTCCCACGGGCTGCATCCTCCCATCCCATCGCCCTCCTCGGCTGCCAGAGCGCCTCCCCACCCCTGCTCACTTTCCACTCGTTGTATTCCCGAAAACTGCAGCCCATTTTGTGCCTCCCAGGCCGAGCAGATAACGGAGAAATGGCACTATCTGGTTTCCCTGCTTTGTAGGCCTGGTAAACACGTCTGTAGCCAAATCCTGACAGCAAAGAGAAAAAATCCTTTGCGTTTCACAAGCCGTGGGAAAACAGGAAAGTGTGTGCTGCGAGCAGGAGTGTTCCAGAAACAGCTCCAATCCTGCCCCGAGAACAAGCCAGAGTCAGGGTGGCATTGTACTAAAAATCCAGGTCCAGCAAGAAGCCAGGGCAGTGTGGGGGGACCAATAGTGGGGGACATGTCTGGATCACACAGGGCAGGGGACAGGACACTGCAGAGCCACCCACCCCATTCACAGCTGGGCTGGTGGGGCAGCACCAGTGATGGGGGGAACCCCAGCAAACAGTTGGGACTGAACCCAGGAATTTCAGAACTTTCACCCCACCACACCTCAGATTCTCCAGGAAACAAGGAACTCAAACTATAAATCCTTTTTAAAAAGCCAAAAAAGGATGTTTCACAGGCTGTTTGGTTCCCTGTATCCTTCCTCTTCAGGTGGTGCTTTGAACCAATGCTGAACAGTTTGGTCCATGTTCCCCCACCTTCTCCATCTCATTCCTTTGATTACAGCAGGATCTTAATGAGTTTTTTTAACAAGGCTTATTAGCTCAATACCTCACATTCTATAGGATGACTTCTTCCAAGGTCTGGCTCACAAATGTATTTTCAGTTGGGTTTCTCCTGCCTTGGAAGGACGGGATGGATGGATGGATGGATGGATGGATGGATGGATGGATGGATGGACGGACGCTCTGCTCCTCATTCCAACCCCAAAATGAGTTAGGTGAAGCGTGAAGTGATGATGACGGAGGTGGTTGGTGTAGCCTCAGCTGTCGTTCACCCACACAACCCCGTGTCCATCTCCCAGGGGTTCCTCCTCCATCGTGTCCCCCACCTGGACACAGATGTGCCCAAGGAGCTGAGTCAGTGGATGCTGGGGAGCACCAGAACCTGCTCCACTGTGGGGTGCAAAACCCACAGCAGGACCACTCAAACCCACAGCAGGACCAGTCGAACCCACTGGAATTCCTGTGTGACACCCACTGCTCTGGGGACACAGGGCAGTCCCTGGGGCAGGCAGAGGGACTCCCTCACTGAACAGGGTCGTGGTGCCCCCTCACCCCGCGCAGCTGGCGGGGCTGGTTTGTTGACTCAAGTGCTGTTACCTCATTCGGGGATGTTGGTTTTAGGTCCCCGCCAGTGTGGGAACCGGATCCGAGCTGCTCGGCAGCGCCTCTCAACTCCGGCCAAGGAATGCGAGCGGCTCCGGCGGCGGAGGGGGAGCTGCCAGGGCATCCCTGCCGGCCTCACCCTGCCCCTCTCCAGCCCTGGAAAGGGACAATCCCCCCAGTTCAGCCTCTGGAGGGCTTTGGGCACTGCTCACCAGCTGCCACTGAAGTGGTCTCAGCGACGTTTTAGCCTCGCATCCCATTTCCCTCCACACCCAAAAAAAAGGTGTTTTTTTTCCCCCCCATGGGGTGGTAGGGGAAGAAGCAGGTTATTGAGGGCTGGGGGAAAGCAGAGCTGCGGCAAAATCAGGGGAAGGAGGATGCAGGGAGGCAGCAGAGGCTTTCCCTTCCTCTGCCAAGCAGAAAGTGCTGCGCAGACAGGGACTGGTAAATCACAGGACATTCCAAGCGTAGGAGCACAACCCAGCGTCCAGACGTGATAAAACCACCGAGCTACAGCCCCCTCCTCCCTGCCCTGCTGGGAACCAGCTTTCCCGGGAATGCTGCCCTCGGGCTGGGGCAGATTTCCCACCCGGCTCTTTTCCCAGGGATGGCACAACCCCACAGAGGGGCCCCGCGGAATTTCTCCCGCTGCAAAGCGAAAGGACAGGCGAGGGACAGCGGCTGTTCCCAGGGACAGCCGGGGCCTCACGATGCTGAGCTCACCCTCGCGCTGTATCCGGGGCCAGCCTTCCGCCCCGGCAAGCGCATCCTGTCTCCGCTGCTGCTTCCCAAATATTTAGATAAGATGGGGTGAGATTAGGTTCGTCCCCTGGGCCCGGCAGGTCCCATGCCTGCGGTGCAGCAAGCGGGGTGCTGCCAGCCACCGGTGGGGTTGGGATGGGAGGGGAAGGTTTGGGGTGATGGAGCAGGCAGGAGCAGAGCCTTTCCCACCTCATTTCACCAGGGATTAAGGACTTTGACACACAGGATCACCTGCACACGGACTTGTGCACACAGGAGCTGTGTATACAGCACCTCTCATGTAGGATCTGTGAGGGCCAGGTCTGTGTACAGGATCATGGAATGATTTAGGTTGGAAAAGCCCGCTAAGGTCATCATGTTCAACCATTAACCCAGCACTGCCAAATCCACCACTAACCCATGTCCCCAAGTGCCACATCCACATGTCAGGATCTGTGCAAGGCAGGAGGGCGATCCCCTCTACCTTAGTGAGCTCCCAGATGCCACAAAGCTTTGAGCAAAATGCCTCAGGAACAGCAGAGAGGGAACATGGGCTCCATCCACCCCTCTTCCATCTCTCCAGGGATGTTTTCATTTGCCCAGAGAAGCTGTAGCTTTCCCATTCCTGGAAGTGTTGACGGCCAGGTTGGATGGGGCTTAGAGCAATCTGGTCCACAGAAGTTGTCCCTGCCCATGGCAGGGAGTGGGACTGGGTGATGTTTTGGGTCCTTATAACCCAAACCACTCCGTGATTCATTCTGTGATTCTATCCAAAATCAGGAGACACACTCTCCTGCTCTTCCCTGCAGAGCTGTGGGGAAGTTTTAGGCAGGACAGGGACCTGTGTTGGTGGGGACAGAGGGTAGAAAGGGAACTGTGGGGCTGCACAGCCCTGCCCTGCTCCCGCTGTGGCCCCCTGGCCTCGCCAGCACCCCCGCCCCGCTTCCCTCAGGGACCTGCTATTCCTGGAACACCGAAAGCTGCGCCTCACAGATAAGGCTGGTGCAGGGCCCCGGTGAGGAACGGCAGCCAAGAGCTCGGCTTCTTGTAAAGAAACTACTTTTAAACTTTTCCTGTTCCCTGGGAGGGCTGGCGGCAGCCGGGCAGTGCACGGGGATGAGGGAAGATCACGGAACCCACTTGGTTGGAAAAGACCTCTGAGATCACCGAGTCCAAAGTGTGACCCAACACCACCTTGGTCAACCAGACCATGGCATGGAGTGGCCAGTCCTAAAGGGGACATTCTATAAGGATGGGGCATCCTGCACCCCTGGAGATGTGGTGGGATGTTCCTGGGCATGTCCCTGGGTGGGGGAGCAGTGCTGACCCTCACTGTCTCCACAGGATGAGTGGAGGATTGCCAGCAACAACAACATCTCGTTCTTTGAGAGCTTCTGCTCCACGGCCCAGCACGCGTTTAACGCCAGCAGGGACCGGTGCATAGTGACACTGATGGCCTGCCAGCCCCGTTCCCAAGATTGGGCCGTCTGGGTGGTCCTGCACCGTGAGTATGAGCCCACCCTCCTGCTGCAATGGGGCAGGGTGGCACTGGGGACCCCGGAGCTGGAGGCTTGGCAGAGTCCTCAGGTCTACTACAGCTTGGCCAAAGGGCTCTGTTCCCATGGGTGCCCCCTCCCAGCGGTTTGGGAGAGGTACAGTGATCCCAGAAATGAGCTTTGCACCCCAAGGAATATGCACCAGATCCCTCTGCCATGTTGACTCTGACCAGTCTCCAGGAGGAAGAATTCCTCCCAGGTGGTTAAAATTGGGTGCCCAGCTCAAATCCTTCCCCAAAGACCACAGAGAGGAGCTTCATGCCCATGTCAGAGCCCTGTTGGGATACCCAGCTCAGCCTAGGGGTGCCCAAACGTTGCTTTAGGATCAGGGTGCCTGGGAGATGGAGACATCCTGCTACCCTACCATGAGGGGGAGGAAGGCCTGAGCTCCATCCTGCTCTTACTCATCACCAGAGCAGGGGTTGAGTGGGTGATCCAGACTCCACATCCAACCTCAAGGCACCCAAGCACTGGGAACTAATCCTTGAGGAGCCAAGTACAGCCCCTCATTTGGCTCTCTTGTAAATCAGCCACTGGAGATGCATGGTGGGGCCTGGGGACTCTGGGGCTGTCCCCCTTCCAGAAGAGATCCTGGCTCCTTGTCTGGCTGTGAGGCACCTTCAAGGGTTGGCTTCATCCTCACTCATCTTCATCCACCTCCTCCAGAAAGGGGGTCACCCCTCTGACCAGGGGATGGATGGTGGCACAACCTGTCCCCTCTCCACACCGTGTGCTGACTGAAACCTTTTCCTTCCCCCAGATCCCCTAGATTCTGAAGAAGTCCTCAAGGAGCTGGAGGAGAAGAAGGACAAGTTAGAGGAGGTAAGCGGGTCTCTGGTCATGGCACAGCTGCCCCCATGGATGTCCCCCCGTGGTGGGTGACACAGGACCCTGACCTGTCCCTTCTGTGGCAGCTGGGCATCGTCAACATCACCTCAGGCAAGATGGTGGAGGACATGACCATCAATGACGAGTTCAGCACGCCCCTGATCATCACCATCATCACCCTGGCCGGGTCCCTGCTGCTCATCGCCGCCATCTACGGCTGCCACCAGCGCTTCTCCCAAAAGAAGGACCAGGTAAGGTGGCAGGAGGGTGGGACAGGTATCCCAAGACCTTTTCCATCCCAGAAGCATCTCCAGGAGATGAAGATCATCAGTGCACCCCCCTGGGTCATAATTTTGCCAAGAAAGGCTTTCTCAATCCAAAACCCCATTCCAAAAACAAGCTGTACCCCTCAAAATTTTTCTTGAAATGCTTTTACAAGTAGTGGAGCTTGGGTTGGGTGCCAGGGAGCCCCAGGCTGTGTGCAGGACTGTCAGCAGGTACATCGACACTGTAGGGCTCAGCTTTTGCAAGAGCTGGGCCAAGGCCAAATTTCAGAGCAGCAGCAGCAGGATTTAAGGAAGAACTAACACAGAAAGAGAAAATAATGTGATTTTTATCTCAGGAAGCAATCCTAGGTGATTTTAGTGTATCATCCACCTGCAAGGACTGGCCATTCCCATGTCCTGGGGCACTGAGGTTTGCACTGGTCCCAGCTGCTGTTCCTGAGGATTAGGACTAGGACAGACAGAAACAGAAAAGGAAAATAATTATGAAATCAGATTATGCAATCAGGGTAAACCACCCTCCTGATGCAGAAGCAAACCTACTTCACTCCTACTTCATTCTCCCCTGGACCAGCTCATCCTTTCTCAGCGACCCCAACCTCTGCCCCATGGGAAAAGGAGGCATAAAGCTTTCAATATTTACAGTGCAAGGTAGGTGAACACAGGAGGGAGGGAAGATCAAACCAATAGCCCTGTCAGACTTGTTTGTACTTGCCAGGCTTGATTTTTTTGGGGAAGAAATAGGGGGAGAGGCAAGACCTCAATAAATACTTGACCTGCACTGTGGTCCCCTTTGAGCTTCCAGGGCTTCATCATCCCTTGCATGGAACCTCCCTGGCTGGGGTGAAAAACATCCCACCAGGGACAGATAACAGCATAACACGCCCCATGTTGTTCAGAAAACAGGTAGAAATAGGGTATTTTTAGTGATGGGAACATGTATCCCTAAAATAACCTCATGCAGAGGAATAGGTACCAGTCCAACTTGGATGTTCCAGAAGTAAATTCCCACCAGGCACAGGGTAAAAGAGTAAAACCAAAGCAAGGGATGCCATTTCCGAAAACCAAACACATTCCTCCTTCCTGGCTTTGTTTTTGGGTGGTTTCTTTTGTTTTCCTTCTGTTTAGTTTCCAAAAATGACTTGAAAGTTTTTTTTTTTTTTTCCTATTTTATTTTGTTTTTTTCTCCAACCCTCCTCCCCCCCCCCCCCCCCCTCACCTCCCTCCCTGTTGTTCTATCTTGGAAATACCCAGAACATCCACCCTGATGTCCCCGGGTTTGATGATGGACATGTGGCCCTGATCTTTAATGTGAGTTCCGACACAGGGATCGGAGGGGCGGGCGCCGCATCCGTAACACCCCCAAGCTCTCACCTCCGGCGCTTGGTAGGGCCCAGGAGCTTTTAACAGGACTAAAGCCCAGCTTTACAGCCCCTTTCCCCCTCTCTGCATGGCTGGAGGGTGCCTTGCCATGGTGGGAGACCAGCAATCCCACAGGGAAGCAGCCCTTGGGAGAGCCCAGGTGTGTCCTCTGCTTTCCAGCATCCCACAGTCCCCACCCTGCCACGGGTGACACAGGGGACTCCCAGCAACGCCTCTGCAGCCCCTCTGCCAGCACCAAGCCCTGCAGTTTTGCTTCTCCATCCCTCTCCTTCTCCATGGATTCCCTCCCACGCCTGTCTCCTGACATTTACTAGGAGCATTGCAATAGAGCAAGCTGTGAATCCAGGCAGATTTTAACAGGGCTCCCCCAAAAAGGGCTGAGCAAGGAGTGCAGCCCCCCACTGAATCCTTCCAGGGAAGGATGGGGATGCAAGACCCACCGAGACCCCTGTGCTTCTCAAAAAGGGATGACAAGGACTGCAGTTCCCCACTGAATCCTTCTAAGGAAGGATGGGGATGAAGGAGCCCAAGTGGATCCAAATTAGGATGGGCTGGGTTGGAGCCTGAAGCATATCACATCAAAGGACCCAAAGTGCCTGATTCCATCTTTCCCTGCCTGGTTTCCATTGAGAGTTCCTGAATGAGGAGGGATAATGGTCACAAACTGGCAGGTGGGAGCTACCCCTAAGTAAAGGAGAAGAATAATAAAGGAACTACAAAAGGACAGGGGGTGGAGAGCAAGGGGAGGGGAAGAGCAGATTTGAGGTAGGGAGACAGAGTTGGGATGCAGTGATGCTCAACCTCTTCCCAAGGTCCTGGGGGGAACAAACTGAAGCTGGCAGCTGCTCCTGGAGGTTTTCCACATGTGCTCTTTCCTCCTTCCCATCATCAGCAGAGTCTTCCTCTTGCCAGCTCCATGCTACCCCCTTGCTGCCCCCTGCCTCCTCACCATTAAAGTCTCTATATGTAGTTACATAGCTCTATATGGGGCAGCTGTCACAGCTGGCTGGGAGGTGACAGCCCTGAGGTGACACTCACAGCGTGGCCAAGGTGTTGTTCAGTGGGGTTTATGATTTTCTTTCCTCATAGCAGCGCCTGACCGAGGAGATGCAGACCATGGAGAACGGCTACCACGACAACCCCACGCTGGAGGTGATGGAGACCTCCTCTGAAATGCAGGAGAAGAAGGTGAACCTCAATGGTGAGCTGGGGGACAGCTGGATCGTTCCTCTGGACACCCTCATGAAGGAGGACCTGGAGGAAGAGGAGGACACGCATTTATAGGATGCAGAACTTGATCAAGAGAAAAACAATCACCACCACCCCCCAAAAAAACCCCATAAACCCTACACGCACGCACACAGAGCTCCAAAATAAGGCAAAATTCCCCACAAAAAGCAGAAAATCCCTCAATGAAGTAATCATGGCCCCTTGTGCTACCACAGAGGATTCAGGATGGAAGAGGAGAGGACATGAGAAGACACCTCTGGGGCACATCAACACAAGCCACTTTGGTGGCCACATCTGTCCAAGCACCCTCCATCTCCCATCCACCTCCCAAGCCAGACCTGACCAGCCACGGGCAAACAGGGTGACTTTGCTCCTGAAGAGCTGCTGGTGTCTCCTCCAAGAATATCCTCTCCCATCCCACATCTGACCACGCCAGCTGCATCCCCCAGCTACCAAGTGGCTCAAAAATCAAGAGAAATAAAATGAACAGGACGGGAGATGGAGCACGTCTGACAGCAAAGCAGCACCTGGCAATTACAGCTCGACAACTCCTCTGGCCCACGCTGTTTAGTCATCACCCTGCCCTCCCTGACACCCAGGTAGTGAATGAAAAAACTGGAACAGCCTGTTCCTTTTTAATCTGGTTTCCATCCTCTCCTCAGAGCTAAAACGCACAAGAGCCCCTCGTTGTGCCACAGGCAAATGGATGCACCCGGACCCAGCGGGATGGCAGGGATGCAGCAGTGCCAAGTGATGCTCAGCCCCACTGCCAAGGGCTGTGAAGCAGACCCTGCACCCACTTGGAGACCCAGAGAGGTGCAGCAGCTTCTTGTTTTTAAAGGATGAGATGGAGGAAGAGGAAAAGGAGGAATTCCTTGAGTTCATCCCTCTTAGGAAGAGTGTGGAGAGCAAGAGCAATACATGGTCTCTAGCCCAGCTGTGGTTTTGGGGGTGTTGTGGTGCAGGACCCCAGCTCTTGTGCTGCATTTCCCTACAGAAGGATCACTTGCCTTCCAGGAATTACACAGCAGCATCTCACAGCCCTCATCCATCCTCCACGAGACTGTGGGACACATGCACCACGATGGTTTGTGGTTTTTGAGGGCACATTTTCCTGCGTGAGCAGCAGAAGAGGTAAAAGTGCAGCAGCATGAGCCAGGGATCTTGGTGGCATTCAGGTGGCCCTTGGTGTTTCATCCCCTCGAGGTTTAAAAGCTCAGCCCACACTCTCAAGCTCTTCTCCACAAGCCACAGAAATAACAGAGACCTGCAAAGCAACTTCCAGCTCAGCAGCGAAGCTGGGACTGAACTTTGTCCTGCAGCCCTTGGTCTGTCACCCAGGTCTCCCTTTGCTGAAGCCTTTAATGGGGAGAAGAAAAACACAGCTGGACTGAGGCCATTTCTGGATTTTTGACTCCCCACCACAGCTCCTAAACGGCTCTGAAAGGCTGGGGAGAGTTTCATGCCTTTGCTCTGGTGAAGCAGCTCAGTCCTGGCAGAGGCAGGGATCATCCTCCAGCTGGGGTCCATCCTCCAGCACATGGAGGTCACTTGGCTGAGTCCCTTCCCCAACGTGAGGATGGTGCTTGTCCCAAACCCTCTGCAAGCCACAGGAGCTGCAGATGAGAGCGATGCCCAAGCACGGCCCTTCTCCTCTGCTTGCCATAAACCAAGGCACGGCAGGGACATTCCCTTTGGGCTCTGCCACCAAGGGAACCCGACTGGGATCTGCTCCCACGGCTGCCCTGAATGAGGGGAAAAGCAGAGCCAAGCAATGGGAAGCTTGGAGAAAGCCTGGTGGAGCTGGGAGTACTCAGGAAGGAGGGGACTGGGGTGTTTCACTCAGCCCCAGGACAGGTGCTGGCAGAAGATACAAGTGGCTCTTCCCCCTTCTGTCCTGCACTGAAGGGCAGAGTCTGAAGTGTTCAAGCCTTTATATTTTTGTATGTAAATATTCCTGCTATTCATTAGCAATGTATTCCGCACACTTCACTTACCTGTGCACTGCACTATGGGGAAGTAATTTTGGAGGGGAGGAGAAATAACGAACAAAATAAATTAAAAAAAAAAAAAAAAATTAAAAATCTTAAAAAGAAAAAAAAAAGAAAAAAAAAGAAAGACAGAAAAAGCTAAAGGCCAGCCTGGTAGGGGTTTAAAATTTGACATGAAGCAGAAAAAACACCTCTTGCCCAGGTAACTTTGTGCCAGGGCTTTGTCCCTGCTCTGGCAGCATCAAGTTCAGCTCTTTAGTGTGGCCACGAGTCTCAGAGAATGGGCCTTGGCATCCACAACTGCTCTTGTGAGCATTGTGCCATCCCAGCTGCCCTGACAGACAAGCAGCAGGTCCATGACCTCACATTTCTGTCCTTCCCAGAACACAAACACAGTGAAAACACAGGGCAGCAGCGATGTTGTGGCCACAGGGGCTGGAGCTGCCACGAGGACACCCCTGGCAGGGCAAAGCCAGGCAGTCAGGCTTTGGCATGTGCCTAAAGATTCCCCCTTCCCAGCAAAGAGATGCCAAAGTGCTTTTAATGAGTCAGGTCCAAAGACTTTCCAGGAGAACCCTACAGAGGCCTGAGATCAAGAAACCTTAAATCTTTCCGAGCAGAGACCAGTGAGGATGTTAACTGCTCAGCAAGTGCTTATAGTGATTTATATTTGAATAGGAATTGTACATTTATTTATTTTTCCAGACACCATATTTTTAAACCACTAATATTTTATAGTAGATTTTCCTTCCCCTATTTAAAAGAACTATTTCCACAGGAAAAGAAAACAGTACTTTTTTTTTTTTTTTAATGTTGAGAACATTCTTTTTTTGGAAAAAAAAAAAATCAGGTAGGAAATGCAGCAATGAGCATCTTTGGCCTTAACCCTTCCTTGCGTAGACTGTAGCCATAATTGTTAGACCAAAAATAATAAATTAAAAAAAAAAAAAAAATTTACCAAGGCATTTCCTTTCTCCCTGCCCCTCCTCCCTTCCCTGTGCTCCCCTTCTCTCCCCCAAAACAGCTTTAACATCCCACACATTGTACAAAGAGATTCCTGCTCTTACCTTTCGGCGAGAGCTTTACAAGCAGCTCAGATGTCCTTGCAAGAGACTTTTCTATTTTCAGATTCACGAGGAAACGTGTAAATAACTTTAGGAGCATTTTATCTCCCGCTCGCAGTGCCGTGACCCAGCTGATGAGGTTGATACTGTGACTGCTGCCTACAGAAGACACACAAGTCATAATCCATGAGGGACTGGGAGAAGGAAAACCTAATTCCCCAGGCGGTTACCTGTTGAACCTTGCACATAGAGTAGAGCTCTTTACATACTGTGTGTAGCAGCATCTCTCATGGGGACAGGAGTCTGATTTACACTGGAATTTACTGAGGAACTGGATTGTAAGAGATTATTCTTGCATTTTCCTACAAATATATTTTGAGAGCATCATGTATTTCTGTCAATAAACATTCTTATGTAAAAGACTCGTGTCTTTGGCTGAGTGAGGACGGGGTGGGCAGGGCAGAGGACAAGTTCCAGGGCCACAACCTGCTGCTCTGGAGATGCTCCATGGGAAAACACTGGACCAGCTGGAACAAAACCAACCCACACCTTCATGGTAGCCAGCCATGGAAGAGCCTGTACTTTTCCTATGCAGGAGGAAGTATTATAGTGGTGGAAAAATCTATTAAATTTAAAAACCAGAGGACTCAGAGGGGTGGGAGGCTGGGGTGATGTGAGGGCAACCCCACCACAGCCTGAGCACTTGTTGGAGCTCTTGATGCCTTCAGGCTGTCAGAGGGAAAGGCAACTCACCTTTACCACTGCATTTCACCCTTGTTACTGCATTTCACCCTTATTTATTTCTGCATTTCATCCTAACTCCCTCCGGTCCGCAGGCCCTCCTCGCTGTGGAGGAAGGAATCAAAGCTCACACCCATAAAGCAGGAGAGGCATCACCCAAGGGCAGCACAGGGGCAGCAGCAGCGTGGGCAGTTTAGTTGTTCCATTGGCCTTCAAGCACCCAAAATAAAACATTTTGTTCCAGGTTAAGTTTCTGCTTATGTAAAGGGAAGGAAAAAAAAAAAAAAAAAGAGATGTGGTTTAAGACAGATATTAAAAATCAGCAGTTTGCCACAGCCTATGTTCTAACTCTTGTGCTGCTCCCCAGAAAAAGTTCCTGTGAATGTTGGGAATATGCTGATTTATGGGATACTGACTGAGCTCATCAGTGATGTCAGGCAATGGGGGCAGACATAATGCACCACTAGTTTCACAATTTCTCCAGCACTAAAAGACCTTCACAGGCATTTTTCCACTCTCCGAAGCGATGTGAGAACAAACAGATCTTAAATCAACACCCTTGCTAGCATATACATTTTTATTAAGAAAAAATGAACAAAATACATTCTCTCCTTATGTACATTACATACAACATAACTACATTTGTAGATATTCCTCGTGTCACTCATTCATTTATGTACAGCATGGGGCTCACACACCAACCCAGAAATCATCAAAGATGATTTATGCCAAGGAAGAAAATTAACACTCCAGGCTGAACAAAGATCATCCATAAAGAAAAGGATGGGAAGGGGAATCACCAGAGTCCAGGGAAGATGCCTGTAACCACCATGGGCTCAGCACAGGAGCAGTCAATATTTGACCTTCCTATTAAAACACATGAGCAGTTCACAGCTTTCATCACTCCACGGATGCTTCTTGCCAGCCCAGGGCTGTCCACACCTCTCAGCTCAGCTCTCCTGTGCTCAGGTGTCCCAGACAACAACTGCAGGACAGACACCAAAGGGAATCCAGACGGACACCAGAGCCTGCAGGATTGCTGGGGAGGTGCAAACGCTCCAAGCTGGGTGCCAAAACAGAACAGAGAGGCCAAATTGTGGACAGGGGGGTGGACACTCACACTTCCAGCACTAAGGAGGGAGAACCAGCTTTTAGGGACCACACTGAGGCGTAGAGGACGAGATAATGAACACTGAAGGTCCAGACAAACAAACCATCACACGCTACAGTGATACCATCAGAGTAGAGGCAACAGCTCAACAAACACCTCAAAACCCCACCCCAGTCAGCTGATGGTGCCCAGCCAGCTCACTGGTGTTTGACCCCAAGCTCCCCAGGTCCTGCCTATGCCACCAACTCCCCTGAGAGGGGCAACTGCAGCAGTTTCAAAGGGCAAACATTTAACGAGGCTCGACACTCCCAAAATGAGACACGCTGCATCTCAGCATCTGAATGCACAACACGCACACACCACCAGCCCACAAGGATGGGAATGTCACCTCCAATTAACTGGGAACGAGCCCACAGACTTTCAATTTCTGTCCCTCAGCAAAGTGGTCTGCGTGGTTTGGGGCCTCCAACTCGCAAGACTCCCATGAACACATTTGTTTGTATAATTAAGCTCTTTTCTCTGGCTTACGGTCTCCCCAGCACCCCCTCATTTCCTGCTGTGGAGGAGGGAGTGCTGGAAGACACAGCAGAAAATACAGCTTTAGCAAATGGTAACAGCTACTAATAACGAGGGGTTTGTTTTCCTTTCCACCACCCCGCACAGCAGCTTCTGAAGTGAAGAGTGTTTTGCACATCAAAACATCAACGGGAGGGACAGGAATGAGGAGGGAGAGATGAAGGCAATGTTCACCCTCCACTGCTAGTTTGCATTCCAGATGACCACAGCAGACAGGAGGAGAAAACAAGTCAGCAGCACAGTAGTTCTCCTCCATTTTCCCCTTTTACAAGCTGAGTTTTTTGTCAAAATCTCAAAAAAAAAAAATCACTTTTCAGCCTCAAAGCGGCTTTTTAAATGAACAGATCCCGTTCGCACACCGCAGCACTTCTCTATTTAGTGAAACACTGAGTAATTGATTGAATTCCTTGGTTACTAAGTCAGGATATTTAAAGTATATTTTCCTATCAATGGGGAGTAAAACCTATCCATTGCTATCTGGGATGTGGAGACGACTGCAACCACTGGAGCCACCGTTATGGTCTAGCCTCCCCACCATCACATTAATTAAAAAGCACCTAATCTCCTTTAATCAAACTGGCAGCTTCCATCAGGAAGCTCAGAACATTTTTAGGTTTTAACAATCCCTTAAGGCAGCCAGACCTGATCCAAAAGCCAATGGTGCTGCACCACCTCCTGTCTGTCTGACTTCCTCGCAATTGCTGTGGAGAGAGTAAAATTTTTATTATTCTCTCTGGTATCTTTGGGGTGGAGAGGGGCCAAAGCTCGAGGTGAAGCTCCAGGACTAGAAGATCCTGATATTGCATCATCATCTCTCTGAAAAAGAGCCAGAGAATCCAGCTCACATTGTAAAATCAGCTCTGAACAGCAAAGCTACTGTTAGGAGAGTTCTTCGAAGCCCTTCCACAAAGACAGACCACACCTTACACACCTACTCACATCAGGCATCCCCTGTAATTAACCCCCAGATTATTTCTCTTCTCATTCCCTCTGCCCTGCTACGCTGCAGAAATAAACCAAACACCCCAATACCCGTGAAGGTTTTGGGATGATTAGAGCAGGTGCAGGAGCCTAGGACAACTCGAGGGTTGGTATCATCACCTTTTTCTTCTTGGGGCCACACAAAATAAACCCTGAGGTGGGAGGGAAGGAGTATCACAGCACTGAATGTGAGGCCATGGAAGGGCACAAGCAAATAAGTGTGTGCTGCAGTGGGAAATCATCTCCCACGCTTCCCTGTCCTTACCCGGGATGAGAAACAGCCCTGGAAAGAACAACATAAATCACAAGGATCCTTCCTGACCATTTCAGAGGCAGCAGGAAGGAGTTTTGCAAAGGAAGCAACTGGAGTATGATGTGGGGAAACTGATGCCTTAATAACCACTATGCAGCTGTAACCTTTAATTCTTCTGTAGGTACCCATTAAACTCAGGAAAGTCTGAAGCGTTTTAATAGCAGTGAGCAGCCACACAGGGAAAGAAAATTCTGAATAAATGGGGGAATAACCAAGGGGTCATGCTTTAACCATCATACCTGCTAGTGATAAGACTTTCCTTTCATATTAGTAGCAAACCCAAAAATCTAACCTGACAGAGGCAGTTTTGAGCTGTTCACTCACATCCCTGTTTCCAGGAATGAACTGTGATTCCACGCTGGAGCTGAACAGTCAAGTGAGTTCTGACAGCACTCACACTCTCCAGGTCATCAGTAAAAGCTGTGCTGACTTACAGCAAACAGCTGGAAGCCAAGGCAACGTGGAGCTGTGTCTGCACCAAGAATAAATTGAGATTTCAGGGTACCGAGGTGATGCACTGACAGCAGCTCCACTGGAAGCAGAGCACTGAATTTGGATCACGGCAATATCTGGAGTTCACCCCCATCAAACCAAGTCCATGAAAGCAGAGCAGACAGCAGCAATGTGTTATCCTCAGGATCTGTGCTTGGGCAAGGTGCTGCCCTGCAGAGCTCCACACCTCAGCCACGCAGCTGGAATTACACACAACCCACACAGCCACTGCACCCTCCTCAGAGGTTTATGGATATAACCAAAGCACGCGTGGGTAATCCCAAACTCCAGCCAGCTCTGTGCCCTCTGCCAGGAATGCCAAAGGGATACCTGCTGGCATCCCCACGAGGCTCTCCTGTAGGGCTCTCCAGCAGCACTAAGCTGGTCATTAACTGGCTCCCACACCAAAACCACGTTTGGATCCATTGCCTACGGACAAAAGCATCTGGAGTCAATTTATCCAAGCGCTGAGCCATGGACTCTTATCCTGGTTCCAGCACAGTTAACCTTGTTTCTCCACTCCAACTTTTCATTATACAGGAAACTTTCAGTAAAAGAGGGATTTTGCCTATAAGCCATTACCACAACTTGAATAATCTCCAGCATGACCTTTTCCATGATAGGATATGATCAGGCCTCCCATTCCCACAGGCATTTAGATACACTAACAAGCTTCTGACAGCACATTTACATTTCAACAGTATTTACAATATACTACTAGCAATCTATAACAAGAACATGTCATATAGTTGTTCTTAAACTCTCCTCTCACAAAATAAGACCCATCTCCAAATTAACACATGTACTTATTAAAATAGGCCAAGCTCAGAGTTTCTATAATCTTCCCCCTAAACCAAACACCGATAATTTTAATTTTTCAACTGGGTCCACCTCTGTTTCTGTAATAAGTACAGCTATAAAACAACACAAGCACTTCCAGAGACATACATGAACTGCTTTTACTGTCAGGACTTCACTTGACAATAGCCAAACATTCCTTAACTCTGAGCCAACTAATAAGCTAAAATTCAAAGCATACACGGGGACTCAAGGTTCCACAAGACATTTTCCCACTTTTAAAAACAAAGGGACCGAATGGAAACGTATCTACTAATTTTTGCCATTTTCCCCAGAAGTGGCACAGCATTACATCAGCAGAATTAGAATTACTGCCTGTACAGAGATGGAGGTTGTACACAAGTTATTCAAATTTAAAGTTCACTCAATAAGCTCTGCAAAAATATTCGTTTCTCGATTCTGAAATGCAGGAGGCAGCAAGAGAGCTGATAGTATTTGTGTTACAGGTACCTGCCACCCTCCTGCATTTGACACAAGCAGCATTAATGCTCATCTTTCTCACAGTAAGAGCAGCAAACAAGTTTGAAGCATTCCTCAGGACTCTGCTCTGAATCCACCACTCACCAGCACAGGTTGGCACAGCAGGGCCAGGTCAGCACAAAACTTTGGGACAGAGAAAACTCCCTTTGAAAAATGTGCACACATCAGGAAAACGGTTCAGCAAACAGCTGTTCCACAAAGCCCTATGGAAAACACTCTTCCAGAGTCATTACTCGGCTTTGGAAGGAGTTTCTTCTGGAAGGAGGAGTAACTCATGGAGCCCTGGATGCTTGTGGCTGCCAATTAAAGAAACACACAGATGAGCTGTGGCAATCCCTGGCCACCAGCCCCGCACCTCTGCCACCCTCCTGCAAAATAGGTGGGGGTCCAGTTAATTTGCTTACTGATTCCTCAATCTTTAAACTGTAATCATTAAATCATTCCATTTTCAGGCTGGGTAATTATAAACAATGACCAGAAAGTTTCAGCAATTTCATTTAACTTTGTCGCTCCACAAAGGGAAGCTTTTCTATGCTCTTTAGGAAAATCTCTAATTTCACTCCAGTTGCCACTGCACAAGGCAATGCCTTAGAAAAGCTTTTCCAACTGGGTGTTCCCAGACTGATTTTCCAAATTAAGATTTTACTAACTGATGTTCTGGTAGGAAGCTCCAGCCTGATCCCTGAGCCAGCGTGTACCTGTGTACACCCAGAGCCATCCCAGGCAAACAAAAACCAAATTCCAGAGGTTTATTTACACTGGGTACAACTACCTTAATTACCCATGCAAGATGCCACCCAGGGAAAGGGCAAACTGAACTTGCCAAGACAAAGTTCTCCTTCCTCATTATGCTCAGCAAAAGGAAGAGATTATAAAAATAAACACATCACAAATACCTTTGAAAGAGCCAGAAGGTAACAACTACAATTCATTTCAATGAACATTTTGCATCACCTTTCAGGCTTTCCCAGGGACCAACACTAACTAATGGTACCCTCAAAAGAAAAGAGGCAAAAAGGTGGCTAAAGTGGTTATAATCTCATTTAACAACATGTAACAAAGTCCTTCTGCCACATGACAACGTTTTGGGGTCACACTGCAAGAGCAGAAGATGCTTGGAGAAGTCATTTTGGGAGAACTCTTAACAACTTCTACCTCGTGACTATTATGAAGGGTTGTATAAGACAAACATTAACAAACTCACTTTTAATTCTACCTAATCCAAGTGACCAAAAAAAAATTAATTCTGAAGGGCTTTATTTCTCTAAGAAAATGTGTCACTTGACAGGAACAACATAAAAAATAATTTCTCTTTTTCCAAGGAGATGATCCACTGAAGGGTACTGTAAGGGTCAGAGTCAGTGAAGAACCAAACACAGGGAGGGACTTCAAAGGATATTTTTTTAAAAGCTAAAACCAAGAGTGAAGTCTGGATGTCTGTATCAAGTTTACCCCACCCTGACTTCCTCTAGCTTTGAAAGACATACCAGAACCTTGTAACTTTGGCTTTAAAGACCCAAAACATGATGAATGAGTCCCTCTCTGACAAGGAACGATGCTTTCCTTCGCAATACCTTATTTACAAGTTAACACAGAATTTACGGATAAAACTACTCGCTGTAGTGCAAAGATTATGTGGTGTCAAGTTCATACACAAAGTCACCTTATTATCTAAAGTAAAGGCAAATAGAGTATGTTTGTCTTGTCTAAGCTAAAGAGCAGCCTCAGACACAGCCTACAAGCAATGATGGTGAGGTTTGAAGACTTCTCACGCACAGCTCAGATATTTATAACCTCGCATGCACTGGGCTGTGAAATGTTTTCAGGTGGCTGTTTTCAGATCCAGTGGGTTTCTTTACTGTTTGCATTTAGGGCTTTCTATAATGAGCTTTCCTGGAACACCACCAAGTGTCTTTAAAGATCAGCATGCAATGAAATTCAAAGTACCTGTGTCACTGCCTGACAACACGTGGTTGATTTTAAAAGGAAATTTATCATTCACTGCTCAGAATTTTTGGTTAGAATTTAAAGCAGGTAACACAGCATACACCAATGCAAAGGAATCATTTGACTCCTAGCCTTAAAGACAAAAAGAAGGAAAGACCCTTGGCAAAGCCACAAGAAGCCTTCCCTCTGGATTAACCTCTCTGGCCACATGGTGCCTCTGCTGCTCAACAAATACCGCAGAGCTGAGCAAAGTTTCTGCTGGTTAATCAGCAGCTGCAATCCATGAACTGTGCTGGTGCGAGCGGCATCGATCTGCTCGGGACAAAGGCAGGTCAATATTTGATCATCCTGAAGTGCTCTCGTTAGCTGGGACTGTCAGTCCTGCAGAAGCAGCGTTCCCCTCACTCAAACAAATCATTGATTTGCGCGAGGCTACAAAACACAGAGCCGAGGCTGCCGGGCTCTGCACGCATCCCCGGCGCAGAGGACAATGAGTTTGGATCGAATTCCTGTCACACAAATCAGACCTGACACGATGCACTGCTCACCAGCAACACCAATCACAGCTCTGGGTGTTCCTGAACTTCCCCTGCCTGCTCGCCAGGGCTTCTCCACCAAGGTGTATCTTAGGGGTTCTTTTAGCCATCCAAGGTGGAAACACAACACTTTATGAAAAGCTTGGTTAATTAGAGAACCGTGACAAAGAGCATTTAATTATCTGACTGAAGCTGAGGATACATAAGCAATGAGATCAAGTGATAAAGGAGCACAGCAGCACTAAATTTAAGTACTAAAAGGTTGCAGAATTTTGGCTGGTTGCATTAAAAGTGCTCATTTCGACCTCAATGGAAGCAACAGCTCAGCTGGAGTATTCCCCAATATTTGTACTGCATAAACTCTGTATTAGTTAACAAAGCCTCAGCACAGGTAGCACACCACAAAGCCCAGCAGTGATGTAAAACTTTCCATGTCAATAGGAAAAAACCTGCCACGTTCCAAAGAAACAATTCCATCAGATTTCATTTCCCACACTGAGTGGATTCTTCAGCCGACATCTGATTTGCCATTTGCACACTGAAGTGCACAGTGTCTGAACACTCTCAAGTGACAGGTTAAAAACACTTCATTTGTACAGTCCTCCCTGAAGACAAGCCTGGCCTCTGACATACTGTTCCTTTCTAAGTGATTAAACACTAGTATGAGGCTTTGAAATTTATTTCTAATGCACCAGGACTATAAAAGTCACACAAAGAACATGATAAAGAGGCAATACAATCAAAGCAAGCAGACACTCGAGCTCTGAAAAAGACACTTGACTAACTCTTTATTTCAAGAGTCCAAATCATCTTTGCACACACAGGACTTCCACCAAGTTCAACAGGAGCCACAGCAGGTGCAGCACCGATACTCGACTGGCATCAACACTGCTGGATAGAAAGTTTTGCAGTTTCATATAAATATTTACATCTGCCAGTGTGTACTGAATGCTCACGGACACCGAAAGCAGAGTTTCTAATGCTGGATTATGCATGTCCTTCATTCCACCTCACAGTGCAGCACCAAGCCCTTACAGTGTTTATAAAGAAGGCTTTCAGCAAAAGGAAAAATACATTTTCTATACATATGCATCAGCTCATTTTCAGAGATTTATGCTAAGAAGGCCTCCCTCACAGTCAGATCTAGGTCTAAAATGCATTGACAAGGGAGCTGCACTACACGGGAAGGAGACAAGCTGTTGGGAGCAACGCCCTGTACACGCACACACGGACAAACGCACACAGAAGCACATGGAAACGAAGACTGCTTCAGAAATCCTACACCCAACCTGGGGTCAGGTTGCAGAGGTTGGGGGTGTGTGTGTGTGGTGGAAGACCCAGTTCTGCCAGGCTCGCCGAGGACCCACATGGTTTCTCAGCGGATGAGCACAGCCGCAAAGAGATCAATCCCTGAAAAGGGGCCCGTGCGGGCGGCGACCGCACTCCCGTTTTCCAGCTGTATCTCTGAGGTTCCTTCTTGCCTGCCAGGTTTAAGTGGAAGGCTCCAGAGAACAGGAGATAGGGATGTAGGTAGTCAGTTTAGATGGAGTCTCAGAAGCAATTAGACATGACTGTCAGCACAACTCTGGGAAGGGGAGACAGACGGCTCGGAACACGCTCGCCTTCCCGCGACACACCGTGAGTACAAGACTCAGGACATAAATTACATCATCTCAACATGTGCCAGTGTCCTGCCACCAAGTTATTCAGCTGCTGAGGACAGAGCTGTAGGATTAGGCAACACATCGTGACTAGATACAAATGAGGAAAGAAAAACCTCTTCCCCCTCTTCCTCAGGAAACGCAAAATAAAACCCATCATCTTTAATCCCAGACAACTCACAAATCTCAAATTTTCCCCCATAGGCAAAAAGATCACTGCATGACTGGGTTTTATTTCTTTTTCTTTTTTCCCCCACCTTTTCATCTTACATTTGCTAACTCAAAATCCAAAGTCAGAAAAAATATATATATTTAGTCAGAAGTACGTCAGTTACATTTTATTAACCTACTCCAAGGGAAAAGCTCCAGGGATTCACCATACAAGTATAAAACCCCTTTCGAACACCTAGGGGTTACTATTTTAACTTCATCCCAGCAGTCAATCAATGCAGTAAAAAAATTAAAATACTGAAAATGGATGCTTTTCCCCTCTTCCATGTGTCCAGTGACTGCTCCATTACAGCGTGATGAGGTCCACCAGGTTGCCTTTAGGAGGGGTCATGTTGTCTGGGAAGAAGTTGACTAACGTGTCAAACAGCTGAGTTCTCTGGGCATACGTGTGGTCAACGTCTGAAAATCCTGGGGGAGGAAGGAAAGGGGAAAGTAAGTCACTCCTCACAGTCCCAAACACTCAGTTTAGCAGTGGAATTGTCCATTTGGGATAAATGTTAACAGCTCCCTCTGCCTCCACTAATAAGGCTGGCCAGCTCCCTGTCCCACTACTCTGAGCACATATACAGTGATTATGTCACCCCAAGCCAGCACTGCCATCAAAATGCCATAAAAAGTAATAAACAAACGCCTGTCAAGCTCACTGACAGCCCTGAAGAAACGGGGGAAGCAGGAGTTCTCAGGGGACTGCTCTGATGTCCCAGAAAACAAAATCCATGTAGCTATTTTTATTTGGTGCCTCATTTCTTCTGTCCTCGGGCTTTCTTCATTATCTTCATTGCCATAACCAGAATTGCTCCTTGGATTGCTTGGAGTTTTTCTTGAGATAAGTTCTGCTGACAGCAGGAGTCCCAACTCAGACTTGGTATTTATTCACTGCACTTGCACCTGGCTGCATCTTGGCACACAGAAGCTTTGCAAACCAGTTTCTGGAGTGCTACCTCCCAACACGGCAGGGTTTGGTTTGCGTTGTTTATCTAAATCCTACACTTGAACAATCAGCAAGAACAATAGGGCAGGCACACAACGATCTCCAGTTTGGATTACTTCCATTGCTGCTATCTCAAAGGAATGCTTTTTAATTCAGTGAACACACTCTTCAGTTAATCAAAGTCAACCAAGTTTTAGTCAAACTAAGTAGGGTTGGGGTTTTTATTTTCAAAGCACCTCTTGATGTACATGTCCTCCTATCTGTAAACCCAAAATCTGGATAAAGTATTGTACTAAGTCAAGAACTAATTCATCTTTTAAAATGCTTAAAACTAGGGAAAAGTTTTGAGGGTGGTGAAGCATTGGCACAGGTTGCCCAGGGAAGCTGTGGATGTCCTATACCTCAAGTGTTCAAGACCAGGCTGGATGGGGCTCGGAGCAACTTGGGATAAAGGAAGATGTCCTTGCCCATGGCAGAGGGGGTTGGAATGACACAATTTTTGAAGGTCCCTTCCAGCCCAAACCATTGTATGAGTCTATGAAAAATCAACTTTTTTGAAACTTGGGTTTTCTTTCTTTAAAAAAAGTTGATCTTATAGGGTCAACTTGATGTCTTCCAAACCACAGGAACTCAGCAGAGCTTCCTCATCCAGCAGGGCAGAACTGCACTGGGCTTTAATTTTCCCTCAATTTCTTAGATTGGGACTTACATCTCCATCAAAAACTGAAGTCATCCATTCTCTCAGCGAGAGCTCAGCGGCTTGAGGACACCCCAGCAGTACAAGGATGCAATTTCTGCCTGTAGCTTTCCCATAGCTTGCCCAGGATGAGTCTCTGAGATGTCCCAAAGAGTTAACTGGACAGAGCAGCGAAACAAATCATGGCTTTGGCTCAGCCCTCCTGTTTCCAGCCCTTCACGCCACTGTTTTCTCCGCTCTTGACACTCTGCCCAAAGAACTCGTTCTGTAGAGAACAGAGCGAACCAAACTACTCCAGGAATTGCAGTTATCACAGCAAACAGAGCCGTAGCCATGCTGTGAGATTCCAAAGTGACATGACAGGAGGTGCTTTATTCTGACCAAAGCTTCTGTTTACTTGGGTAACAGTGAAGGATCAGATGTAATAAGAGACACAAAATGATCCCGGGAGGCATTGGTTTTAAAACCACGGATGTTGACAGATGTTTTAAATACGGGCTTGAGGCACTGGACACTGGTCATTATAAATAACCTCTCAAATGTCTGGGTAGTGGCACTTTGCATATTGAAAA
Source organism: Sinosuthora webbiana (assembly GCA_013397395.1). Classification (NCBI taxonomy): domain Eukaryota; kingdom Metazoa; phylum Chordata; class Aves; order Passeriformes; family Sylviidae; genus Sinosuthora; species Sinosuthora webbiana. Next base: position 56,545 of record VXBN01012450.1, read on the forward strand.
GAGCCTGCAATGTTGATAGGAACTATAACATTTGATATAAAAACCAGTAGAAACTAAGAGTAATTATCAAAGGGAACATCATGTAATTCCTCTGACACACAATACTCACCAAGAGTCGTGAAATCCGAGCCAGACTTAAATAATGCTGAGGCAAGAAGCTGAAACTGCAGAAGAGGAGGTAAAGGGACAAAGAAAGAAAAAAGTGTTATTAACCACACAGGAAAAACCCCCAAAGGATTCATAGAAGTACAAGTAGCTTTAGAGCACCTCTGTTTTCTCTATAGAGTCCTTGTAACTCCTGTGCCATACACATGAATAACAGCAGCAGGCACTTTCACATGAGCACTACAATTTGTCACCTTGGCACAAGTTAGATGGATTTTCCTAGAATTAGAGCAGTGTTGATGTAATGAAAGGTATTTGACTGAGAGCTCTAAAAATCTCATTTTTTTACATATAATTTTTTTGCCGCTTTGGCAGAAAGTAGAGTCCCACACAGTAACATTCCCAGGGATTAACATGGTACAGGCTCAGCAGCCAGGGATTACATGGCACAAAAACAGGGTAACTGCTGGAGTGATCATGAACTTCTTGAACACAGAGAAAGCTCTGCCCAGAGAAGCTGTGGAGGCCCCAGCCCAGGCAGTGTTCAAGGCCAGGCTGGACTGAACACCCTGATCTAATGGGTGGCATCCCTGACCATGGCAGGGGGTTTGGAACTCAATGATCCTTAAGGTCCCATCCAACCCAAACCATTCTGACTCTAATGACAACAACCCTTCTGAACTGCCAGAGATCTCGTATGACAAATTTAAGGCAGTAACTTCTTAACTAAAAATTCTTTCTTTGGGAACATCAAGACCATGAATAAAAACGTTTTAATTAACACATTCATGGTTTTATTCCCCCTTCATGTCTCACTGATAGATGATGACCACAGTGTCTTCCTCTGCCCCTAACTGCTGTTTCCAGTTACCCAAGGAACAGCAAAGCTTAATCTTGTGTCTCCTGCCTGTGCATCTTTTCAGCACACAGCCTGAAGGAAAAGAAGGGAAGAAAAAAGCAGAAGAGAAGCAAATATGTTCAGGAAAGGAGTGGAAAGAACAGCCAGGCATTACATATCCATCAGTTTAATTTCAATTTCAAGAAAAAATGGGAACACAGACAATTTGTAGGCATGTAGGAGTGGAGAAGGTGATGAGTAGCAGCCAACGTGAATTTGGCAACAACAAGTTGTAGCACATCAATCTGATTTCTCCTATGAGGCAGAAGGCCCTAGGGATGGGACTTGGCAATAGACCTTGTCCATTCTGACTTTCATAGGAATTCTAACACTTTTATATGATATTTAAGGCACACTGTCAAGGCATCAATTAGATTAAGCCAACAGGGGAAGACAAACAGGTCAAATAACTTTACTGTGGGTGGCCATCAATGGCTTGACAACAAAATGGAGCCTTGACTCAGGAGTGATTCATCTGTGCCCCAGGGTCAGCATCACCCTGGGTTTTCAGTGATAACCTGCTTGGTAGAACAGGGCAGGATCACCAGACCTTACACCACGCTCATACTGACTGCCAGCATGGAACAGACAGCCTTCCAACTGTTTTTCCACTTAATCCAAATTATAATGATGGATTGAGGTGCATTTCACCAGGGCCAAGTGCAAATCAACATTAACAGGAAAAATCAGCAATACAGAACAGGTGCAGAGTCTCTGTGAAAATGCACTTAGGAGCTACAACAGATCAGTATAACTTTATTATAAAACTGACAAATGCATGAAAAGGAGCAGAATCTTTAAATAAAATACTCTTGCTGTTATCAAGGTTTTAAAGTCTCCTCGACAATAAGGCACTCATTTTGGGATGCCTTGTATCAGTTAGCAATACAAAGGAAGCAGTAGAAGAAAATTTAAGTGTTCTAAAAACCAAGTTCTACGAAGAAAGCTCAATGGAGTGAAGGCTGCAGAACCTCCACAGAACAATGGCCAAGTCCAAAACTGCCAGAATTCACAGATGCAAAAGGCTGCTACAAACAGTAGATATTCAACCAAGTGCAAGAAGCTACAAAAACACTTCAGTAATATCAGTTCCAATGTGACATCAAGGGAAAAAACAGGCTAAAATAAGGACTGTAGTGTTCTGGGGTAAGTCTGCATCCTTTGGGGAGGGTATGGTGAGAAAAATACCGGATTGACAAACTGAGATGAGGGGGAAGTGGGTGTAAAGTACCCTGAGTGTAAGGCCTGGTTACACAAAATCACTGCAATGCCACACGTGGATTCCACTGTGAGCCTCATTTGTGAGAGCAGCTTGGCTTCCCAGCAGCGCCTCACTTCAACAGCTGCCCAGCATAAATAGCTCCAAAAGTTCCAATAAAACCCGTGGCTAAATCCGTGCGGCTTCTGAGAGCAAATGCCACGCTCTGGCCATCCTTCCCTCCCACACAATTGCCTCGTGGGCCCGCTGCCAGCTGCCTGGTGGCACGTGAAGCCGGGATAAAGGGGACGCCACGCGCTTCCAGGGGTTCCTGTGCTCCTGCAGCAACACCCTGCTGGGAGCACAGAGCCACGCTGGGGCTCAGGTGCCCAATTGAGGGGCCAGATGAGCAGGGTTCAGCCAGGAACTCACTGAACTGAGACCAAAACCCCGCTGAAAACGGCCTCTGCCAAGTATTCCAGCCTCATTCGCACCAGGCATGATGGATTTTCATGGCTATGAGGTTCTTTGCAGCCTTGCGGGGAAGGAGGATCTTGTTTCCTTCTCCACCGATGGCACCGCACTTGAGTTCACCTTGAGGGCCGTTGTTTGGTTGGTTTGCAATTAAATTTGTGTATCAGCTCACACTTGAAAAGCACTTTCTGATGGAAAAGTCAAGCATGCGAGTTAAGAACATCAGTTAAGGACAGTGCTGAGCCTAAGCTGGTTCACTCTGCATTTGTATTACAATTCCAAACCCTACAATGTTCTCCCAAAGAATCCCTACTTTTTTCCCCAAAGTGAAGGACAGTTACTTCTCACTCAATATCAGGTCTCCTACATTTCCAGCAGATATCCAATGTACTATTTTCTTCACAAAGTTCAAGCTCTGCTCTAAAGAAGGAATTAATTTCTTCATCGACTTTCTTATCATATTAATTGTTATTCTAACAGATGGCACTTCAAACTCTGATTAATATTGGGTCTGTTTGAAACTAACAGTATCTGATTTTTCAAAATATGTAGTGTTATGCAACAGCTTCTGAATTCACAGAAAAGCAAAGCCCTCAAGCAAATCACACCTCAGATCTCTCCCATCAGGCATCAGAATAAAACACCCAATTAATGACCATCTAGGAAAAACAATTTGCTTAATATCACACAGCAACTCTGGTATGGAGGCAAGAGCAGAATTCAATTATCCAGCAGAAGCATCCAACTGCTTTAATCACACCACCACCCATTTTCTTCTGACAATCCCTCTGGCTCACTGGCTTCATCCATTCCAAATTAAGCCTCCACTCAAAAGACAGCAGTTCCCTTTGTTATACAATTAACTTCTCTCTCAGAGATCCAACCAACCTTCTGAACAGAGGCAGGGGCTCCTTGGAGATAAACAGATCTGGTTAACTAACAAAAGGTTATATACTATTTTTATATATTTGCTGCACACCTCTGCCTTTGCACAAACAAAATGATTAAGGGGGAATGAGTAACTCATGTTTGGGATACCTGGCAGGTTGTATGAATCAGACACAATTCCTCCTCCTCCTCCTCTGTAATGCCTGTGTGTGAGTGCTCAGATCACAGCATAAACCAGTTCCTCAGCTTTGACCAGTTCTTTGGGGCTGGTTGACCCCCAGCACAGGCTCAAAGAGGCAAAGAGAGGCTCAAACCCTTTGAGGATGGAGCTGTCGCTGAAATTGGGAAGGCTGAACGCTGTTTTTGTAAAGGCTCCTTGGCTCCAAAGCCTCTGCTCCTGCAGCACTCAGGCTCTGAGGCTTTACAAAGAATCACAGCAGGACACAAAGAAGAGAAACAGGCTTTTCTTAGCTCCTTCCTAGAACTATTTTTCCCATTTGGGCTTCAATTTTCCCAGAAATATCAGTCTAATGCAGATTCAAACAATACTTTTAGGCCCTGCTGGCTTTATCTGTCAAATTTATTAAAGACAAGGTCTTAAGAATGGAAACTATGAAGCAGCCTTGAACAGGGGCCTCCAGCCTTAGACTACAAGCAAGTCAGGCCTCAGATTGGCCTCCAGGTCCTTGCCCTTTCTCCTACCATGCTCCAAGAAAAACATACTGTGAGTTTTCCTTGTGCTTTGTATCTATTTTACAACAATCATGGGATTGAGCTTCATCAGTTGTTGAATCTCCATGTACAAAATTATCCTGCTCTCCCATACTTGGAAAGCACTGGACATTTTTTCTGTCATCTTGATTTCTACTGCAGCCCATTTAACAGCAGCAAAGTTCTGGGTATGATTACTGCCCTGTTCAAGGAGCATCTTCAGCTTTTGTACATGAATGACTGATGTTTCTGTGCTTTAAGAGCACCTGTTTTTCTCTAAGAACAAAATTTGAAATTCAATTTGGTATTTATTTTGACCATCCTTTTATCTTTAAAAGCCTGGCTGTTGTAATCTACTACCAAATTCGCATCTGTGTGTGACACAGAAGAACAGCCACGCCAGCAGAAAATTTTACACCAGCAAATGACCCTTTTATACAACTTTCCATCTGTTAAATCACAGGCAAAATTCCCCATTTTCTAGGGACTCACCTTCCTTTTCCTACTCTGTCAGGGCTATTAACCCACAGCCAGTAAAAAAAGATCCACTGATTTGGGAACACTGAACTGACTGAGGAGGTTTAAGTGATGTCAAGCAGAATCACAGTTAAAGTGAACTGGATCTGCCTTTGTGGGCAGAGAAATTGCTGGCACACAGCCTGTGGCTACTAAACCAAGCACCCATGCAATACCTGTTACTTGCAGGCATCTACTTCATTTCAGAGTAATAAAAAAGGGAAATAAAAATATAGTCCTCTTAGCATCCCTAAAATTCATAGCAACAGAATGAAAATCTTGGGGTATGCTCCTACTATCAATCATTCATGCTACTTTAAACAAAATCGGTTACTAACGCCAAAGTAAGTTTCAAGAACAGTCTGTTTGTTTTCCTTGGCATCCAACTGCAAACAGCTGAACAGACTTGCCTAAGTAAGTTAGAAGGAATTACTTCTATTACAAAGCAAGCAAGTCTCACCACAAGGGGAAATTCTGCTTGTAATGGTATATAACACCACCCAGATCTCCATCCATAAAACATGAAGCAATACAGGCCAGTCTCCAGAATTATTGCATGAAGTTGAGGGTAAAACTATTCAACCTGGTCCTTCCTAAATTTAACATTGCCCTGGAAAGAGGGAAAACAGGCAGGAATTGATTCCCTAAAGTTCTAAGAAGCCTCACAGCATTCAGTGGCTGCAGCCAATCACATCTACTGCCTTTGCTATTAATCAAGATACAAATCAAATAAAGGCAGGGTATGGAGGTGTCTGGGCTGAGAGACATAATCAAACTGGTGCTTGAAATTCGATATGGAATCCAAAAAGCCTGCGTCAGTGCTCTGGAAAGCGCAGGAGCTATTTGAAGATGCAATGCCAGAGCAAAAAGCCAACTCGATGTGATAACCGGAAGGTAAATTGACGTCAACTGGAAACGCACCCAGTCAGTACCAGCCCAGCAGCTGGCTCTGTGCCACAGCCCTGGCAGATCTGTCCCAGCGTAAAAAAGCTTTTGCAAGTCAAAGCTTTATGACCAGCACAATGAAGAATAATTAAAAAAAAAAATACAAAAAAATACAAAAAACCCCACCAAAATTCAAACGAAAAAGCATCCCAGAAACTGTGAGATGATTTTTGGAGATGGCTGGAATGGATGGAAGCTTTAATTCTGCTGAATGGTGTGTGCTGATCCGAGGGCTCAGCACGACAGACAGAAGCTATTGGATTTTGTTTGGATCAGACATTAGGCCTGCAGAGAAAGAATCCACAATATATTCACTCAGTTGGACTGAGCTATGTAAGCTCATTCACTGGATCATTAATGTTCAGACACCAGTGTGCTCACTGAAAAGGGGTAATTGTTTTTTTTCCAAACATTTTATTCTATTTCTACTTGGTATGATACAGCTTCTGCTTTCCCCCAAAACCTCAGAGAAGCCCATGCAGTCATGTAAATTCTCCTACAAGGTGGACAAGCTGAACACTGAACTGGGAAAAGGAAAAGCAGGATATTAAAGGTTTTCCTGTGCCAGATGTGCCTAACAGGCAGCTTCTGCAGCAGCTCCTTCAGTCTGTGGGCGACAGGAGGCAGCAGGAACTAGGAGAGGAGCTTGCTCATCACACCACAGATGTTTGCTGTTCAAGGAATAACAAAAAGGCCCAGCAAGCTGTGAGAGGCAAGATCTCCTTAAAAATAACTGGCTGAGGAGAGACAGGCTAGCAGCACACAGGTGTGGCATGGAGAAAAAAGGAGATCAGAGAACACAGGACAAATCTTACAGGAGTGGGAGGGAGCAGAAGGGGAAAAGAGAGCATCAGAAAGGGGCCTTGAACTGTATGGGTTAGTACAGGCTCAAATGGGAAGAAGAAACCTTGAATTCTGGGTTCTGTTTTGGGCCCCTCACAACAAGAAAGTCGCTGAGGGGATGGAGTGTGTCCAGGGAGGGGAATTGAGCTGGGGAAGGGTCTGGAGCCCCAGGAGTGGCTGAGAGAGCTGGGAAAGGGGCTCAGCCTGGAGAAAAGGAGGCTCAGGGGGGACCTCCTGGCCCTGCACAAGTCCCTGACAGGAGGGGACAGCCGGGGAGGGTCACTCCCAAGTAATAAAACACAGGACAAGAGGAAACGGCCTCAAGTTAAGACTGGGTATCAGGAAAGAATTCACCAGAAGGGTTCTGTAGCCCTGTCACAGGCTGCCTGGGGAAGTGTAATCCCCATCCCTGGAGGTATTTAAAAGCCATATAGATGTGGCACCTGGGGACATGGTTTAGTGGTGGCCTTGGCAGTGCTGGGGCAATGAGTGCACTTGATGACCTTAAAAGTATTTTCCAACCTCAAAGACTCTGGAAGTGTAACCATACTGGGGAGATGGCACATATTGGGGGGGGGGAAATAAAATCTCCTTTTCTACCTTAAGAAAAGGAGGATCATCTGTTGTCTTTCCTATGCTAGAAATGACTAGAAAGGATGTGAAACTACTTGATAGGGAACAATTTAAACAAGAAACTATTTAAAGAGATCAGAGAGTCACAGCACTTAAATGTTTTGTTGAATCACGTGTTTATAAAGGCTGATTAGAATTTATAACAAATGCGATCACTTCCAAGATCCTGATAAGAGTAAACGTTTTCCTAATTCTAACCCTACAATTCCATCCTGTGCACACGCAAGAAGCACGTTCTCCCCCAAGACCTTTCAGTGTCTGTATAATCTTTCCTTTAGCTAAAGTAGCAAGTTAAAACCACCAGATTAAGAGATTTAATCCAGGGACACAGCATGGAATAGAACTGCCCCTCCTCCTATCACGATTTTATAAAGGGAGCTGTTGAATCCCTTCCCAAGTCATTAAGGAAAGAAGACAGCAAGAACCCTGGACTTTTCCTTATCTACCCATCAGGAGCTGAACGTTGGCACATCTCAGCTGGCTGCCTCAAATTCCATGTGGAAATTAATGCCAGAGTCAAACCAACCACCTTATCTGACACTTCTCACTATTTCTTTAATCCGTTTTGTAAAGTGACACGCACTGCGGCACTGGAATCAAAACAGGAAATGGGAACAAATTCCTGGAATAAATAAAGAACATGCCTACTGGATAATATTCAAAAGGCAAAGGAGATAAGATTTTAAGAGTAGCAAGCAATGTATAGGTATAAACTACTTCCAGAAATAGTGATCATCTTCGGGAAAGCTGTCCCTCACCAGAGATGTTGAACATTGAGAAACCTGAGCACGAGTAAGTTTTCTACTCCCTTTCTACTGCACAACCAACTACAGACTGGTGACATTTCAGAGAGTTTACATTTCAATTAAAGCTCCCAAAATATACACCAGCACACTGGAATTAAAACAAAGGCTCAGTCTTCACTCTTAGGAGTACAAAAGCTATTTTATCTGGACCTGCAGTTGTTAAATGACTGTTTTCAAAACTGTGTGATTTAGGTGCAGAGAAATACATGATATAGCAAAGTGTCTGGCACCTGCAGTGCTTCTACAAACTGAATAAAACCCAGGTTAAAGAGGCTCAAAACTTTCAAGAAGAACACAGTTTAAATTTCTTTAGGACAAGGATCATTGATCCTCACCTCCTTTGTCTCCTCGGGGTCTGAGTGATCCACGGTTACATATAAATCATTCTGCAGGTACTTCAGTGCACTGAGAGGGTCAGTCTGAGCTTTCTCTTCAAACCTGCAAAAAGAGACAGAACACTTAAGCAGAGTCATTTCCTTCAGGACTAAATACTACTGGTTCAACAGAGAGCAAAACCCCTCTAACAAACCCAGTATTTCCAAAGAAAAACACTTTAATGGCAGCTGAGCCTTGTGTTTGCTGGAATTTCAAGCCAGACTAGAACACAGAAGAGGGCTTTTCTGGGGTGTAAAGGAGTTAAAAGGGCAAAGTATTACATTCTCACAAAAAATATTCAAGAGCATATGCACAGAAACTTCTTAATATACAAATATAAAATACTGAATACAGCTTGTTTTCCACGAATGAAATAAGGTGTGAGTAGCACCTCCCAGATCAGATACAGGCAAGCCTTGAGCACTTCAGTCCCTGGGATATTAACATCCCACCTCTGGAAAGAGCACAGCTCCATAAAAATCCTGTGCACCACCACCATTATTTCCTCATTTTGTTTTAATGAACAGGAACTGCAACTTCTGTGAATTCCCTCAAGAAGTGAACAGAGCCCTCAGGAAATGATTCTGGGCTCAGCATCCTCAGTGAGCAGAGCTGCTTCCCTGCAGCACTGAATTGGTTGCGTAAGCTTAGAAAAGATGAGGTCTAAAATCATCTTTTTCCTCCTCTCACCGACCCACTGAGTGCAGCATCACACTGTTTGTCATCTTCTCATAGTTATATTTTTTATTTGGGTCATCTACCTGGCTATTTATACCACAGTGGACATGTGTAGCCTGAATTTTGAAACTGCCTAAAGATGTCAGTGACTGAGCAGTGCAGGCACCACAAAGACTTTGTCACCTGATGCATCTGACAGTTTGGTCACTACACATGGTTTCAAACGCTGCCATAGATGTTCTCAGATGACATCACCGTGGTCCAGAGAGCTGAAGTGCTTGAAATGAGTGGAGCCACTGCCACCTTGTCTTTTTTCCACCTGCCCAGCTTGGCTGACTGGTACTGAACAAGTTCATAGGAAAAAAAAAAACTGGACCCCAGCTGATCTGTGGGTTTGCTGTAGGTGCAAGGCCAGTACCTGTTCTGGTACCCAGATCCTGAGGGAGTGCAGGTAAAGGGCAGCCAGTGACTCCACAGCAATTCAGCTCCAGCCAGGCGCCCATCCCACCATCCCTGGCTGCTCAGGTTTGGCTCCCTCACACAGACCCCAAAACTGGGAGCATGGTCCATAAACCCCAAACTTCTGCCAAATAACACACAGCAACATTTCCTTCAAGTGCAATTTAAGCAAGTAGAAAAAAATAATCCAGAACTGTCTCTGGAGGTTGGACAGCTGCATTTCCATACCACCACATCTGGGTTTAATGAGGCTCCCAGACAACTGGGCAAGGCTTTTATTAATTCTTGTAGGTATTCACATCTACTGTGTGGCTAATCTCAGTGTCTCACCCAGCCACAGTGGCTGTGAGCTGAGTACAGCAATTTGCTGGCTGCCTCAGAAATAAAATACCATCAGGAAAACCTGACCTTCCAACTCTTGTCAGAGCCTGATAACAAAGAATTCTCCCCCAGAATGCAGGGAGAGCTATTTACTGCCTTCAAATGATTTGCTGGGTCTGAAAGGCTCTCTCACTGCTGCAATTTCTTGACTAAGGCAACACCATAAGCTTGATTTTGAAAAGCTGTTGCCCTAAATAGCAAATCTAAGGCAGCTCTGAAGCATCCAGAGTGCAAGAAGCGCTGCAGTGTAGCTGAATTCAGCCCAAGTGAGCTCTTTCAGGAGTTTCTGAATGAGAAACTCTGATGACCTCACCACGATTGAGTCTCAGATGTGCAAAGGCATCCAGCCCCCAGACTTCATTAGCATCCTTGCAGGCTGTTACTATCTCCAAGCACAGTGTTTCCAAAACATACTCCATTTCCTTGGGAGGTGACAGCACCAAAACACATGTTGATGAGCAGCAGAGTGAAAAGGGAATCTAAAAATTCCCCATGACTCCCCACACAATAACCAAATTTTTCTAGTTTTAGAATAGCATAGGCAAAATGAATCAAGTTAATTTTGCAGTTCAGCCCTGGCCCACGGCTTTTCATTGAAATAATTTTAAAAAACAATCAAGACACCTGCAGAAGGTTTATAAGGGACCTTGGAGATCATCTAGTTCCATATAACCAACAAAATGACATCTCATAAAATGGTTTATGGGAGATTTGAGTCTTAGCAACTTGGAAAAAAATGAGACACCTGGAAAATTGCAAACCACCTTTGTTTCTATACCTGTGCTTTCTGATGAGGTATTTACAGTGTCTTAGCAGGTATTCCTTTGAAGGTCGACAGAGCTTCAGAGACCAGAAATCATCTAATCTCATCTTTGGAGAGCAGGATTTACCAGGATTCCCTCCAAATAAGTAATGAACCTGAGGAAATGAGAGGCAGATCAAAAAATTGATTGTTTGTGTAAATCCACTGAACAAAGACAATTTACTATGTCAGGAGCCTTGCAGAGGTTTGTTCTGGTGGGAGAAACTCTGCTTTTTAGACAGACTCTGCTCCATCTTATTATTAGCTTCACTTTGTCCCCTTGGAGATGAAGAAAGTTCTCTTAAACCATTTACATTTTAATATAATAAAAGAATTGTACTGTTAGAACATCCCTCTAGCAGACACCTGAGATATTTATAAATAAAGATCCAAAATCCATGCAAACTCTTTCTTTAGGAAAAACCTTATGATCATGGTAAGTCCTTAAGCACTGACAAAGTGAGTTGGACGTCCTAAAGATGTCCAGAGTAAAGTGTAAGCAAGCCCAGTCCAGCATAATCTAGACTTACAGAGAGAGGCAAATTTCCAGAAGACTGGAAGTGTCACAAAAGGACTGTTTATTTCTTCACTACATTTTTCTTCCCATGGTGTGGTAATTTCAGACTCTGAACTGTTGATATTAAACACGCTACAAAGGACCTTCAAATACTGAAGTTTAACAAGTCCAAGAGGCTACCTTTCCCCACGGCTTTAAAAATAATCACTCAAAACAATGTATTCTGCATCCCACTGCTGTAGGCTCTCCTTATTTATATCAGAGGAGTTTAGAAAGGTCATTGGAACAGAGGTTTCTAAAAATAAGACTCTTCAAAACAAGCACATCAAACAGCTCCTCAGATAAAGCTGGGCAACTGTGATGATTTAGCAACCTTCAGAGTAACTCAGAAAATACTACTTTGTCTCATGGTGTCTTACACTTAGAAGTAAAGGCAGAACAGTATTTACTTATTTACAGTATCATTACAATGAAGACAAGAAGTAATGCAGTTTCTCCATACAGAATCTGCACCCACTCCTCCTTAAAAATCCCTCTTATTGCCAAGTTTTGGGCTAGTTGGGTTACCCAAATTTGATTAACATCCCACAGAATGCAAGACTAAAATATGTTTTTCTTTAACTCAGACTGTTTAGGACTAGGGAGAATTTTCAGAAAAATCCATGAAAGGATCAGTAAATGTGTCACAGTAATTTAAATTTATGAGTTAATGAATTTATGAACCTAATCTGTGGGTTTGTGCTTTATTGGTTAATATGCACAAAGCCCTAAGTTTATTGAGCTGTCATGTACACTAAATCAAATTTTAAGTCTATTTATTGGAGGCTAACAGTGCTGAAGAATGACAGCTGCTTCTGATGTGCAGGGCAAAGTCAGGCACCTTTGGTTCAGAGGATTCTTAACTGTGATTAGTTCATTCAAACACATCTTTTCCCAGGAATTTTGGTAACTATCTGTTCTAATTTAGTCACCAACAGGTGAGATTAAATCCCTGAGGATAATGAATGAAGCTTCGTGTGTTATGAAGTGTGAGACCAGGCCTCATGTTTACTTCATATTGACATAAAAATAAGTTTAGCACCTTATTTCAAAGTATGGGAAGTGAGAGTTACTCACCATATTAATCCAAATACTCAAAAAGCATATTTACTGTACCATCTTTAAGGAAACAGCTACATCTTAAGAGCAAAGAGACTGAAAAAAAAAATCACTTCATACCTTGTGCAACTCATCGTACACCAGCTGATGGGCAAACCTTGGGCAGGGCTCCTCTTCCTGAAGGCTTTTACCTGGATTCTCTTTTGCTGCTTGGTCATTCTTATAGACACAAGACCTGAAATTCAAAGCAGTAAGGAATTATTAGTTGAACCTACAGGAAGCACAAAAAAGTTGCTGAAAGGCTGGAAGGTACAAATGATGTAAAACACCAAAGATTTTCTTACTTCTCTCTATGTTGTCCTCTATTATCCCATCCCATTCTTAGCTCTGCAAAGAACCCAGCCAGCAATCAGAGGTCACCTTGGCTGAAAACAGTCCTCAAGCACAAGCCAAACAGGAAAAAATTCTAGAAAATTATTTGTCACGAGCTTTGGGGATCTCTTCAGACGTTACATTATTTGCCTACAGAACTGTCAGCATTAAGTATTTTTTTATATTATGGAAAAAAAGTCTTGGACCCAGAAGAGCTTTAGACTGCAGATTATAGCAGAGGTGGTTTTTCAGTCAGTGATTTCCAAGCAGACTTGAGTTATTACTGAGAATTCACTTTTAAAAAACAACACTCACACCTTTTGAAGTGATTGACCCCCTTTAGAAGAGGCCTTGAACACGAAATCTCTGCCAGCTCTGCAAAGGAACAGTGGCAACGAGCTACTAAGTACAACTCAGTGAACAAACCTGGAGATATTTCCTCAGAATATCAGATCTGGCACAGAGACTTCTCCATCACCATTCACTTGCACCGATTTCCTCAGTTTCTAAGAACTAGAGCCATGTACACTGCTATTAACAACTTACACTGGACTGAATTTGCTGCACTGGTGCTGAATCCTGGCCTTGAACCCTCCCTACAGGAAAAGCCTTTTATAACTGCTCACTTCCCCTCATCCCCTCCACCTGGCTCCAATAAAGATGTTCACATGATTTCCCTCCCTCATTTGGATTATTGCCATGATACCTCCAAAGGCAATGGGAAAAAGAGGTGCCTCAAGGGAACTCAGCTGCCTTCCACAACTTTCAACAATTTCATGGTTAATAGAGGTTATAGAATTACCTTAGGGAGACAGGATTGCTTTCTAAATAAAGTCAGTGTGGAAGTCAGGGCTTACCAACTGTTCCTCACGATGTCATAAATCCAGAAGGAATTCCTTACGTTTTCTTCCCGCTTCTCCTTGTCTTTACTGAGCCCCGACAAGACGTGGATTTCGTTCAGTTCAGGATCAATGGTGGCCCTTTGAGTGAAACCTGTCATTGGAACTGGGAAAAGAAAATAAAAAGTTACACACTGGAAACAGCAGAGCACGCAGAAAGGGATCCAAACATCAGGCAAATGAGTTTCCTTCCCCCTGCAATTCAGCAGTTCATCATCCAGAGGCCAACTTCTTGCCTGTTAAACCCAAGTCCAATGAAAATTCTCTTCTTCTCTTCCTATCTCTGACTCTTAAAAGAAAAAACAAACCATTCTGAGAGCTGCTGTTTCCTAGGAAAATCTATGGACAGAGCCATTTGGGTGACTACCAGCTCAGAAATGAGAATTAAGCTGCCTAACATAGAGCTAAATGACCAGATGACCCTTACAAATATGAATGGAGTGATTTTGTTATTATCTCATCTCTAAAAGGAAGCATTGATTCCAGAAAGCTTAATTGCAAAAGCTAGGAAACTCCCAAGAAATTCAAGATGACCTCACAATTCTATAGCTCACAACCCTACAGGACAAAGATGTCAAAGCAGCTTTTTGTATTTTCTGAAGAGTTGTGGCGTAATTACCAAACTATTCTTCTGTCCCACCTTCGGATTTAGAAATATGGTGAAATCCTGCGGATTCCAATAGTTTTCCTCATAATTCCCCGAAAAAAAGGTCAGCAAATTTGTTTGGCAGTCCTTCTTGTTTGTTGTGTAATTCCCCATTTCCTGTTTCCCTAGGCAACCATCCTTCCAAAATGTATTTGTGAGGGGCACGTGATCTTTGTTTACAGATCCTGTTTGTCTCCTTTCTCTTTCTGGGTCAGTTTACAAAGGCTGGTAAAGGTTCCTGGCCTTCGGTCAAGATTTTGGCATGAAAAATTCTCAGAACTCTTGTATTTTGCAAATTCTTCCTTGCAATTAACTGAACTGCACCCACGGCCCAGAAAACGAGTCCTACATTAATAAAACATTTAATATTGCCGTTGGGGAATACACAAAATGGTATTTTGGAAACTCATTCTCTAACTGGTTTCATTCTCACGCTTCGCTCTTCTCACTCGTTAGGCCGGGAAAGCAATAACAGAATTAAAAAAAATTCTGAGTAGAATTTGGTTTTCTACAATTTTAGCCCCTACTGAAGAATTCAGCAACATCACAAAACCTAAGCACGTCTTTAAAAAAAAATTTAAATGCTTAATTCTCATGTAAATTTAAACAGAAACTGGAATATATTTGGATAACTTATTCTCAGACTCCCTGGGACAAAATCCTTATGATTTTACAGGAGGAAGAGGCTTTGGAGCCCTCATCAGCATAAACCTGTCTAGTTTGACCTCCAATTTTGCCACAAAGTTTTAAAGGAAAATTAATCCAGTTTATAAGCAAATGGTTGGTAGAAAACAGAAAAAAAAAATTAAGGAATAACACAGATACAACAATGACTACACACCTTGTTTTACCTGCAAACCACAAAGAACTTAGTTTTTAAATAAGGCAAACAAAGACTGTGACAGTCATCCCATAAAGGAAATTGAGAACAGAAAGATGACTATTGCTAAAAATTGCTAATTTTTGAAAAGTATCATGCAATGTGTTTGCTTGCATAGTCAGGGACTAAGTTGCTGACCCAAAAGGATTAAACTGAAGGCCTGTTTGAGACATTTCTGGCAGGAGAGCCATCTAAATTTGATCAGCAATGCTAATGCACATGGAAAATGTCTTTGCAACCCTATCTGCTGCTTTGAACACTTGAGACCACGCCGGGAATATTACAGAAAAAAAAAAAAAAAAAAAAACACCCTGTAGAAATCTTCAGAGCACTAATACCTCATTGAAATGAAAATTATTATAATCATGAGGAACATAGCTGCTCTATTACCACCGATACTCAAAGCATCTGAAACTTGTCTATGGAAGTCCCATCCCTCCTCCTGAAATGTTGTTAAATAAATTAATTTTGTATCTCGCTTATGCTCGATTTCCCGAAGCTGAAATTATTATTTAAATAATGAAGGAGGGAAAAGCTGCCAAAGTTCAGTGCTGGTGGTTTTTTCCACTCGATATTAAGAATAGAATTAATCTGCAGCAACTGCAATCAAACCCAGATTCAAGTCAAGTAATTTTAGGCTTCCCTCAGTTGTAAATCAAACTCTTCTTGAGACTGTTTGAAATCCAAAAAGCCTAGAAAAGTATCAGCAATATAAATCCCCACGTTTACTAAGGGCCGAGGACAAGGAGTAACTTACATAAACTCTGTGACCTATCTAAGCAACTGTGTAGAAACTGTATTTAAGCAGTGCCTTAGGCAACAAAGAGTTGACATCTGGTCTTTTGCAGAGGAGGACAAAATGGGAAAATTGGATGCAGTGTCATTAAAAAAACCCCGTAACACAAATTTGATAAACAAGGTCCCTGAAAATAAAGAGACAGTAAGACAAGATACTACACAGTGAGCAGGAGAAGCTGTGATGTTTTAAACCCAACAGAAACCATCAAAAAATATGTTTTCCAAGGAGGTCCGATCCTTGACAGAGCAAAAGGGCTCCATAAAAACCTCAGGACTGAAATACTTCCACTAGGGGGTAAGAGAGGTTCATCATCTGCAAGTGCAGCAGACTGGCAGGAAATGTTGGACAGAATTCAAACGAGAATGGTCCGAGCATTAGAGAGGGACACGGGCTGGAAACGTCGGAAAAATACTTGTGACATTTAGGTAACAAAATGTACGTTGGGAAGGAAATCTAATTCTGCAGGGGCAACAAAACTGAACCTATAAAAATGGGCCTGTAACAGTGACAATAATTGATTGCTTAGGACGTATCTTTTTCAATTTTAGGACTTGGGAGAAAAAAGTCAAATAACAAGAGGTGAGAAGCAGAGCACTTCCAGATCTGTTATTCCCAGTGTCCTAGATCCAAGGGGTGAATGAGAGGTAAGAAAGGCTCCATGCAAGTTTCCTCACTTGGGCTTCTTCAGAGAGATGTAAGATCAGCTTTGGAGCAAATCCCCAGCAATTCCACACCTTTCAGGCCACCTCTTGGGTCAGCTGTGGGCAGCCAGCTCCAAGGACAAAGCAGTGACTGAGGATTTAGCCCTGGGTGTTTTGAACACTGGCCTGTGGCTATGTGGTATTAACTTGGCTCCTATGACAATACACCACTTATTGAAGAGGAAAAGCTGTAGAGAGAAACACAATCCCAATACAATCCCAAAAAGTACTGAAGATGGTGAATGCTTTTCCTGTGCTACTGAATGTTTTCTTTCCCCTTAATCTCATTAACCAGCCCAGGGTAGAAAGGCAGTAACTATCTGAAAATAAGAGGTCTGAATCCTTGCTCAGGAACTTAGTATTTTCATTCATTTTTACACAATAAAAATTAAAAGCTTGTGGCCTCAATATTTAGCAACAATAATCAGCCACACAGGCCTGGAGTTCACAGCCAGTTCCAAAAGCAAGCAATAATTCCTGAGCAAGCTGAGGAGATGCTGTGGAGCTCTCTACAGTGTAATTTCCATTTAAATGCAACACATCGGAATAGCTTTTCTCTGAAAGTGACACCTAATCATGGAACAGCCACATTCCCACTACTACAGTCCCTGCTTACAGGAGTTTATGGATTCAGAGTGATCATTTCAGCCAGCTGAATATTTTTTGGCTTGTGCGTGCAAGCTACAGTTGTTTCAAGCACAACTTTGGCTGCTGCCAGAATCGAAGCTAGAAAACAGTTTTTACATAGAGAGAGAGAGAGCTTACAAAGCAGGAAATTTAAATTCATTGAATTCTAGGGTGGTTTGTGTTGGAAGGGACCTTAAAGATCATCCAGTGCCACCCCCTGCCATGGCAGGGACACCTTCCACTACCCCAGGTTGCTCCAAGACCCAGCCTAGTCTTGGACATTTCCAGAGAGCCAGGGGTAGCCACAGCTGCTCTGGGCAAGCTAAAGCCAAGTTTATGGCTACACAGATGTGGTTCTAATACTGGACAGCATTTAGGAAAGTAAAGCTCATCTCTTACATTTGAGGGAATACTACAGCAAATTTTTCAACACATTTTGAAACACAACAATGGCCAAACAATTCTATAAATTTACAGTCTACAGGCCGTGCCTGAAGGTTCATGAAGAGAAGCAAGTTCACTGACAGGGTTTTAGTGCCACCTGAGTTATGAAATCCTCAGAACATGTGACTGCCAGTCTCACCACAAGTATCCTCCCTCCTTGTGATGCCTCGTGATCACAAAATTGGGAGAAAACTGCATCACATGGATACTGCTGCTCACCAGAACCTGGCACCTCCCAGTGGATTAATTTTTAAAAAGTGGGAGGTTTGCAAATTATTCCATGCCACAACCTTGTAGTTCCTACAAAGCGGAAGCAGCACCTCCCCCAGATTTTAATGGAGCAAGTCGTGGTGAGTGATAGCACCAGGCCAGCTGTTGACACAGCAAGAGAATGATTATCCTCTTGGATTTTTCCTGATGAGACTGCATCTGGCAGTCAGCCAAGGAGCAGCTAAGGAGACCATCTGAACAGTTTGGTTGTCATGTTGACAAAGCAACAATCTCATGTCCAACGCTCGGGTCTCTCTGAGACTTCGAAAAAAAACCCATCAGTCAGTAAATCTGAATGGAATTCTGAGATCTGGAGTGCCTGCCCCTCTCCTCACCCTCACAGGCAGAGGAAAGGATTTGGGGATTAGTTCAGAGAGGCACCCCATAAGATGAAAAGCACATCAGGTCCCTCACAAAACAAAATGCTTCCACGGCAAGGGATGGGCTGGCCACCGGGCAAGGCCTTACCTGAACACAGGCACAACAAGCCAGGTGTTACTAAGAGGTGATGAAAGTGGGATATTGAGGCTGCCTGTGTGAGCTGGATCCCAGCCATGCTGAGCCAGCTGTACTATCTATTTTGATTCACGTTTTTCTGACTTTGCCTTGGTTCCTGGGCTGGGCTGTGTCGCCTCTGTCCGTGGTACTTATCCATGAAATTCCCCATCCATCAGGTGCACAGTTCTGTATGTGAAATGGGCACCTGCCCAACAACAGACCTGGGAGCTTCACTGGTAGCTTACAAACCATCTGTAGGCTGCACTTCAGAACCACTTCACCACTACAACGAGCCACAAGAACTTTAAGGCTTGCTCACGTTTGACTTTGGAAGTTCCTCAGTGCCAAGGGATGCTCTGCACATCCTCTTGCAGAAGGAATTCTCCCTCTGAGCAGGAGCTCTCACACCACCTGAGTAAGGGCCAGAGGGAACTATCACAGGAACCTTGACTACAAGTGTTGCCCTCAGAGCTGAAATGACTTGCCATGATTAGTCATGGATTGTGCACTAAGGGACTCAGGAGAGCTCCCAGTCCAGCCCCTGGGGGCACCCAGGACTTGTGGCATCTCCAAACCTCCTGTATCCTTCAGATATACACCATTTATGTTTGCTGGGGGGGGGGTTGTTGCTTGAGCGCTGTTTATGTGCTTTTTAAAGCAATTAAAATACAGAACTGCTCTAAAAGTGTGTCCATCAACCTACACATTTCTGTCTCTCCTCCAAACATACACTCTATTATTCAATGGTACTAAAATTCCTCTGATTTGCACTTCTGTTGTCTTCCTTCACATCCAACACATCACCACAGCTGCACATCTAAATTTGTTAGCATTACGCCTTTTTTACTTCAAATTAAGAAAATTTAAGTGATACTTATCAGCCATCATTCCCAAACACATCAGCCATCCAAGGAGCTGGTCATAGGACCAACATCAGAGGCACAAACAAAAGCAAAGAAACGCTGAACAGCACAAATATCCCAGGAGATGAGAGCAGCAAAACCAACATATCATTACCACGGTTTTACAGCACTGCAACAACTCCGTGTTACTGATAGCCCTTATTATCCATTTCACTACTTTTCAAAAAAATCTCCCTACTCCACGAGATATTTAAACAAATGCACAATTAAGTTCTTTTAGAAAGGGTAAAAATCAGAATAGCTCAACTAAGAATAGAACTGAATGCCACATGCGAGCCAGGAACAAAATGTAATCATGGGACTTTATAGGAACATTTAGGTCAGGCATCCTCAGCTTGACTCATCACACTGAGCAGCTTAAAACTTCACAGCGACCAGGCAGGCAATCACTTTGTTCAGACAGATCAAAATGGTGTATCACCACCTAACAAGAGCACAGTAAAGACTTGCTTTTTTGGGGTGAAAACAGTGCTGTCAACATTTGCTGTCTGAATGTAATAAGCATTTTGTTCTCTTCCCGTTAAAATGCAAATTATCCCAGCATTTTCTTTCAAAAGCAATGGAGACGTTCAAATCTGTTTGTTTACTTTCTACACACAGGAGAACAGTAAACCAAAAAAATATACTTGTGAATTATTTCCAGTGAGTCATTTTCTTACTTAAAAAAAAGTAAAAAAAAAATCTTCTATTCATCAGTTCAGGGCCTGTGGGAATGGGGAGAATGGCTAAAAATTTACTTCATTTCTCATTTTCTTCACTGAACCTTGCAGTTCACATATGAAAAGCAGAGCTCAGTGTCCTGACAAACTCAGTATCTTTAACTCTGAAGTAGACAAAGGTGTCAGCCTAAAATCAAATGTTTTCAAGCTTCTGGCTATGAAGACACGTAGCTTGAAAAGATCAAAATTGCAGAATGTTACTAATTTCCTGGGGGGGAAAGAAAAAATCTATTCTTTAAAAGCTCTAAGGACAAGAAAGGGAGCGTGGGTGTGTGCAGAGCAGCATCAGGCAACGTGCACCTGAATAAAGGAGACTGTCAACAATATGAGCTGGTTCTTTCTTGGAAGCAATTGAGGAAATAAATGACTCCAGAGAATTAGAGCTTGGGTACTTTTCTCCCTTATTGGCATAACTAAATTAATGAGCAAACAATAACTTGTCAACACCAATAATTCACTTCAAAAGTTCAGCAAAATTACTTGCTAAAAGTTAAGCCTGATCAAAAGGAGGAGGGCATATTAAATTCAAGATTAATTACCTTCCTGGGGTTTTTAGTAACTAGAAGAAGAGATTGGGACGGAATATACAAAACATGAGACATACTTGTAACTTCTGTCCCACAGTGGTACACAGTGCAAATCAAATTTCAAATTCTGACTTGTAGAATGAAGATCAGGGTATTTGTAACAGGAAAATGATGTGCTTATACATGCAGAAATGCTTTTTGGGAAGAAAGGAACATTTTTCTCTGTCATTTGAAGAGAAAAGGCATGAAATCAGTTCTTTATGGTTGTGTTACAGGCCTTCTGGGCGTTTTTAAACACTTCTGTCATACAGAAATACACACAGGATATGTAGCTCCAGTGCTTTGAATCACACAGAACTGAAGCCCTGCTCCCTCCTCTTCCTTTTCTCTGCTCCTATCTGATATTTATTACAAATATAGGAGGACAACAGTTTGGTCTCATCTTTCTGGTCAAAATACCTTCTCTCCCTCTACTCCAATTCTCTGCCTCTGAGCACCCTACCTGCCTTTCTGCAGATTACCTTATGGAATTTTCACTTAGTGAAAACCAGAAAAACAAGAATTTACTTTCTCCAGGTTTGAAGACTTTTTTCCCAGCTTTTAGTTTTTATCTTTGCTAGAGTTTCCAGAAGAGGTATTCTTAGTTTGCTGTTTTGGTTTGTTTGGTTTTGGTTTGTTTTTGTTTTTTTTTTTTCTTTTGACATTCTATGTGGTTTCATGCATCAATTATTTGTATTGTGCTCAAGCAGGAGAGTGTCAAATGACAGAAAGGACAGAAGAGCTGGCATAAGTTTAACCTGTACAGTGTGGAGTTTACCTGGGTATGGAGGGTTAGTTAAGGATGCCAACCACAGGTTGAACCTGGCCTTTCACCTACATATTTCTCCTTTTACAATATTTAACCTTTCACAGTACATTTCTCATTTGTACCAAGGGAATGAAATGATAATGTAGTTATCCTCTTACCCATCCCTGAATCTTTCTTGGTGCCATCTGAGATAATGTCCACGTGGTCACTGTCCACATCATAACTGAAGAAGTCGTTCAAATAAGTCTTTGATCTCTGGCCACCAAACACGTATAAGCAGCGATTTTTCTGGAACAGGAGGGAGGAAAAAAAGTCTTCACAAGGTTCAAGACAGTATGTTGGTCAACTGTGGTCATTAACAGAAATATTTATCATAGAATCGTAAGTGGTTTGGGTTGGAAGGGACATTAAAGCCCATCCAGTTACAATCCCCTTCTACTGTCCCAGGCTGCTCTGAGTCCCACCCAACCTGGCCTGGAACACTTCCAGGGATCCAGGGGCAGACATTAATGAATCAAAGAGGAACAGAGATGTCTCTTCTAAGTTTAACATCATTGGGCACAGGTAACTCATGCAGCCCTGCCTCACCCAGCTTTAACTTCAGAACATTAAAGCAGCAGCTCATCTTTCAAATTCACTATTAAAGAATTAACAGGCCCTGTCTCTAAAATCCATCATGAAATCACTGTTAAAAACACAACAGGAACAAAAGACAGACTGTAGGAGAAAGCATCCAGGTACCAGCACATTACTAAATTCAGTACAGGCAAATGGCAAGGAGCAAGCCAAGAATAACAGGTTTATTGCTTCTCTCAAGTCTGCCAAGTGGAAAGTCCGTAAGAGGCAGATTATTTTTCTTTCAAATGGTTGAGAAAACAGAGAAAGGACTTAAACTTCCATGACCTGTGCTTACAGAAAACAGTATTCTTACATTTATCACAGACACCTACTTGAAAGATCCTCAAGTCCTTGTGCAGAATTTTGTGTGGCAATATGTTTTTCCCCCAGATTTTAAAGAACCATTCGAAACAAAAATAAAACTGAAAGCTCAGAAAGCCCAGTATTCACTGTAAAAATTCTCATCTTTCACTTGAAAGGGCAAGAGAAATAAAATCAGCAACTTCTTCAAATTGGTGGGTTTTGAGTTGGTGGTATCAGTAAATATTTAAATGTCACAACATTAATTTTAATTCTCTTTGGTTCTCTTCTCTTAAATAGACATGTTTGATGAACACAACTGGAAATGCAACGGAAGGTGGTTTTTAATACCCAAAATAGAGTAAAATGCTAAATATACCTCACCCCCACCCTTTTGCTTCTCCATGAGGCTCTGGGTGAAGTGTCCATAATCCCAGCTGTTTACAGCTGTTTGCAGCTGCTCAGGACAACAAAGAGCAGCTGGATGCTCCAACACCAAAGGCTCTGAGGTCCATGCAACTCAATGCACACCCATTACGTCCCATTCCAGTAAAACACAGAGTATCTACCAGGCCAGAAGCTTCTAAATTGCTCTACTAACTTAAAAATAATACATTTTTAGGTCAAAATGAACCACGGCCTTGGGGTCTATTTACTATTATTCTATTAAAATCAACTCTTTTAAATTCACCTTGATTTTTACTTGAAATTTTATTCACTTGGAGTCATGAAAGCTCCGAAACTCGACTTAGCACCTCCTGCACTTACCAAAGCAGCATCAGAATGTCAGCAAACATCGACTTAACTGAGACAACACATCACTTGGGAGATTAAAGAGCTCAAAATTTGCAAGAAAAACCAAAACCAGATGTTCTCCTTCAAGTCAGACACCATAAATCAAAGTAGGGTGTGGATACTTACAGAATGGAACAACATGCAGTGTCCTATCCGGGACTGGATATCCTCGGGTCCGGCGTTGCAGGAATCCTCCCTCAGAAGTTTCCACGTCTGGCACTGGCAGTCGAAAGCAAACAAGCCACTGAACTGGGGCTCACTGGCTCTGCTGTCGTCCACACTGCCATTGCAGGTCAGAATTCGGCCTCCAAAGGTGTAGATCATGTGTTTTTCAGAATCCATGCACATCTGCAAGAAGCAGGGAAGCAATTTTAAGCTGGTATGGTAAGACCTGAGCACTCTGAGATCTACCATTAAACACCTCTCTCCTGCAAGCAATGCCTACTAAGCTAAGACAGTGCTCTGCACATCTCCTGAGCCTCCAACAAACAGAAAAGGACACATGTCTTCATGGTTGTCAGGTCTTAATCTCATAAAAGAAATTTAAAAGACAAGTCTAATTTCTATATGCCATTTAATATGCAAAGGAAATGATTAAATGTACCTTTCATCACCTAAAAAAACCTGCTGGTTCCAGGGAAAAGTACTTGAGAGTCTTTCACAAGGATTCACAGGGTTCTTTTCCACAGATTCCACAGAAAAGATCCACAGGGATCTTTTCAAGCTACATCCTTATAGCCAGAGTTAACAGAGTATCACCTTTGGCAATGGTTGTGCAAGGGAGAAATTCAAAATCACTGCTAATTCACTGCCCACCAATCAACTGATGCAAAAATCAGCCTGTGATTTGTTACTGAGATTCCATGCCCAGCACACATTTACTGCTACCCCCATTACTGGAGCATGGAGTAGGGGCATAACCCGGCCAAAGATTCCTCATGGGAGTGGCAGCAGAAATATGTTTCATCTCCAAACCTAAACTGACATTATGGCACACATGAGAAGCACTGCAGCACTAATCAAACCGAACCCCGACTCCAGGTGATGTTTTCAGACAAAGTGTAAAGCAGAGGGTTACAAAATACCGGGGGGGAGTGGAAAGCAAACCAACAAACAGACAAGATTAAAGTAAGATAGAGATGCTACTCAGCAAAGCCTACACAAAACACTTGTAGTGCAGCACATTTCTGAAGGTTAAACAGAAACTGCTATCGCAGTAGATGCTGAAGGAGAGAAAAGGGAGAGTTGCAGATTGACAGGAGTCAGTGAGGCCCTTCTTCCCTGACAGACAGAACAGGGAAAAAAGGAATCATTTCAATAGGCAAGCAAAGTACCCAGAGCAGCCTTGCCAGCTGACAATTTCCTTGTGCCTCTTCCCCAACACCTGGGAGACTGGCATTGGTTATTAATAGAACAGAAAGACTGATTGGCTTTTGTTCTGCAGACATGGCGTATCTTTAATTTTCAGTGTCAGCAGAAAGGCACATTGTGCTGGCAAACAACAGCTTTGGTTACAAAACAGCCAGTACCAATAAAAGCTGATCTTGGGCTGCTTTAAAAATGAGTCCTGATGTGCTGTTTCTTGGCGATGCTTCATAAAAAAAAAATCAATTGAGAACAAAATACCTCTTTCAAGTAGACAAAAGCCACCACTACTAACATAAGTAGTAAAGAAGTTTTCAATTTGAACACGTGGACGTGTTAATTAATTAAAAAGATGTGACTTTTTAAAGGATTAGTAGCCATTCCTCTAAGGTGTTTCAAGCTCTACAAAGAAAGCACATTCTACCATTTTTAAAGGTAACCAATTTGGAAAGAATCCTGCTTCTGTGTTGGCCTCACTCCAGCAGCTTGCTTGGACTATTCTTCCAAAGGTAGCATACACAGCTTTGCAAGTTGCTCCCCAAGGCCCTCTAGGCAAGGAAGATCTGCAAACCCAGCTCAAGGAGACTGATTAAAACCAGATGAACTGTGGTTGGAGCTTTAATAAAATGTGTCTTAATAAAATGCATTTGTTTGCAAAGGTTTTTATGATCCTTCTGACTCGGTTTGATGAGAGCACCAGCAGCCAGTGGTGTTGAGCAGCAATGCTATTAGGATTTAATTGAGTGCAGATCACACCCTCTCCATCCCTGCTCTGTCACCTGGTGCAGCACCTCGAAATCACAGAGGCTACGATCAATACTGACTTTTAAACACTGAGAACTTGGGGCAGGAGGATGAGTGTGGCTGACCTGATGATCAAACACCAGCTTGGGGCCTCCATCTGCTGCGGTGTCCTCGCTCAGCAACATCCAGGTGTTGGTGTCGATGTCGTAGCGGTAGAAGTCGCTTTTCAGGGACTTGCTGTTCCTCACAGAGGAATCCAGGTACCTCCCCAGGGTGTAGATCTGCCGTCGCTGGATGTCAATGCACATCTTGTGACAGGACCTGGCACTGGGACCACTCTGAGAAAGCAAAGGATCACACAGAGATGAAGAGAATAATGGATTTCATATTGCTCCAGGTAGGTCGCTAAGGGAAAATTTAGCAGCAACAAGAAATCCTTAGGGAATTCAGGAAAATCTGCTTGGAATCAAATACGGGATTAACACATAAATAACTGCAAGAGCGCATCCCATAACTTCTGTCCTTTAGAAAGACACCAGCAAAAACCTTAATGCACTTGTCACAACAAACTTATGATTTGAACCTTTCTTGTCAGATTCCTTAGAAAACAGACAGTTTCTCCCAGAAGTGATTCTCAGAGGCGTGTGAAAACTACTTGATCTTTTAAAATAACAGAAGTCGATGCGCATGAGAGGCAAATTAAGATGTCACAACCTATAAATAACTACACAGGAAGAAGATTAAGAAGTGCTCTATTACAAGAGCCTCTGTTTTATTAATAGGCTGTTTTCTAACAGATCATAAGCAGACACTCCCCCAAGCAATCACATCCCGTAATGGCTCTGGGAAGGTAACAAAAGCACTCCCTGTCCTTCACAAATAGATATGGCCCTCCCAGCCTCCATCTGAAAGAAAGTTTCCCACGGTAAACAGAACTGCCCTGAGTTATGATCTTCCAGAGAAACACACAGAGTGCCCCCACGTCAAATTATTATGGGCTTAATCCATCCAGGAGTGCTCAAGTTAAATCATGGAGTAATTTATTTAATGACATTATGATGATGATTACGCCGTCCTGGGCAGTTTCCTTTCTGCTTCCCAAATCTCATTTTAAGGGCCTTTTTCCTGAAGCATGAGAGTGATGTTCTGGTACACCAAAACATTAGAAATCAAGGTTTGCAAAGCCTTATGTGCAAAATATCAGACAAAAAAAACCATCACATCATGAGTGTACATCAGTTCCGTAGTTTATTTTGACACAGTTGGATGACAGGGCACAGAGAATGGCTTCCCAATGACAGAGGGCAGGTTTAAATTAGATATGGGGATGAAATTCTTCCCTGTGAGGGTGGGGAGGCCCTGGCACAGGGTGCCCAGAGAACCTGTGGTTGCCCCTGGATCTTTGAAGTGTCCAAGGCCAGGATGGATAGGGCCTGGAGCACCCTGGGATAGTGGAATGTGTCCCTGCCCATGGCAGGGCATTGGAATGGGATGATCTTTAAGGTCCCTTCCAACCCAAACCATTCTGGGATTCTATACCAAAAAATCTATCAAAAACTATTGATAAGTAAAGATTAGGCAAGTAGGCAAGGATATAGCAAATCTTTAAAATCATTCTTTCAGACTTATAGTTGAAGAAGAGTTGCCATATCACACCAAATAATCAGCACAATAGTTGCTCTGTGTGCTACCAAGTATTGCCTTATGAAAAAATCTTCATAATTGTACCCTTTCACTTAAATTCTACGGAAATTTAAAGTACACTAATGGAATGCACAAAGGCAGCATTACATCTTTGTTGTCAGAAGCCTTTATTATTCATGTTAGAGAATTCAATTTCTTGATTAAGCAATGGTTCCAGGAAACTGTTTACAGTAACTCAAAAGACCATGTGAAGAGGTGAACTGAATTGTTCATATTTTGTAAATATGAAGCATTATGTCTGCAGTGATTGCAGCTTTGAGGATTAGTTACTTCAGGGTAATTAAGATAATTTTATTTTCTAAAAGAAAAAAAAAAAAAAAAGAGTACTGATAGCACTGAAATATTAGCATAAAATCCTGAAATGCAGCAAAAGCTCATTGATTGCCTTTGGTCACATGGAGGAAGATGACACAGGAGGCAACAACACAATTTACTTTGTTCCTAGAAAACCCAAAACCAGTATCTTGCAGAGGACCCTGTTCCAAACACACGGGGGAGTTCCTTTGCATGAGAAGCACCAATCAGTGCACTCACAAAGGCAGCCCATGGTTCACAAATACATCACCCCAGTGTGCAAAGTCCACCCCAAGCCACGGAGCTGGGACACTGAGGGACATGGCACCAGTCCCCTGCCAATGAGCATCTATTTGCCTTGGCACAGCTGCCTTGGAGGGGAGATGTGAGGACCCACCTGTGCTTTCTGACCCTCCCCTCTCACAGGTCACTGCAGCTTTTTAATGGAGTTGGACAATTCAAGAATCATCCACTCTCTCACCTCAATGCAGACTAAATTAAATCCTCCCAAACTTGTTCAAATAATGTCTTTGGCACTTTCAGGAGTAAATCTCCTATTTAGCAGCTTCCAGATCTGCCTTGCCACAAAAAGCTACATCATCAACCAAAATTTGTCTGAGCTCAGACACAAGGCTGAGACACTTCACAACTCAATACCCACTTCAAGGCACTGGCACCAACAACACAGTTGCTGCACTAAATATGCAACATACGATTTCCTAAGACTATTTTAAAATGAGAAAAGAATCCAGGAAAAATACCATTTTTCTTTAATTAAGTCCTGGCCACATCTCACACAGTAATATCCGCTTTCTTAAAGAGCTGTTAAGGTTAACATTTCATCTCTACAGACACAGAATCTTCAGCACCTCAAGTTCACTCAAACTGCAGAGCCTGCCATAGCATGAACTATCTCTTGTAATATAGGAAACTTCATCCAATTTGAAATCTGTTCTCAAAGAAAATTGGAGTTCTGCCTGCACACCACTCACAAGATCACGAGGAACATGCCAAAGTTTCCTTAGCCTGCCTGTTTACCACAATGAGTAAATAACTCCACCAACAGTGATACACACTGGTTTGACATTTAAGGCAGAAAAGGGGAAAGGTCTAAATCTGTGTTCACTCCTGAGTTCAGCTTGACCATGGCAGCCCTTGCAGCTCGTATGTACTTCAAAGAGGGACACAAAGTCCACTTACAAAGACACTACAAAAGAGCAAAATGCTTTGAGGCACATGTGATGAATCAAGTGCCCATGGATGGCTGCAAATGTTCATCCAAAGCCGTGTGCTCCATGTGGTTACAACAGCAGCCTGTTGCTCACACAAAGAACACACTGCCACAACTTGTCAGGGACACAGCAATCCAGTAAATTCAAATGAGAAAGTCTGTTGATTCCACAAGTGTTCAAAGAATCTGACTCTTTCAAAGCAATGAGTGAGAAAAACTGACCATGACAGAGTTGACTCTCTAACCCAAGGTTGAAGAGATCAAGCATGGCTAGAGGGCAAAAGAACAACCTTTTGTCCCCCTGCCAGGATGTAGGCTGGTCATAATCCATTAATTAATGTCCCAGGCTGCGTGGATCTTACTTACTAGAGATCTCTATGCCCTTCTTCAAATTCAGGCCTGCCAGCCAAGTCACAGTTTTGACAAGTTGCTTCTGTGATTGTCTGAACTCGTAACAAAGTCGTGCAAAACTCCTCATCTCTGGAAGTGTTCAAGGCCAGGCTGGATGGGGCCTAGTGGAAGGTGTCCTTGTCCATGGCAGGGGGCTGAAACTCGAGGGTCTTTAAGGTCCATCCCAACCCAAACCATTCTGTGATTTCATAATTAAGTACTTTACTTTAGATCTGGTTTCTTCTAAGTTGTTACATGGGGAATCCACATTTTGCAGATGAAGCTTCACAACCCGATTGACTGAGGTGGTAGAGGTGTCACCTCCCAAACGGAGCCCATCTTCCCTAAGACTCTAAAAATCACATCCAGCAACAGCACCCAAACGACCTGCACAAACACTGGCTCTGGGGACTCCTTCCAACCCTCATCAGAAAGCTCCTGGCACACACACTGCAGAAACCACACGTGAAAGGGACTTGTGACTGGGCTAAGTCCTTATTCAGATGGCAAGCAGCGTGTCAGGCTGCTTTGGCCAGTGCCTCAGCTGCTGCCAAGGCTGTAATGGCAAGAAGAAAGCATTAGCATATCACATTTCTAACCTACAGGACACCAAACAATACCAAAAACTACTAAGCACAGGCACTGCTGGGTTTGTGTGGGACTTAATAAGTGCCCACACAGAGCCAGGACTGACCTGAACAAAGTGGCTCTGTGCCACCCAGCCCCACTGTACAATCAGCACAGCACAGTCACAGCTAAAACAGATTAAACAGCATGTGCAGGGTCCTGTTTGGAAGTGCTACAAACCACCAAGCCTTATGCCCAGCTCCAAGGCTCTTCCTCAAACAGGTTGGTGTTGATGCAACTCCTCTGGTCTCTACAACACAGATAAACACCCTGGTGAAGGTGGGATGGTGGGGAAAGGAAGAGAGGCTGCATGGCCAGGAGCACTTAAGACAGGCTTTCAATCCTTTAAGCGCCCAGGGCCAAATAGGATTTTTAGGTTTCGTCAGTGCTACACGAAATTCAATTGTGCAACGCCAAGTGAATACACAGTATACTTTATGAAAAGCCTTCTCAACATGCTAAGCCACTTTATAAAATCTAATTAGAGCTTTCTTCATTTAACTTGCAAATGCTGAAAGCAATTATCCCACTTAAGGGCTAACTTACAAAACGTTTTCAAAAAGCAACACAACAGCACCGAGAGACAACACCGCCTCCTTAGAATAATTGATTTGTTCCTATACAGGGGAGAAAGGATTGGGACTCAACTCCTTAGGGTAGGGTCTGCTCAAATCACTATTTATGCCAGAATCAGCAGGCATCATCTTAGCAACAGCATCCTGGCATGCTACACCGAGGCACAAACATGACAGCTTTCACTTCTTGGTTTGTTTTTAAATAAATGTCCTATGAACCTCCTTTAATGTGAACATGACTGCAGGAAGCCAGTTCCACTGCCCATCCCAAACAAAAACTGGGGGAGCTTGGCTTCTTCTGGTTATCATAACCTTTTGCAAATAAAGGGGTTTCAGTTGCAAGAAAAATCTCTTTTATTCAGACCAATCCAGATGAAAAACCTCAGGAGCAAGCCTGGATCCTTTTCAAGAGTCAGGGAAATAAAAACAAAGAACAGCTGACTAATTCCCCGTTCTTGGTCCTGTAAAAGACTGAGTGGAATGTGAACACTGCCTCCAGTATGAAGTTCAAAAATAAGCATCATGAGGTAAATGCTCTTGTCCTAAAGCAAACTAGGACGAGGACATAAAAAGACACAAACAACCTACTTTGTTTCCAGTCCTGAGAGCAGCCTGTCAGGCAACAAATAGTCCCTCCTGCCTACACACAACTGCAGAGATTAATTGCTCTCATTTCCCAGTTTCGGACTATAATTCATTTCCTCCTCCCCCCCCACCAAAAAAAAAAAAAAGGGAGGAAAGTTCTCCACAAACTTGAAAATGAAAGGAAATGCATATTATTCCTGGCATTAATTCAAGTCCATGTGCTTTAAGATTAGAGCTTGTGAGTGCTTTATCAATGCCAGTCTACAGCTAATGCGCTCCCAAAATGTTTAATCTGAGCGGCAGCAAAGATTTGCTTTGCTCTAGATGAGCACTAAATTCAGCAAGAGAAACAACTGCAGACATACAACAGAATAAAACACTTCCATCCCATACAAGTTACTCACAGAAGGCATTGTAAGTTTATCATTACCTAAAGGTGCCAGAAACATAAGAAAATAATTTAATCTATTTTTTTTTTTAATGGTAGCACAGAGGGTTTTTGTACGGCCCCTCAACACAAAACAGAAGGAGTTGGGGACTGATGCATCATTCCTATCACCCACAAAATCACCAGTTATGTGCCAGGAGCACCAAACCACCAGAGGGAGGGTCCTGCACGTTCAGCCACACAACAGGAGCATCACAACGGTGCTCAGGGCCAGAGCAGCCCAGCACAGGCACGTGGCAGGTGTTCAGAGCCCTCTGAAAGGGTTTCCTCAGCATAAAAGACTCTCCCTCAAACAGCACATCCCAACTTCCTACTCTGTATGATGGCAGAAATCAGTGCCACCCGTGTCATTTGATGTCCAAGACTAGAGAGCTCCAGCACTAGAATTAAAAACCTTTGGATGTCACACAGCATAGATCAAAAAAAAGGACTGAATGTTCCTAGGAGTTTAAGATGGGAGTTTAGCTCCCAAAAAATATTTTGCATGCTCAATGTACACTCCACTCTTTAAGTTACTCTGCAAATTCTCCCTGGAAGTGTTCAAGGCCAGGTTGGATGGGGCTTGGAACAAGCTGGTCTAGTAGGTGTCCCTGTCCATGGCAGAGGTT
Source organism: Sinosuthora webbiana (assembly GCA_013397395.1). Classification (NCBI taxonomy): domain Eukaryota; kingdom Metazoa; phylum Chordata; class Aves; order Passeriformes; family Sylviidae; genus Sinosuthora; species Sinosuthora webbiana. The sequence continues at coordinate 88,269 of VXBN01012450.1, forward strand.
TGGGACTAGATGATCCCTAAGGTCCAATCCAACCTTTAACATTCCATGATTCTTGCCACTATTTATAAAAGGAACAGACACTCCAACTTAATTTTAAGGCTGCTTTACCAGTTATAAAGAATATTTCTGAGAACATGCAAGTTCATCAGCCACAGAATGGTTTGGGTTGGAAGGGACCTTAAAGCTCATCCAGTCCCACCCCCCTGCCTTCCACTATCCCAGGTTGCTCCAAGCCCCATCCAGCCTGATCTCGGACACTTCCAGGGATGGGGCAGCCACAGCTTCTCTAGAAAACTGTTACATATAAATTAAATGTGTTCTGCCAATAAATATTTTGGGAAGCCTAAGAAATAGACCAGAATCTATCTCAGAGTCATGATGCTGAAAACTCCTGAGAACCAGTACTGGAAAGCCATGAATTTACACAATTTTTCACACAAGAGAGTTAAATGTCTTATGATAAATATTAGGTTTGGATATTAAAAAGTTATAATTAACTATTAATAAGTCCAGGCACAGGCAGGACAGAGAAGGCACCCCTGGTCAAGGAGTTGACACAGAATTTGAGCTATGGCTAATCTGCTTACTGGTGCCCTCCTACAGCGATGCCACGGGATAGATTTACCAGCAAAGTCCTTTCTGGGCATCTGACTCAGACATGATGGAGCAGATTAAAGTCAGAGGCAGCTTTTAGCACACAGTTTTGTGTGCACATCTCTTCAAGGTGGGAAAACAACAAAATTGAACAGGATGAAGCTTTCTTTTCCCCTTCCTAAAAGCACGCTCACATTTGGGACAGTCCTAATTTCCCACCGTTGATGCTGCTCAACCTTGAGCTGAGCTTGCCACAAAAGAGACTTTCCCTGCTTAAATTAGAATTAAAAAAACAAATGGCCTGATGTTCTATTTTTGAAAGATGGTTCAATGAGCTTATAAATCAAATGATCAGGCTCAGAGATCATACGACAGGATCCTTATGACAGCAGCGGGCGGGATTTGATGACCCTTGACAGCCCAAGCCTTCCAGTCTGACATGAACTCGACTCCAAGTCTTTGCTCCATACTTCAGGGATCAACACAGGTTTACCACAGCACAGTACAGCCTCAGTACAGCACATGAGCATTGCTATGAAAACAAATAGATAATGCTCTATTCTCATGAAATTATTATTTATGAGCCTCCCTGCTAGCCTCCTTGCTGAAATAACTAATTTGAGAGTATTTTCACAAAGGAATGAATTAATACACAATCTTCTGGCTTCTGATGTGCTTTGATCAAGGCACCTCTAAAAGACCAAGTGTGTCCTCACAGCTGAACTTTCCAAAGCACCAATATTGTGCTTTGACAGCTGTGCTGTCTGAGTTTTCCTACAGTGCAGAAACAGCTTTAGCAGCCAATGCCAGAGGAACTGCCAGTGCAGGAGTCACATTCCTGGATCTCCTAAGCTTTTCTCTCCCACACCAAGGTATCATCAAGGCCTTCCAGCAATGCATAACACCATGGATCTTATGTTGCAGTAAAACAAGACATCTTACAAGCCACTGGAAAAGGGAAAGGGAAAAAAGCTCCCACATCTTCAAGCATGCAAATAATTTGTCACCACTCAGTACTTTAAAGGAGGTTATAAAAAAGATGAAGGGGGACTTTTCACACAGGCAGATAGTGATAGGGCAAGGTGGAACAGTTTTAAATTGAAAGAAGATACTTTTAGATTAGCTTTTAGGAGGAAATTCTCTGCTCAGGAGGGTGGGGAGGCCCTGGCAAGGGGTGCCCAGAGAAGCTGTGGCAGCCCCTGGATCCCTGGAAGTGCCCAAGGCCAGGCTTGGAGCAACCTGGGATAATGGAAGGTGTCCCAGTACATGGCAGGGGGTGGAATGAGTTGATCTTTAAGGTCTCTTCCAACCCAAACCACTCTGTGATCTTTAATTTATGCGAAGGAGGTTGCAGGAATGTGTATGAAGGTCTTCTTGTGCAGGCTTTAGTTTACAGTCAAAAATAAAAAGTCATGCAACCTTTGTGATTCAGCTTACAAATGCAAACAAGAGAAGTACTGAAGGAATACCCCAGTACACAGTGACCTTGCAGCAAAAGGACATCAATTCTGTGCTATTTCTAACAAAAGGCACAATTCACCTGCAAACAAAGTGCTGCTGACACTGGTGAAATGTGAAAAAACCTGTAACTTCTTAAATTTTACCACGTAAATTGCCAGTTTGTTCCACATCCACTGCTCAGCTTTGCTTTTCAGCAACTCTGATGAAACGTAACAGACGACCCACCAGAGAACCAAGAGCTTTCACCAGCTCCAAGATGAGCCCTCAGGACAACATCCCTCGTGTGCCGAATTTAAGTAACCCCACTAACAATTGCAGGATGTTGAGTGAGGTCATTTTTGCACGCATCACAAGTTCACGCTGTCCTCTCATTACCAGTAACAATGGCCAGCGAAGGTCCAGCCAAGAGAGATTTTTCCATAGACACAAACTACTCAGCTGAGCTACAGCCCCACTCGCAGACCAGAAGGCTGAAAAAATTTAACTGGTTGCTTATAAACTCTTAAGCCACAAAGGTTGCAAAGCAAGGCTACACTTTCAGAAGTTGATTTTTTTTTTTTGTAATTAATTGTCCTGGAAATGCCAGTGACAGACAAACATGAAATGCTAAGTCTAAATCCTTTGACAGCCACAGGCTCTCAGGTGTTTCTGAGGAAGTGAAGACAGTTTTGAACAGGTGACAAAAGAGTGGTTTGCACCCGAAGGTGTCAGCAAGTTGTAAAAGTGGCTGTTTAATTTCCTAGAGCCCAGTATCAGTAACATCTCCATCACATGCACAGCCTAGAAAATTCATGGATTAAGTCCTATTGAACACACTAAGCTCTTTCAGGTAGGTCTGAATTCAACACATAATTGCACCAGCCACTGAGCCAGTAAGTTCTCTTGAGACGCTCCAGAAAGCTCAATTCCTAATTACCTCCAAAACCCAGTTGCTGAAATACCTCAGTAGCCAGGTCCACAAAAACTTACTACATTGTCAAGCACGTAATTATCCAGACAATTTAGCTACAGATTCGTCTGTGATATCACTTGAGACTGCTTCCCCTATGTTACCACCTTGGGATAAGTGATATTTCTTTAGGGATTCCTGTATTTGTACAGATTGAGGAATGTTAATGTAACAAATCTCTCAGTGTAGCTGAAATAAGACATTACTCCCAAGGCAAAGTTGACTGGCGTGTGAAGCTACTTTCACTCACTGGCAAAAGTGAGTGAAAGTTTTCCTTCTACCTCTGCATATTCTCCTATTTCTTTAAAATCCTTTTCTTTTAATCCCTTCAGTGTGAAATGCTGGGGTCCTGGCATCCCAGCTGGAATCTCACAGGTGCATATTTCTGTGTCTTTAAAAGCCAAAAGGATATAAATCAGAATTCCTTGTACCAGTATCAACCTCCTCACAAAACCTTTACCAGAAGATCCTGTAATGTCCTTTTCCCCCAGGATGCATCCACAGCCACCCAAGAATGAACTCTACACTGCCTCATCTACAATTTACAAGGAATTGCAAAATGCATTAGGATGATGCAATAACGTCCTAATAAAGCCATGTAAGTAAAATAAAGTTCCATTCCAGACCAGAGATCAGAGCATTAAACTCATCATAAGCTGCAGTTGAAGTGGTGATTTTTATCGGAACATAAACGCCACAAATCAACTCTGCCTGATGCATTACTTCAAGGACTAAAAGTAGTTTTCCTTTGCAACTGAAAGCTTTATGATGACTTGGAAATTCAGCATAACCTGAAGACTGGCACGCACGAGCTCCAGGGCTGCCAGAGTTGAGCAGCCTCCAGAACATTGGGCACAAGGCATTTATTTAACGCTCCTTTCTCCACGAGACTGACTTGAACAGCAGCATGTGGAAGAAAGGGACCTCCAAACATTCCAACATCTGGTGTGAGGAATAACTGAAGTTTGGCTGATTTTCTGGGCTTTTTTTTCATGCTGGAAGCAAGAAATACAGGCACCTAGTGAGGGAACTGAATAGCTTAAGACCCGAAGCTGTTTTCAAATATGATCTTTTCCTTAAAAAAATGTCAAAGTTAAAAAAAAGACAAATAAACCAGGGTTAAGAGGACAGAACTCTTGAGGCACACGAGGTAGCATAAGCACGTAAGTTAGCTTTAAATGCTGAGAACCTTTTCCAAAATATTTAAAAATAAATTATTCTAAAAAGCTGAGGTGCTACTCCCTCAACAGGGTCTTTTTGCTTTAGGCTGCCTAAGTGGAAATCACTGGGGATGTCAGTCAGGCATATGTGAAAGTCTCTCTCTAACATTCTGCTGAAAGAATACTGCCTTAGAACATTTTAAACCATTATGCTACTAAATAGGGAGGAAAATAAACCATTTGCCTGTGATATTTAGGATCAGCCTAGGAGACTTTTCATTTGGTTCACTCCAGCATCTGCTGTCTTTGTCCCTACTTTTGTAGGCATTTGCACTATTTAGGAAGTTGGCTCCGAGGTACGTCTGCAGTATCCAAGTTTCTTTCAGGGACAGCTGCCTTCTCCCTATGTGCTTTTGTGGCACCAGGCATCTCGTACAACTGAGCATCTGTACCACTGGAACTGCTCAGCAGTAGGACATGGCACATTCGCTGCATTAGATCTCAAGTCCGTAAACATCGCAATATTTGCAACAAAAAGCCCCTCAAGTCACTTGAAGTGTCTTCCAAACTGCATCACCATCTGTGGGAAGAAGTCAATATTTGAGACTAGTTCAATTCCTGCACTTCAAACAGCACAGGGGTAAAAGGTTTACATTGATAAGCTCATGTACTGCTGCCATCACACCCCAAAAAAAAACCAGTCCGAGGTGTCACAAAGTCCTACAAAAAATACTTCTGTGGTAATATGACACTGAAAGCTTTGGGCAAATTCATCCATTTCAACAAATGCAAAGAAATGCATGCAGAGACTGGAGAAAATTTAACTGGAAATACAATAGCAGCTGAAATTCCCCCTGGCTCTCACCATTAGGAGATCTTTCTACACTTGTCAGCTTTTACTTTCAGCATCCTGGAAAAGCACTTGGTGTTCAACAGCAAACTGTCACCTCACAATATACCCATTTTCTACATCATTTTGAACCTACTGAACAGGAGGCACTTGTTGACCTACACTTTCCTTCACTGTGAGCAAAGATTTATCCTCTCAAGCAGTTAAACCATGACAAGACCTTCACTTCTACCTTTAGTAAGGAAACACTTCAACGATTCTTGAGAGAAACACAGTGTCACCTAAACCTAACCCATTTACACAATTTCCCTATCCTTCACAGAGCTGATTTGTGAGCAGGGTTTTCCTCTGAAGAAACCAGAATGAGGATGAGTCAATGTATTTTCCAAGAAGCAACACAGAAGGTACCAGTCAGTGCAGTGACACTGTTTGAAGGGAGATTACCCCCATCTCTTGTCTCTAGGAAATGCTAAAACAAGGTACAGGAACACCAGAGACACACAAAATATGCCAACTATCACACTGCTTTCGTCTCATTTATCTGATCTCCAGAGGCATCAACATCCCTCAGCATTTTGATCCTATTTCAAAATCCTCTGACTATCAATTTACACCAAAGGAAGACTTTCCTACACTTAAAAATGTCCTCCTGCACTGAATTTCACTAAATTATCCTTCAAAAGAAAAAGTTGCTGCTTGGAAACTAGAAAGGGGAATCAAAACACACACATTAAATTTCTCTATTAACTGACGCTGGGCTAGAATAAAAATGTCCAAGGAATGACAAGGTTTGTTTTTTTTAAAACTATTTATTCCCTAATCCTGAAGAGGTCTGTTGATCTACAGCCACTAAAAACCCCTGAAGACAACAGCATTTGTCAGAACATTCCACTTGATTCAGGGTAGAAACTCTTAAAGGCTCTTAAATGAAATGCATTTTGGCTGTGCCTTGTGCCAGCTGATTCACAGGGCTGTCACACACTCCAGAGACAGAAGCTGTGGGTAAGCTGAGAGGTGCTGAGCTGCACCATGGAGCATCTCCCTGCAAGGATTCAGGCTTGAGGAAGAGGATTTGACAAGCACAGCAGGAATCCTGCTGGATCCATACACTGAAGGGCTGGTGGGGTCTGTCTGTCCATCAGCAGTGCTGCTGTGCTCACCAGCAGATCCTCCAAACCCTGTTTTTCATGCTGGAAGTGATCAGCTACTCCAGCAGTGCCCTGAGCATTTTGTCCAGACATACAAGACAGACATAAGGAGCTGGAGCATATCCAGGAAAGAGAACAGAGCTGAGGAAGGGTCTGGAGCCCCAGGAGTGGCTGAGAGAGCTGGGAAAGGGGCTCAGCCTGGAGAAAAGGAGGCCCAGGGGGAACCTCCTGGCTTTGCACAAGTCCCTGACAGGAGGGGACAGCCGGGGAGTCGGGCTCTGCTCCCAGGGAACAGGGAAAGGAGGAGAGGGAATGGCCTCAAGTTACACCAGGGGAAGTTGAGCTTGGATATTTGGAGAAATTTCTTCACTGAAAGGGTTGTCCACCCCTGGAATAGGCGGCTCAGGGCAATGGTAGTCCCCAACCCTGGAGCCATGTGGATGTGAGACTTGGGGACATGGTTTAGTGGTGGCCTTGGCAGTGCTGGGAGAACAGTTGGGAGTTTATCTCAGGGGGCTTTTCCAACTTAACTTTCCAATGAGTCTATGAAAAAGAGCTACAGAAAATCAGCTTTGGTGGTCTAATTATTAAAAGAAAAACAAATGCAACTTCAGGTGACAAATAGACACCTCACTGGAAAACTTTGAAAAACAGCAGCAAAAACATTTTCTAAAAAGGTCACACAAGGTCTTCCCAAAGCACTGCAACAGAAGCTCCCAGTACCCTTATCCCAAAAGCATTACTGTGCATTATCCCTACAATAACACTGGACAGGATGCAACTTTCACCATATTTCACTCTTATCCAAGTTTAATTATTGAGTGGCTAATTTAACCACTGTCACTGATTAATTAGAATAAAAAAGCCAGAAGCAGAACTAGCACAATACAACAAAACGAGATTAAGCTCTACTGGAATTTACTCTGAATATTTTTTAAAATTCGATGTCAACAGACATTTCCTTTTTGCAAATTGTTTGTGAGCAGTTGATGTCCCTATTAGAGAAACATCTGGAGTCTTTGTTTTTGAATTTACTTCTCGACGTTTGAGATTGACCTTTTCATTTCTGAATCAGGTTTCATCCAGATCTCTTCGGAAAAAAAAAAAACCACAACCCACTGCTGGTTTCCAAGACCAGCAGCTGCCAGCTCACTGTACCTCTGAAAGTCACCAAAACCATGAGCTACACTTCAGGAGGCCTCCTGAACACTGCTGAATGTATCACAGAACCATGGAATGGTTTGGGTGGGAAGGGACCTTAAATCCCACCCAATGCCACCCCCTGCCATGGGCAGGGACACCTTCCACTATCCCAGGTTGCTCGCAGGCTCCATCCAACCTGGCCTTGGACACTTCCAGGGATCCAGGGGCAGCCACAGCTTCTCTGGGAAACCTCTGCCAGGGCTTCCCCACCCTCCCAGCCATGAATTCCTTCCCAATATCCCACCCGTCCCTGCCCTCTGGCAGTGGGAAGCAATTTCCCCTTGTCCTGGTACACCATGCCTTTGTTCCCAGTCCCTCTCCAGCTCTCCTGCAGCCCTTTTAAGCACTGGAAGGGGCTCTGAGCACTCCCTGGAGCCTTCTCTTCTCCAGGTGAGCAGTCCCAGCTCTGCCAGCCTGGCTCCAGAGCAGAAGTGCTCAAGTCCACATCACTGGGACCTGTCAAGTTTCTCATCCACCAACACTCCAAGTCCTCCTCCTCCTCAGGGCTGCTCTTGGATCCATTCTCTGCTTGGCCTCTGTCTGTTCTTGGAATTGCCCCAATCCATGTGCAGGACCTTGCACTTGGCCTTGCTGAACTCCACGAGGCTCACAGGGGCCCCACCTCAAAAATTTGTCATGGAGAGTCCTTCCAGAATTCCCTTTCCAAAGCCACCCATGTTGCTCCACGCTTTTCTCTATTAAGAACATCCCTTCTACAAAATTCCTCATACATTCAACAAGTCTCCACTTTTTAAAAACTCCTCTTTCTTCCTCTCCCCACGAGACCCTTCTCATCTTCCACCTGAATTTCCTGAGCTTCCACAACACTCTGCTAACGTTTTTCCCTCCGAAATCCCTTTATAATCATTTAATCACATCAACTCACAACTCTTCTACTGTGTCTCCTCCACAGCTCTCCCTTTGTGCATCCCTCCTTCCTCCCTTCGCAGTCTTACCCTGCTGGAGTCAAGCATGAGGAACCTGGAGAGAAAACATCTCAGCCAGGCCTCCTAAACTTTAGAGAAACTCGACTGGATGTGGCATGACCCCAGCAAGAAGGAAATTAATCCCTTAAATACCAGACTGACCCACACTGGTTTGTGCAGGAAGAAAACACAGCAGCCCCTTTTTGACTAAACAGTACATAAATGTAACAATTTTACCTCTCCACAGCCATGGTATGACAGAAACCAGAGTATCACGTTCAGTTTTGTTATTGCCCATTTTGTAAAGGATGTTCCAATCAGTGAGTACACGACACAGAGATTTGAGGGCTACAGGAAATGCCTGTGAGATCTCATTCTTTTTTTTTTCTAAGCTCAGGCTATTTGTCCTACATGATTGCAACCTCTAAAAAAACCTTTGCTGTGAAAAAAAAAAGAGAATATTCAAGTGTTATTTAATTTAATCTGGTAAGGAAGCTCACAAAATTAGCCGTGACAAGAAACTGAGAAATACAAATGAGAAACAAGATGTTTTTACACTGTTTTCAAATATCTGAGGAAATCAATTTCTGAACTTGTCACAGTGGTGGGATCTCAAACTTTTCATGCCTCCAAGAAGAGGTGGCATGAATTTTCCTCTGACAAACAAGTAATGAACTCAAAATACAATAACCACACAGAACCAGAAGATTTCAGTGTACAGTGTACAGACTACACAAGCCAAAGGTCTTGGATTTCTTTTGTCTCATCCTACAACCCAAGCTACATTCATTTCAGGTTTCATACGTCAAATACTGAGCAAAACAGGCCAAGGAAAATGGTTCAAATGAATTCCACGAAAGCTCTTGGGGTTGTGTAGCCTTTGGCAGTAACCCCTGTCCTCTAGATTTCCATCTGGTAGTTGTCCATTTCTTTTCATTTTTGACAGAAGCTAAAAAAATAAACAATTTGTTTCTGAAGCTCCAACACCAGGATTGGGTCTGAAATGTTCATTAGCAAGTTCTTGGAACCTTCCAGTGGGAGGTGTCCCTGCCCATGGCAGCAGGGCTGGAACTGGATGATCTTTAAGGTCCCTTCCAACCCAAAACATTCTGGGATTCTGTGATAAGTCTGGTTGTTCAGCCACACAAAATTATTTAACTCGTGCTCTGCTTTCTGAGCTGATTTTTTGCCCGATCATTTCTGCTTTTGAGAAATAAACCTTTCCCCTCCAGGAATCTTAAACACTTCAAAGCCACCTCCAGCTCGTATTTTCCCCACATAAGCATTTCAAAAGTCTTCAGAACTTGAAGGTCTGAACTCTGTGGCTCTCACCTTATGCTGCACTTCAACACAAGTACTTTAGTAGGGGCATTTTTGAGGGCAACCATTGATGTATTTTTAAAAATACAGATGTTTGCAGAACTTACCTCTTTCTCGGTATCCCTGGATATACAGGTCCATTGGTTTTCCTTCACACTGTATGCCCAGAAATCAGCCAGATCCTGAGTTCCATCCCAGCCACCAAACAAATAAACAGTTTCTGTTAAAAAAACCAAAAAGTTAATTTTATTTTAAAAAGAGAATGCGTTTGAACAGGCTAATACCTACAAAACATCAGTGACAAAGACAAACTATCAGAAGAGAAATTTAAACTCTTTTTTTTACTGAAAACACCACTCCTCTTTGAATGGAACTAGTCATCAAGACAAAAATGTGGTTTGGTTTAGTAATGGAAGATTTTAGAATTGATAGACAGCCAATTCTCAGAGTCATTTTCTATTTCTACATTTACATAAGAGGCAATCAAACCCACAGCCTTCTGATTAAAATTCCAGACAGACAAATGAACAATATTTAACATTTTGGATCCTGTGCATGTAGTCTATCAATGACATCTCAGCCTATGCCCTGTTTGGTGCAGGATTTATACATCAACGAGATTTTGGAGATAGGAGTAGCTAAGTTTTTCTGTTTAGTCCATCCCCTAGATAGAAAAATCAACTACAAAATCCTCTTGCATAAAGTAACTTGCCTGATGCCACAAAAGCCAGTGAGCAGAAGAGTCACAAATTTAAGTCAGTGTTTCAGGGCTGTCACCTCAAACCCACAGCTGCTCTATGTACATCAAGTTCTAAGGCTTCCCAGACTCACTGATAAAACCAGATGAAGCCTTTGAAGAGGGGAAGCATTTAAGAAAGGAGTTTCTGTTCTGCCATGGAGAGATAACCAAACTACTCCCACTATAGAAATAGCACTATCTGGTCTCCAATTCTAAAAATACTTCATTTTTAGACTGCATTAAAACACAACACAAAGCCAAGTCCAAGAAGAACGAGCTCCTCGAGACTTGTAGAGCTTTGAAAAACTCCTTTAAAATCTACAAACAACTTCTATTATGGAGGTAATGGCAAATTTTTAATCCAACACCAATTAAAGCACGGAGTTAGAGCATGATTATAAAATGGGACTAGTCCCTGACCCTTACCTACCATCAGGATAGTGGTCATCACCATGGAAAGGTTACCCTGGTTCATTAACTTTAATTACCCTTCCTCCTGGACTCAGGGCTCCCAGTGTTCCCTGCAAAGAGCAGGTCCCTTTGTGCACATAAATTCTCACAGCTCACAAAACCCACATTACCACAACAGCTTCATTGATAGCCGAGAAAAATAAAAGATTTGGCACCAGCTAAAAATCCTACTGGGGCCTTGCCAAAATGTCAGGCCTGCCTGGAAAGGCTTTGTTGGCTCACATGAAATTTAAGAGCAGACCTGAATGACTCCGATGAAAACTCAGATTTTGGAAGTTACCTAACCCAGGCTGACAGAATTAAATGTGAGCAATGAGAGAGGAGCACGGGCACCCAGCTGGGGCTGAGCATCCCCAGAGCGACACCCTGAACACAAGGGCACATGAACTCTGTGCCAGGCCCATTTTTCATCACGAAGTAAAACTGTAGCTCACATGAAAGAAAGGCTCCATCACTATCTGGACCCAATGGAAATCATTTTTTAGCTTCATGCCTTTTTGCAGAAGTATATGCAGATTTTAGAGAAAGGCTGCGTGTTTTAAAAGGAATATTTCTTAAGGCATAAATGCATCTGTTGCTGGTAATGTCAAGTAAATAACTTTTTATAGTTCTCCTAAAATTTAGAATTGTTTTCCCATGATATAAAGCAAAAAAATAGTCGTTTGGTGGTTTGTGGGATTGTTCTTGTTTGGTTGGGGCTGGGTTTGATTGTTTTTGTTTGGTTGGGTTTGAGTTTTTTTGGGGATTTTAGGGGGTTTTTTTGAAGCCTATTTCTACTTCACTCTATTTCCCAACCAGTATCAGTGCTTGTATTCTAGCTGTTAACTCAGGTTTTATGGGAGGGTTTTTTTTCACTCTGCATGCAGAGACCCAACCAGGACAGATCTCTAAGGCCAATATTCAAAGAAGAGGACAGAGGCCACAAACCCCAGGCAGCAGCAGTGGGGCAGCTCGAGGGGAGCCCAGCAGTCCCACATCAATATAACTCTGGTAGCACTGGGGAACTCAAGGAGGAAAGGATCCTCCCTCTGCATCCAAGCAATATGGAACACAGCAAAATTGATGCTGCTTTATTAAAGCAAGTCTCTATTCAGCTTTAGGGGCAGAGCAGGAGAATTTTCAAACCTAGCTGCAAGAAAAAAAAAACATGAAAGCAATTATATTTACCCAAAGCTTTTACCAGCTACGTTTAGGAAGTCAAATTTCTCCTCCAGCATCCTCAGCTTATTTCCTCTACATTTATTTCTGAATACAAATTCAACACTTTGAATTAAATATGTTCTGTGAGTATTTCTAAACCGCTTGCTCAGTCAAAAATTTTTCTGTAATGTCTGAGTTCTTTTCTTCCCTTACTCCCTAGATGATTAAAAGGTGCCAGAGAAGTCCTCAAATTAGAGGACGTGCATTCCCAACAACCAACATTATTTCCTGTCAACCTCTCCTTAATTTCTGTTTCTCAGAAAAGCAGCAAAGCAGTCTTCTCCAATCCATTAAATATCAAAATTCTTGGGGTGGTTTCAGTCCAGGTTCACACACATTCTCAAGGACAGTTCCCTGACTCCTGTTAACTCCATTTTCTCCATGTGGTGAAACCCTTGGTGGGATTCTGGTACAGGAGATCTTCCTCAGTGAATACATTCCAGTCCTGGTGACATATTTAACTACATTCTTTGGTCAAGCAGTATTTCCGTGTCTCTGCTAGAACAGTTCTCCATGGCATATAAAAGAACTGTGGATCTACAGCACCCCTGCAAGGTCCATCAGTCATCCCCCAAATCCTTCACAGGAGGGCTAACTTCAGCAGAGACCACGTTGCCCAGGGAATTATTCAGTTATACTTAAGAGTATCTCCAAGGATGGACATTTCAGACTGGATCCCTGCTGCAATGACTGATTAACTTCATTACAATTTTTTCCCCCTAATATCTAACAGCATTTTCACTCCTGTCCTTTATCCTATCCTCTGCTCCCCTCCAAAATGAGCCTGACTATCTCTATGCTCTCACCAGTAGCTGAAGACAGCTCTTGGATCCTCCCATGAACCTTTTTCCTACCAGATGAACCAAACCAGCTCCCTGAGCATCTCCTCACACATCACACGCTCCAGCCCAGACCACTTTGGTCAGTTCACTTTGACACAATCCTTATTGTCCCAGAGAGCCCAAACCAGGCACAGCACTCCAGATGTGTCCCCAAGTACCCAAAAGAGGAACATCACCCTCTCCTCTCCCTGCTGGCCCTGCTTGTGCTGGTACAGTCCAGCAGGAGAGGTTGGCCTTCAATGCCACAAGGACACGTTGCTGATGCACATTCCGCTTCCAGCGCCTTGCAAATCCTTCCATGCAGTCAGTCCCCAGCCTGTCCTCCTGCACAGCTGTCACATCCCAGGGGCAGGATCAGACTCTCACAACGCTCTCCTGCAGCCCCTCAGGGTCCTCTAAACTCATGGCCCCATTCCCCAGTTCATCAGCCACTGCCCTCCCAGTCAGCTGCCAGCACAGACTTGCTGGGGCTGTACTGGAGCATCACTGTCCCTAGAACTCTGAAGGGCTCCTCCCAGAAACAAAAAACCAATCAAGGTGTAAGATCTCTCAAAAGCCTTCTACAAAAGCATGGCACTTCCCCAAGTAGCACCCACACCTTTAGTTACGTGCCAGCAGTGCTGCCCACTTTGTGAGGAGCATTTAAGAGCACAAATATAAAACCAGCCTTCAATCTTCTTGCAGTATCACGCCCCTTGGTTTCTGAACCACAGTTCAGCTGAATACAAGCTGGCTGAATACAAGGGGTTTTTTTTAAGGATAGGCATACAGTCTCAAATGTGAAAGCCCCATGAAGTTGAGTAACCTCCAGGATTCAGCAGCTGTTTGTGTTTCAGAGCTTAGAAGCCATCTGTGTTTTGTTTCTGAGATCCCTTCATCCTGTACACAAGTCTTGTCTTTAAATATCTTATGGATAGCAGTGTTTTCCTCCGGCAAAACAGCATCCTTCATGTCTGCTGCTCTCTCTTCATCTTTTTCATCTTCCCATGCTGCTTTTGAACCAGCCTTGTCATTTCTGCTGTGCTGCCCACGTATCCAATGGGCACACTGGGCCCAGTGCTCTCAATCTCCCTCTGTTCCCAGCCTACAGATTTGTCCTCATTTATCTAATGGAAGGAAGCAAACGGAATTCCTTCGGACGAAAGAGAAAGCAAAATGATGTACCACCAAAATTACACTGCAGTTGCACTTCAGTGAGAGAACAGAAGTACCATATCAATAAAGACCATTTCACTAATGTTTTCCCTCAAAAAAACTGTTTCACTTGCCAAAGAGAAGAAAAACGGAGACAGAAGAAAAACCATGGTTGCTTTGCTGTTATTTCTAAAGCAGGCTCATGGGAAAAGTTTAACATTTAAGAAAGCCTGATATAACACCAAATACCTTTTCTTAATAGAATAATTTCTACATGGTCCATATTGCTATTGTTACCAAAACCATTACATGGCTTGATGGCCTGCACTGTCATTCACTGTGTCTGCTCTGAAAGATCAGAGGAGATCAATTCCGCCTTGCTATGGAATTGCAAACCACATCTCCAAAACACAACACACATACTGTTCATAAGCACCAACATTACTCCTTAAAACTTGCTTTTGGCAATTCACTTACCCATTCCCTCCTTCTTCCAGAGTAAGCACTGGAGTTTTGAAATATGTGGCATATCTGACCCATAAGGAGGCCAGGGAGGGCAGACTCAAAGAGCTGTTAATAAGGAACCAGTGCCAGATGCCGACACCCTCATCCAAAACTGCATTAGGGTTCAATTCCCTGAGAACACAGTTCTGCACACAAGCCTGTGTGTTACTGCCCCAGTACTTCCCCAGAGCCTACACAAACTGCTCCTCATGTCTGACATGCAGCACACAAAACTGTGTCCTTGTGTAGTTTTGGGGTAGTTTGGGGGATAGTCTTGTTTTAATCTATATACCTGGGTTGCAACTACTCAAATTCTTCCCCTTCCTTGTAGAAAAGCAGAGAGAACTCTCCAGCCTCCCACAGGGAGAGCTGCATGAGAAATGCACGTCGCAGGGAAAAGCAGGAATAACGGGAGCTTTCTGTTTTCATTTGCAGCCTAAAGCTTTAAAGTACCTAACAGTGGTTTTAGCTATAACTGTGAATTTCTCTTAGTTTATGTTTCTGCACATGTATACCAAATCCAACTTCCCAACCCTGCCATCCACAGTCATTCCAATCTGAGTGTTAATGTGATTAAAATGCTGGAGGATATTGGGGGAATCACTAACTTCCCATTTTTCTCTTTCTTTTTATCTAGGAAGACATCAGGCTGCATTCTCAGTTCTGCATCCCACAATGCCTACAGCTGCATTTCAAACTGCTTTAAGAGTTTTCCAAAGCATCAGGAACACTGCACTCACTCAGTCAGCTGTGGCAGGTACTAAGGAGTATCAGATGGAAATGAGCTCCAGCACAAGTTACTGGCTGCCAGCACAGATGCTGAATTCTCTTCCAGTTACTTTCAGCCTACTCTAAGTGAAAGATAAACCATGCTAAAAGGCAGCTTAGAACAAGTTGATCCATGTTCTACCCGAAACTGATAAAAAAAGTCTCAGTGATTCCATGCACTAGCAGCAACTTAAGATCTAGTTCAGCTCCTCACCAACCCGTATCCTCTATCATAACACCAGCACATGCATCCAGCAAGCTCAGTACTATTAAATTAGAATTATTCTTCTAGTCAGAAATAAGTGGTTATAATCTTCTTGAGGTTAAACAAAATGCCAAGCCATTTTTAGTTCATTTATAGCTACAGCAGGTCTGGCCATCGGAGATGTAAATTTGCTTCCAACACTTAATTCTATGTGATACCAAACTTCAGATTGTAAGTTATGGAATTTACAGTCATACTTGTGTGATTTTGCTGCTTCACTTCACTTCCAAAAGATTCAAGTTGAAGAAAATACTGATTTTTGAGAAGGACCTCACTCCTCTAACAAGGAGTGCAAAATGAGACGATTTTTCTTCAGTTGCCAAAGTCTTCTGAAAAAAACCCACTCAGCAAGTGTGTGAGTAAGGAGGGAGGATGTCTTTGAAGGGAAGAGTACACCACTGCTCCCTTTTCCATTAACACTGGATCTGTCCAAGGTTAGCCAGGGAGCTTTCCAGCTCCAGTCTGTAAAATGCATCCTGACATAACTGGCTAAATTCCCACCAGCCCATTAAACTCCACCTATATTCAAAAGGAAAACTCCAGCAATCAGCAATGGGAAACAGCCCCAAAAACTTCCCCTGGCCTGTCACAAGCCAAATTAAATGGCAAAACTGATCATCTCAAAAACATTTCAGCTATTACAAGCCTCAGTGGACCTGGATGCAAAACTGAGAGCAACTTCCCAAACAGCCCACAGGGAAACTTTGGGAAGGTGTCCCACCACCTATAAATAGAGCTACAGGAAGAAAGAACCACCATGAGAGAGGGAGAGAGATCTATGACTCCACCTCTGTGGGTACTGCCCAGCCACTTTTGTGCAAGTGAAAAAAAAAATTAAAAAATTAATAAATTGTATATATTTGATACATTTATGATGTACATTTTTAAATTTCCATAAATAATAGAAATATTAACATATGTACAATACACATATATATCCAAAGTATATATAATACACATAAAATGTATCAAGAAATATTAAAAATATATATGGATGAGTTTCACTGCCTTGTTAAAGCAGAGTAGAAACTGAAGTGAAAGGCAGAGCTCACAACCTTACTGGGACTTTAGAAAAGCAAGAGGAATGGAAAGGAAGGCTCACACTACCATGGATATTTTATTTTCAGGAGGTGTGCAGGACTATCATTTCCAAGTTGACAAGGATCATGTTTCTTCCACACTCTTGTGAAACACTCACTAATTCCCGAGGCCACTAGGGAGCGTCCCCAGCCTCTGCATAAACACCAGCAAATCCTCCAGCAGCGTTCTTTTCTAATCAATCTCAAACCTCTCCCACCAAATGAAAGAAGTTTACTCTCCTACACCAAAGAACTCGAGTGCTTCCTCCAGAGCAGTAAACTACTCTGAGCAAAAGCCAGAGGCTGCAGCTACTGCTGGATTTTTGCTTGTTCACTATGACTTAGCAAATTACTCTGGAAGGTCCTATCCTGTCACATGCTCTGTCCCCGTCCTGTGACCACAACAGATACGGCCATGGGCATTTTTTTTTTGCCAACTCCTTCAATGCCACCCTATATTCCTGTCCAATACCCACACCCTGATCTTGTTTCTCCCTTCCCAAGAACAATCCTTTCCCTCACACTGCAAAGACTCGGGCAGATGCTTTCCTTATTTTAGTAAGGACTGACGTAGCACAGAAATCTGATTAAATAACAGACAAAGATATAGAAAATTATGTGGAACAACAGTCACTGGAACTGTTCCTGATACACCACCCCACTTTCTTTTCTCTGCAGGTTCTGTGAAACAGGCTGAGCCATCCTTTGAATTGCTACAGGAAACGTTTTTGCAAAAGATGTCTAAAGAATTATATTTAACAGGAGTTTCTTGCACACTGTGGGAATTAGAAGCCACTCCAACCAAAATACAAGGAATGTTTCAACACATCAGATCTATTGCTGCAGCACAGCCTGTAGCAGATAAGGGAAATGATTATCCCTAATTTCTCTTCTCTTGTTTGAACTCCTGCTCTAAGATGGTAGGAAGAACAAAAAATTAAAACCAATTGTTCTTGGTTTCTTATTTAAGAGAAGACAATGGCTAAGGCATAACTCAGAATAATTAGGGAAGAAGAGGAAATGCAGCTGGAATATATATCCAGAGAGGAAGAAGAACATTTAATCCAACTATTAGAAACTGAGGGTTTTTTTTTTCCTCAAAAACTGAAGCTAACACAGTGACTGAAGAAAAACACATTTGCATATTAATCTGAAAAATAAGTGACTAAAGAATTTAGTTAAGAAATGTAACAACTACTCACCTGTCTGCACATCTATAACCATCTGATGGCCACCTCTCATCCCGGGCCGACTGTCTTCCCCGTCACCTTCAAAAAAAGAGGGAAGGGAGAGTTTTCCATTTAAGATTTTTAAACCAAAGGAAGATACAGCCTCAACATGGAAGCAGAGGAACTGAGTAACTCACCCTTCCTTAAACACTAGCACGTCACTTTTTCCAGGTAATACTTTCTGTGCATTATAAAACTGTACAAAGTTTTATACTGAATGATCTGGTGACTGACAGTACAGAGAGCAGAAGTGGCAACTCCCAGTGCCTTGGAAAGGAGCTCCAACGTTCCTGACGCATTCAGTGCACACAAAAGAGCTCTGAGCTGTCCTTGCAGCTCCCCAGCAGGGACAACACAGCCACCCTTTGGCTCCCCTTCCATCTCTCCCCACCTGAGAGCTGCCTGAAGGCTGAGCTGTGAGAACTCATACTCCAGTGACAGGGAAATGAACCCCTGGGATGGGAGCAGCAGGTGATGTAGACAGAGAGCACAGCCAGCTCTCCACTGTCAGCTATTCTCACATATAAGGGAATTCCAACTGTCCAATTAAAGCAGCTTTCCAACCACTTCATGTATCTTTAAGCATTCAGGACAGGTGACACAGATAACCCCTCCCAAGGGGCTTGGGGACAGTGCTCCACATTTGGCAATTGTCACCTTGGATCCTACATTTGCTCTCTGACAGTGATTTTTGTACTCTGCACTTAAGGTTGCTGCTACAAGTCTCCTCTAAGGCAGACAGGAATGGAAAAGATTCTGCAGTTTGGATTTACTGTGTAACAGATCAAGACTTCAAAAGATCCACCTCATTTAAAATACTCCCTGTTAAGATAACGTATTAATTTGCCAACTCTTCACTTCAAGTTGAAGTTACATCAATTCCACGTGCTAACACACGGATTACTGTTCTCAAGTTTAACCAATATTCTGGGATTTTTTACTAAACTGATGATCTACCCTAAAGTTACCACTTGTATTCCTGCAGTGCTCCTTACTCAACCAGAGAGCAGGCTGAATTTCATTGAATTTGCAGACAAATGCAACTTTTTCAGAGAAGAAACCATTCCCCAGAACTCTCCTAGAGGAGACTCTCTTGCATCATTTTCTTGCTCCATATTCTCAAAGGAACAAGACAGAACTGGCAGTACATGAGTTCTATCTTAAGAAACGTCCTTACCTTTGGTGCTTTTGGGGATAATCTGCCCCCAGCGAGGTTTGTACTCTTGCTGACTGATGTACTGATTGAACAAGCCATCTGCAAAAACAAAAATTTTGCTGGATAAAACATTTATCCTTCCATTATAGCGAAATCACTTTTAAATGTGGGTAACTTCAGCCTAACTCAATCCAGTATGCCACTCCAAAGCTTCCATTTTCAGTCAGTTCTCCATTATGTGTCAGTTAGTTTGTTAAACTTTTGTTAGTTGGTTAAACTTTTGTTAGTTTGTTAATGAACTAAATGCGCGAGCACTAAAATAAAAAGAATACTTGCTACTAGATCAATCAAGAATTATCCAGTTTGCCTGCCAGGTCGTGCCAAGTGTCTATAAATCTCCAGTGTGGTGTGTTTAATTAAGAATAGAATCCCTCCCCCTTATTTAAGCAAAAGGAAAGTTGCCAGTGCATATAAAATTCAACCATTTTAGTGCACGTTAAGTTAAAACTAGGTCAGACAGCATCTCTGGAGCTTCATCTGAGAAGGGAAGGGAAGCAGAGCAGATTGTTTAAATGCTGTGATACGGGACAACCAAGCACTGGATGAAAAACAAAACAATAGTTTACATTCTCTTCAGAGAGTTAAGCAAGAAGAGGAACAGAGGAGGCGTTAGATCCCGGGCCAGATATGCCAAGTGCAGCACTTCTGTGAGCAGCATCAGCTCCAGCACTTTATCCACACTCCCCTCGTGCCCTCCACCTCTTGAGCACCCAGAGGCCAGTTCCTAATCCTGTTCAGATGTTATCAGTCTATCAAGTAAACACCAATTTTCTGTAAAGGAGACTTGTAACACCCACAGTCCCTGGGACTGCTCTCCAGTCTGGGAAGGGTTTGGCACGTGGGGAACTTGGTGATGTTGTCCTTCAAATGTCTCCTCTGAAACACCTACCTCACCTTCTGTAGCACAACAGACTATGAGAGCACCTGAGCACTGTGTGCCTGGCTACATCCCACCCATCACCCACCAGCTCAACACACAAGCTCTTCCTGACAAATGTTTCTGCTGTATTAATGTATTAATGCATACCATGGAAAACAAACAATAGGAATTTAACATTTCAAATTTAGACAATGAACGCCTCTGCTTATTTATACAGAAGCCCTCTGTAGGTATTATAGGCAAAAAAGAATGATCCTTACTGAACACATCCCTATTTATTTAGAAGAAAGTAAAAATCTTTGTTAAGCATGACACAAGGCTCAGACAAAATTTTAAAGTGTTTCCTGGCATCCTGTAGTTTGTCGTGACTGAAATCCAGGTTTTAATTAAAACCCAAGCCAACAAGTATTTCCTGGGAGAAGATGAATGCTCTATTTAGAGACCATCTAACAGGAAAACAAGGGCACTCGAGAGCTCCTGAAAGGTGATGAGTTTGGTCTGAAAATATAAAACTTCCATAAACTCAGCTGTGCAAGTTTTTCCAAATAAATACTCTGAAAACAGGGCAGATTTTACTTTCACCTCAGAGCCAAAACCAGCAGCTCTCTCCCCACATTAGGTAATCGAGGAAAGCCAGAAGTTTGCTCAACGTATGTAGAAAGAAAAGTGGTTTATTTTGGGTTTAATAGCAGGGTTCTTAACTCCCACTTCTTCAGCATTTATGAAGTTGGGACAACACACGAGAGGCTTGAAGCTTGAGATCTCATAAATTCTGATTCAGAAGAGCCAGGGCTAATAGAACAAATGCGTGTGCTGTAAGAAATCCCACAGTGACTCAGCCACAAACCCAGACACAAACTGAGCTTTTTGGTTATCGTTACAGCCTTGGGTCTGCAAGACAGAAACCAAAACCGTATTTATCCCGATGGCACCCAATAGATAATTGGACATAAATAGCTCAAAAGAACGAATTACACCACATAGGATCTGAAAGGGTGATTTAACCTCTCTCCCATGCTCTACACCCACAGGCTGCACTTGTCAAGATACGACACTTCTCCCCTACTGTGCCTTCAGCCTCTTTTAATAATGCTTCTTGTCTTCCATGGGACATTGGTTTGGAAATAGTCCAGCTTGCTTCCCAGAAATGTTTCCTTCTGCTGGAAGCAGTTCCACATTCACTCCACTTGCATTGCAAACCAGCAGCAGCTTGTTTTGGAAGCTGAATCATCACCTGTCTGACACCACCAGGGAAAAAAAAAAAGGAGGATTTCTAGGTGGATTCTGTACCCGACGCCAGACCTACGCCAGCGCACTCCTTATGTTCCTTGTCAGGAGAGCACTGCTGACCCAAAGGTCTCCAAAGCTCCTGTGAGGCGCTGAGGATCAGATCTAGGCCTGCTCAGGTCTGTCAGCTGTTCCCAATGAATCAGGAGTTTAAAATAAATTTCAAGACTCTTGTCAAAAAAAAAAAAAGCGTCAGGGGGAAGTTTTTAAATGAAGTGTTTTCTTTCACTCCGGAGACCTCTCACTTCAATGTCCATGTTTACTAAAATTACAGCCAGAAAAACGACTTTGTACTATTTTCAAGCCCTTTGCAGCAAGGCATGACGCATTTTGGATGCAACAACACGAAGTTCACCGTGATTAAAGATCAGTAAATTCTGCCTCCCTGATAAGCCAAGTCTTTATTTTGCCAGCCAATTGCAGGTTACCCAGAAAGAATTAGGACAAACACTGCGGACAAAAATATTTTTTTTGAAGCCAATCAAAAATATTTTTTTTTTTTTTGCTCCTGAAGCCAATCAGGAGCAAGTTGGATAAAGTTTGGGGGTTTTTAGACAACACACATCTCCAGGTAGGGTTGCTGAAATCTATTCACTTCACTGCCAATGGCTCAAAAACCTCAGAGTGACATTTAGCCCACAATTTCTGGGAGCTGGGGGTTAGAGGTTTTAAGATGTTTCTCAAACCAAAGAAAAGTAGCCAAAATACCTGAACAGTTTGAGGCTTTTTGAGTCACAAACTACATTCCAAAGAAAACCTTAAGGAGAGAAAGGTTCTACCAGATAAAAATCCTGCCATTACTTGACAATTTCCTCAAGACATGGGAGAAACAAGGAAATACACAATTTTTTTTTTTCCTCAGCCTCAGAGCTGTAATATTTTCGTGCACTTTGTTCTTCATAAAAATGAAACAAGGTTTGCTCTCAAATCCATTTAAGTTATCACTCTTCTACACAAACCCTACCATCTACTTCCCAGAGGCTTTGGATCCCTAGCCAGCCTCTCCCCTCCATATATCCCTGTATATAGAACAGCTTTCTCAGGACCAAATCCAAACAATATTAAAAGGTAAAATTCAGGTACACGTGTCTGTCTAGAGCTTCCAGGGGAATACAATTGTTCCTGTGCATCCTGTTCCTGTGAATCATGAGTTCTGGGAGACACTGGAGCCTGCAGGCTGCACATCACAACTCCTTGTTTGTCGCACAGGACTGACTCGTCACCAGATAAACACATGTCACACACTGACACGAGCGGTGCCAGAAGGAACACCTCAGTCCCTGGAATACTAATAGGAAACAAGCAGCTCCTCCAGCCATTCCAAGCAGCTTTCCACGTCTACAGGAGCTGCGAGAGGTTCAACCAAACAATTTGTACCCCACATACTCTCTGTAAGAATATTAAGCAGAGTTTTTTTCTTCAATAATATAGGCCCGAAAGCTACAGGAATGGATCCAAATGTGAAGCATTTGAACCGAGTCTGTGAACCAGCTGAGATTTAGGGAACCTTTTCTTTTGGAGACGAAGTCAGGCAGCTGCCAGAGTTTCCATTTGCCCATTTTCTAAGTGTAACGCACAAGTCAAAAGAATCAGTGGGAAAAGTGTGGCTGCCTGCCACCAAGCTCTCAAAAGAAATCATCTGGTGATGTGAGGTGGAAGACAGCGTTCATCATTAGCAATGCAAAAGAACAAGAGTTAGCTCTGCCAGCACTAATTCTTGACCACCTACTCTTTTTCTACATGACTAAGCCTATGGAAATAGCCCGCCAGAGACGCAGAGCGTTGCACTTTGTCAATACCCACCACTGCAAATACCAGCCTCTCCAGAAGACATTTTAGGCTGAACTGAGTGTGCAGTATCTCTGTCAACCTCGCTGCACTTCTGTTTGTGCCTTTAAGGCAATGAACTCCCAGATCAGCAAGCGGTCAGGAGTTCACATATTCATGCCCAGTCTGCAACGGAACAGTCGCTCTTTGAACGATTTCAGGGATAATTTAAGGATCTGTATGTCTCAATTAACTCTACACTTCAGCTACACTACACAGACACAGGACTAAAGTTAATCCTCTTTTATTTGGAAAAACAACACATCAGACAGAAGTTCAGTGGTAAGAACACCCACACCTTAGAGACTAAGCAGCAAGCTACCGAGACTTCACGACAGAGCTGCTAGGAAAGTAAAATGATTAAAAAATCATCACAGAATGGCCTGGGTTGGAAGGGACCTTAAAGATCATGTAGTTCTAACCCCCATGCTGTGGACAGGGACACCTTTCACCAGACCAGGCTGCTCAGAAAATGCTGGGGAGCTTGACAGATGCAGAACAGAGTAAGGACAGGTAACTGTGGAAGATCGCAGGGAGCAGGTAGTAGGAATACTGTAGGAGAACGTTCTCAAGGCTGAAAACCTCTATTCCCATCCGACCAAGAAGAATCCAGCTGTCAAGCACCATTAATATTCAGCACCTTGACTGCCACAACTTCAGACACATTGTTCCAGCTGCAGTTTGGGAAGGTTTGTGGCTATCAGAAGAGGTTTGTCCTGTCCTCTCCCCCACCCCAGGCTGATCAGCTCCCTGTCTGGGTTGGCCATGTGGCAGCACGAGCACCAGTGCCAGGGACACACTGTCCTGAGCAAGGGCAGGATTGACCCAGTTAGTGAAAACCCGCAGTCGTGTCAGCTCAAAGCAAATATGGGATGCAGCCTCAGTGTCTCGGGATAGATAGCACTTCTCTCCAAAGGGTGCTGGGAGGCGACAGAGCTTTAAATGGGTACATTTAAAGCTGAAGACAGCATAAGGAATGGCAGGAGGATGGGGGAAGGAAGGTTAATGTATTCCAAGACAAGCAAAATCATTAAGGATGACCAACAGAGCGATGGGAGATGCGCACACTGACATTTAACTTCGGCTAGCCAGGTGCTGGATTAAAATGAAGCAAAATAAACATCCCCGTGCGTATTTTTCTCTCCCTCAGAAGCAGTGACAAAACCTAATGATGCTCTTGAAGACTCTCCTGCTAAATTATCCACCGTCTGTTACTACCAAGACTTGCTTCTTATATTTGCTGGAACAAAAAAAACCCAAGAAGACTAATAAAACAAGCTACAGCATATTCCTCCAGCTCAGCAAAGTGATGCTGAGCTCCTCAGCCTCCAAAAAGGGACATGATTACAAAAACCAGGGAAGGAGGATTATCCACATCAAATCTGACAAGAAACAAGTGTCTGTCAGACAGAACAATATAAGATGTACAGTTTCCTACCAGGCCAGTCCTTTGCCAGTATTTCCACACCTGGAAAAGCAGAGCGCTGCTGATGACAGCAGCCCCACCCTCAGCAGACATTAAATAATAAAAGAAATTAAGATATAGCAGCTCAAAAAATGAGGCTGCAAACATTCATTTCATTAGCACCCAAGAAAAAAAAATCCAATTTTTGAGAGTACTTTTTCAGCACATTCTAAGACTTTGAGTGAAATTCCATTCAAGAAATCATTTCCACTCCAGCCTGCAATGAAGTGGAAAGAGGACAGCCTCTAGGCACTGAGATTAAGCCATGGCCAAGGCAGCAGAGCGAGGCAATGATAAAATCATCACCATCAGCACACAGCACTCCTCTGGCTGCTGCAGCATCATGGTGGGCTCATCAACTCCCTCCAGGCACTCGTGTCTTTGAGACACAGACAGAAACAGCTCCCTGCTGCTTTTCCAGCCTGCACTCCTCCCTTGCCCTTACAATTCAGGAGGAAGCTGCCAGTTGCAAAATGCCCCTGCACTGCAGGAAGTTGTTCACGCTCCCAGCCCAGCCAACACTCTGCTGTCTCAGGAGGTTGAGGATGGACATGGCAATTCTCAGTCTCAACACTTGTAGCTGCTCATGGAGCTCAGAACAGGGCAGGTCTGCACTGCTCTGTCTGAAGAGAAACCTTGAGCCAAACCCATAGAAAACTATTTACTGCAGTTTTGGAACACCTGTTGCAATAAGCTCCTTAAAACTGTGCTCAACTGAACAGCTTAGTCACAAAAAGATGGTGGGGTTTCATGGAAGACAACCCTTGATTTTCAAGCTATCATTTCTATCACATTCTGAGAAATACTTCCAGCTTCAGTGGTACAAACCACACTGATGGGAGTCAAGCAGGTACACTGGCATCTTTCCAAAGGTATTACAAAATGACTGATTAGCCCAGAATTAGAGAATAACATCTCTGGTGCCAGCTATCCATGAAATTGGTTCACTAAGTCCCCAACTCTACTGGCATCAGACACAAAGTTTTCCTCTCACGCCAATACAGGTCTCCCATAACGAGTGACTGCACAGAGTCAAAGAGCTCTACACCCACAGCCAAGAGCACCTCTGTTTTATCAGACTAGAATCCAGAACTGCTGCACAGGTCTTGAGAGTCACTTCAGTGCAACAGCCCACTCTTCCTGTATCCTATTCAATCAAGAGAGAGTACATCTCCTTCCTTTTAGGAGTTGAGAGCTGTTTATACACTGTGTTTTTAAGTAGAAAGCTTCCAAGTAAAAAATTAATAGCAGTTCCAATGAAACTGACTGCCCTGCCAAGGTCCCACTCTGCAAAGGAAGGAAAACATGCTCTGCCTCCAGTCACTGACTTCCACACAATTCTCCAAGGATTATTTTCCCCATAAGCAAAGAGAGCATCCTCATCCAAACACAGCTGAAAACTTCTGCCTAAACACCAACTCAGTGGTGAGCTCCCACCAGAAACCATGATCCAGATCACCACAGAGAACTCCAGTCTTCTGCCTCCCTGCTCACCATTCCAGTGACTTCCCTGACAGTTTAAGCCCACCCTCAGCTTGCCAACGCTTACATGAAGAACTTGCCTTTACCCACTCAAGTGCACCTCCTTGTCATCTCTGGGGGAAAGAGACTCCAAAAGTAGCAGTGATAAGAGATTTCATGAATTTTTCTCCTTCATCACACACACACACACTCACACAAGTCCAAAAGCTGCCAGCGCGCCAGAAATGAAACAACACATGGACCTGCCAATTCTACTACTAAGCACATTAACACTCAAAAGAAGGTAATATTTCAATGCGCTTTTTTAAAAACAAATGAATCAGATTCTCTGATTCTCTTACCATTCACAGCTTTTTCTATCAGTTCTTCACAAGCATCGAAGTCACCCTTCAACACCAGTTTGTCGTGCAGGTCTGTCAGCATGGGGTGCTCCAGAGCAATCTTGGTTTTCTTCTGCAGCGACTCGAACGCCTCGGTGTAGTTGTGCTGCCGAAAATGCTTTAGGCAAAGGCGAATGGCTTCCTGTTCACGGTACTACTGGAACACAAGAAAACCTCTGAGACATGGAGATTTTTCCTTCGACCAGCACTGCTGGCAGCTACCTGTGAACCTGCCCAGAGACAGGATCTCTCCTCCACGCCGCACAAACGGCTCGCCAGCTCAGGGAGGAACGCTGTGTGAGAGATACTACAAGCTGTGCAGGCATTTACTTTGCAACGGTATAGAAATTATACAATTTGGTATCATCCAATTCAATAAGCATACAAGAAGAGAGTGCATGGGTGTCCCAGATCTCTGGGGTGACCATTATTTCCCCCCCATCTGCTTGGCCCTGCTGTTCGAGGCCTACACGAAGCACGGAGCAGGAAAAAGCCTTCGCTATCAGCGTTACATAATTTGATTGTATGACTCTTACATAACAAAATAATTTAGAAGAGTAAGTAGGTCACAGCTTTTCTAGAAGCAGAAGGGGGGGAAAAAAAAAAAATAGCTGTGAGAATGGGAATATTTGCAATGACCAGCACTCCTGCCATGGAAAAGGCAGAAGGCTGACCCCAAATCCTGCAGGTTCGTGAGGGTTTGGGATCAGCAGCACCAGGGATTTATGTGCACGCCGAAGTTTTAACTTCTAAATATTCTCCTGCATCTTGAAGCAGAACCTCTGCTTTCACACCACGGATGGAGCCACAGCTGCCCATCTCCCACTCGGCTGTGGGAAGGGGTGAGAAAGGTGAGAGAAAACCCACGCTGGGTCAAACATCCTGGCACAGACACACGAGGGAGTAGTAAACTCTGAGTAAGAGCTACAATTTTCGAAGCTGCTAACAAGATGCATAAGAAACACAGATTTTTAAGTTGGTAAGTAGCAGAATCACTTATTTTAAATAGACTTTTCAAGCCTAAATTCTAAGGCACTAAAGGAAAAAAAAAATCTCAATTTCCATCTTCAAGACACAACTACTGTGGTAAAAAGCAAATGTAACTTTAACCATCTCTAAGGCTGATCAAATTACAGACCAAAGATTTTACTCCTAAACGGCCACTGCTGCTAAAAGTGAAGTTTATAGTATTTAAATGAATAGAATCTTTCTGAAAACCTGGAACTAACACTGACATTCAACAAAAATTAGTGCTCTCGAAATAATGGCTCGATAGCAAGAATCTCATAAACTGAAGCAGCTAAAAAGAAACACGGCCATGTGCTGTATTTTTAGTTCTTAATCCATCAGTATTTCACAGCTGCAAATAGCCAGAACTATGCATTTTTAGAAAACCAGTTCCCAGCCCACATAAAGGCCAAGGACATGTACCGATAAGAATGCAAGGCTGCAGCAAAGGAATATTAAAGCTAAACTAGTTTAGCACAACTGGCAAAAAACAACTTCTTTTTTTTCTTTCCAAGAGATGCCTAAGACACTCCGTTTAAGAAAATCTTCACTTGCATGAGTCAAGGCCAAAACCAAATTAGATATTTTTGTTCAAAGGGATAGCAAGCAAAAGGAGAGCTGCACACCAGTAACTACCAGCTTCTGCATTTTTAGATCCTCCAGTTTAGAAATCAGACAAAATGCAGACTTGGGACAAAGGTACCTCCTCCCTTCCACTGAGCCTCTCATGACTGATAGACTTGGCTTAGATAGCCAGGAATGACTTGGATGGAGTTTGGCCACTTGATGCAATATAAAAGTTTATATTCAAGTGACACCCTAGTAGTACTTCAGAAGTTAAATGTAAAAACTTGCTTTAAGCAAAAAAAGTGTACAGAAAGTATATAAAAGGCTCCTTTTTAAATGCTGTCATACAAGTTTAAAGAGATGACAGCCCAAATAATAGCTTTGATCTGAAGCTGTAAATAATTCCTATGGTTAAAAACGTAACAAGAACATGAGACCAAGACATCAACACTGTCAAATACACTCGTAGAATTAAAAATACTTATGTGCTCATTATCAGAAGTGGCACCCAGTGACAAAGTACCCCTTCTTAGGTGCTGAAGTATGTCCACTCCTCGGGAAAAAGGGGTAAGGCCTTTTGGAGGCAGTAGGCTGAGCTGGACAGCAAGGAGAAAGCGCTGAGGAATGTTTCAGTCCTTATCCATTTTCCCCAGCTCCACTCCCCTCAGGAGAGGGAGGTTTTGTTGGCACAAAACAAAAAGGAAGGGCAATGTGGTGTAGAACCTTCCTCTCATCTGATGTCACAGGCAGTGAATAATTATTACACTTCAAAGACTCTGAGATTTCCAAAAACACACGTGAAAATGTTCCCACCATCTCAAAGAACTGGAAGAAACAGGTCAACCTTTCCGCCTTTCCCTAAATATGGGACAGCACATCCTTCTCCATGGATCCAGCAACACTGGCCTCTCCTCTGTGAGACAGTGACATCACTGACACATGCACTCATCACCAAAAGCTTGGCAGTGGATCCTAGCAGAGCCCACACCATTGTGACTCAGTCTCTGCACTGCTGCTTTGGGGCTCCAAGCTTCAGGAGAACAATGCTGGCACCCCCTGAAGAAGCCGTCCCTACACACAATGCTGACCAGGAAAAGTGCCCGTTCCATGGGATAAGATGGAACAAAGCAGATGCAGACATCATCACTGCATGACTCCTGACCAAAAAAATAAAATAAAAATCAAGAGCTTCCTGCTTGCAGCAACTGGTCCAAACTGCCAGACACACCACCACATGCAGAGCCAGCAAAAGGAAAACCATCAGTAGCTTCTGTCAACTGGACTTTTCAGAACTGGGCATCCATCATCAGCTGACTCATGACCACACCACCACTTGGACCATAAAGCAGCTCCAAACAACTTCCACTGTGCTGGTTATTTAAATCCTCCACAAAGCAGCTCATGATGTTGGTGTAAATGGGCACGAGCCAGATACCACTGTCACACACAGTTTCCACAGTTTCTTTCACCATTCTGACAGCACCATGAACTGGTGAGGGAGTCTCAGTACCCATCACACACAATCTCTATCCCCTTCTAAGTTCCTCCTTCTGGAAGCAGAGATACACTGTTCCACTACTCAGTCCTACTCAGCTGGGAAGGATGTTTTCTCTGCAACACAATATGAGTTTCATTAATCATTCCAGAAGATCCAATGCACAAAATGTACCAATAAAATAAGTTCTGGTTGTCAGTGTGCACTTCCCTTCCACAGGAGAGGCATCCCTTATAATTAATTAAATACAGGTTATAAAAATAATGTTTGGAGCCCTTTGAACTTTCTGTCTATCAAATGACAAATGGCATAAATCATCTCATCTCACAGTCCAGTGGCACCAGCCCCACTCTGTTCCAGGGTATTCAGCAAAAAGACAGTAACAGGGAAACATCTGAAGTGCAAGACACCAACATGGATTCTCTTAAAAAAAAGGTCATTTTTATATCCTGTAACAAAAGCTGCATCTGTAACCCAAAAGGCTCTGGACTCCAGGGACTGGAGTTAAAAGAATCAGAAGGCAAGAAGAGGGAGAAACGGAATCTGGTTTTGTTAACATTCATTTCCCTTCCAATATAAATATTACTTTACTAATATTGTCCCCTTTGGCTCTCAGTGTTCCTTTCTTTTATGTTCTTCTTCTGGTGTCTACCTGGCAGGTTTTTTTTGGGCAATGTTGGTGGTTTTAGGGTTTCTTAGGGCTGTTTTGTTGGTTTCTCAAAGAGAACAAGCAGATAAAATTCAGAAAGTTTCCCTTAGGGTCAAAGTCGGCCATGTGGTTTCAACTATGCGTGTTTGCTGTTTTAATAGCTGATGTTCAAGGAATGAAAAGGTCACATCACTCCAGTAAGAGAAGTTTCACAAGATTCTGAGACTGGGAATCTTTAAACAAACAGGCATCTAAAATGCAGGCCTACCTTGCTGTACCAGTTGAGGCACGGCTGGACCACATCTGGATCATCAATGCCATTTAGTTCAACATACCAGATACTAAAATTGAAGCTAGGTCCCCAGGATAAGAGTGGAACTGGAGAAGAAAGGAAAAGGAGAAAAGGGATGCATAAACATCAAACAGACACTATTGCAACAGCTTTTAAAGTTTACACAAAATTCAGTGTTTCTGACTTAAGTTCTAGCTCATTTAACTTAGCTTAAGAAAATTACCAAATACATCATGTTCAAGTTTGTCATTTAAAGCAACCTGTGCTGAGCAACATTAACACAGCAGATCATTACAAAGCAGAAGCTTGCTTTAAGCAAAAGAGCAAAAACACTATCATTAAAAACAGCTCCAAGAGGCAACAAGCTTTGACAAGGATGGGAGTCACGAGCATACTAGCGACAGTATTTGCTCCTCATAGTACATTTATTTCCCCATTTGTCAGTAACAATTATTTTCCCTAATGGTGAAGACAAGAAGCTTGGGTATTTTAAATTTTACAGAATTAGTAACATCTGCAACTTGTGGAGGAGGGAGGGAGGGATAACTGTCAATTTCTAATTTAAAAACTCTATTTTTTTAAAGCTTTTATCTGTGCAGGTTTTTTGCTGATATTATTTTATCTGAATATTGGAACAAATGGACTTGAAATACCAAAAGACCCATGAAACACACTACAGCCTCTTACCTACAGCTTCTCTAGCACTCTGGGTTAACATCTCTGGCCTTGCACTGATTTTGTGGTTAATCTGCTGGTTAAGACCTGGTTCTGCTTTTTGAAGCAACTCCAACTCCCAGAAAACTTGTGTGTGAACTCTGACTCCTTAAAACTGCAGTGAAATCAAGTGGTTTCATTTCAAATACTTTTGTTTCCTTTTTATTTGACTGTAACTGATAAACAGGAAAAGACAGTATTAAAGTTGAATGAGCAGTTACCAGCAACAGCAAGGAGTCCACTACCTCCTCCCTTCCACTATTTTTGCCACAGAGAAATTGCTTGTTGTCTTTCAAACCACCATGAAATACCACTGAGATTAACCTGTTGAGCTCATGTTTTTCTGACCTACTCCTTGAGGAAATAAAAACCCCAAACTCATCATAAAGTTGTTCTTGAGCTCTCACAGGTTCTTAAGTATTTATACTTCAAACAAACTACATCTATGATTGTCTGCAATGTGTTTGGGCACAAGGCACATGTTCAAGCACATGATTTTCTAAGTTTTAGAGGGTGTATTTACAAACCTATTGCTAAAGGCTCATAATAACTTCTGGGAACAGTCAAGATCCAAAGAGACTTTGTATATGCAACTCTTTACTGATTTTAATATCCCTAAGAAGGTACTTTCTATGTTACAGCTCTCAAACCATCTTTTCAAACAGTTTTTTTTTTTCAATTTGATCACTCAGCACAGAGTGTGATGCTTTCAGAGCAGCTCCTTGTAGGTGCATGTTTGTGGAAAAAAGAGATAAGTGAAGTGGTCAGAAAAACCAAGAGTCACCTGTCTCCCATCCACATCCCAGGCTCCCTGCCCAGGAAATTTCCCTCTTGCTGATTTTCATTCCCTGCACAGGCTGAGTGCTGCCAACAGGGTAACTTAACACCATAAAACACGACTGCTGCTAAATTCAAGTTGAGTCCTGGATATCCTACCCAGTACTTCAGTCTGACAAAATACCACATCCAAGGGTAACACCTTTGGTCTGTCCTCAGACCTGAACACACAGACCAGACCAAACTGAGGTTAAATCAGGTATTTGGTCAGCTATAAACATCAAAGTCTATCCATCAGCTCACTGAACTGAAACACTCAACTAGACCACAGACCACCTCAAATGGGCCATGACCATACATTTCCTGATGGTAAACCTGAGGCCAATTTCCAAACTGAAGTACTACCACCTTCTCTATCCACCTCTATTTCTTTTCAGCAATTCTCCTCAGAACTCACATGAACTTCTCCCATAAAAAAACCCTAACAATTCACTCCCTTATCTTTGAGGTCAACTACAACACGTAAAAAGTTATTGGGGTGTACAGAAGAATCCAGGGCAGCTCTCACGAAAAGAAAAAGCAAAGCCATCAACTTACTGACATTTGTCCCCTCCACAGTTAACTCAGAGCTTCCAACAGTCTTTTTTTACCAAAACAAAAGAACAAAACACCAGAAATTGTGATTTTTAACAGCAAGATTTTCATGGTGAAACCATCTTTTCTAATCAAAGCACATTAAGCTGTACGGGGAAGGGAAGGCAAACACTCCCCCAGCACTGCACAGGCAGAGAAAACTGAACCTGACCTTTGTCAACTACTCCATAGGAGCAGGAAAAGAAACAAAGCTGAAGGTTGAGACCAGAATGTGATTTCTGTTCCAGTTAGGCAAGTTAAAGTGTTCTGCTGTATCATCTCCCCATTTTTGAACTTCTTCCCTGACTCCCAGGAGACACCTCTCACCCTTTTCTTTCTCTCTCTCCCTTTTGAGGCCTCCATAGGAATGCTCAGATCTTCAGAAAAATCTCCTTTTAGAGCACCCAATCCGACTTATACCTGGAAAGAGGAGGCACTAAGTGCGGCATGGAAACACTTTTTTCTGCACACCTTTGAGATGGAAATACATCACAATCAAAGGTGTTGAAAGCCTAAAGCTATATAATTCCTCCACTTTTTATCATAAAGCCACCTCACCATGGTTTTGTTTTTTTTTCCTGCAGGTACCACAGTAATCCATCTTAAAAGGCCTAACTGTTCAGAATACTTGAATTGTCACTCCACAGTGAGAGAAGCTCAACAGAGGAAAAATAATTTTTTTTAAAAAAATCAATGTTCTTCTGAGAAACAGAAGGTATTTGAGTCACTTAAACACTTAATCCATACAACAGTGATTTTAGGAGATACTTCTCAATAATAGCAATGCCTAGAGAAGGACTGCAACTCTATAGTAGAGAAGATAATAGCAAAGGCAATAAACATGGTAATTTTAAATACCTCTCTCAAGCTAATTTCTGTGTCCCTTATCTACAGGCAGACATACTAACACGTACACTTGCAAAAATGAAGAAAATATCCATTAAAAAAGCATCCCTCATTTTTGTTCCATCAAAGCCTAAACATCTTGAAGCCTAGTTACCAAATCCCATGCTAGTAACAAACTGCAATGAGAATTACACCTGGCATTGTTCAAGTTCTTTCATGGCAATCAGCCTTTACACCTTCTGCTTTCAAGGACACAGCACAGAAAAATCTCTGCTTGGAGGAATCATGAGAACAGAGCCAGAAACAAAGCTCACAGACATGAAAAAGATTATTCTTCGATACTTGGTCTGGATAAATATCTTCTTCCCTCTCTCCAGTTCTTTAATGAGGTGCTACATGAAATTGTAAAAATTACCTGTCAAGTAGGTCAAAAGCCTGCACAACTGGGCATTTCAGTGCCCAGGAACTGAAGTTGAAGTAATTAAACTAACACAAGTGCAAGGCTTTTCTTGACAGAAGGAGAGAGGTTATTCCTTCTGTGTTTTATGAACCTCCAAATTCCTCCGATAGTTGAGGAGAGCCTCTATGAGCAATGGAGGCTGGAGCAGGAACTTTCCCCTCTCCCAGATCTCCCTGTGGTTCCTCCTCCCCATGCCCCCGTATAAACCCCACTGTTGTGTTATTGACAGTGCTGTTGTAGGTCCCTGTGCTGACCTGTGGAATCATAAAGCCAATTCCTGATGCAAGTGCTGCAAACCCCCCAACCCAAACCTCACTGATAGCGGGATTTTGCCGTGTCAGTCCCCAAGAGTCCAAAAGGGCAGATTTTGGCCTCGTTTCCTGGCACTGTTACAAGGAACACAGCACGGTGCTTGAAATTTTGAGTTACTTTGGCTAGCAGCTTGGAAATTTTAACAAACTCAAAACATTTTCAAGCTGTGAATCTGAAAAATAACAGAATTTCGTAACAGTGTTTTGCAGTTGTTTCGCAGCAAAAAACGCTCTCACAACTTCATCAACAACGTGACACCAGCCATCAACCAGAGGCTTTCGTAGGTTTGGGTGAAAATATCATTTCCAGTTGTGTCTTAGCTTAGGAATTTCTTCATGGAAGACAGCTTCAGGAAATGAAAGGCTATAGGTAAAGGAAAACTCATCTCAAACAATAACCAGTGAGGAAGTGACAGCTCAATGCAAACCTAATATTAATGTAGATAATAATGTTTATTCATGGAATGGTTTGGGTGGAAAGAGACCTGAAAAAGCATCCAACCTCATCCCCCTGATGTGGGCAGGGCCACCTTCCACTATCCCAGGTTGTTCCAAGCCCCATCCAACCTGGCCTTGGACACTTCCAGGGATCCAGGGGCAGCCACAGCTTCTCTGGGCAACCTGGGCCTCCTCACCCCCACAATCAGCAATTTCCTCCTAATATCTAATCTAAATCTACCCTCCTTCAGATAAGGCCATTTCCTCTTGTCCTATCACTACATAGCCCTTGTGAGAAGTGCTACACAAAGATTCCATCTCAAGAAAACATGGTACTCATGTAATTTCAGAGGAAAACATCCTGGTAATAGAAATTAATCAGCATTTCACTTTCTTAACAAGTTTCAACTCAGGGCTACACTTCATTTCATCAGAACACACTTTCCTGGAATACAATTTACACATGCAAAGAAGCAGCCAGAAACCCTTCCACTGACCCCTTTAGCCCTCCAGGAACTACTTGCCATTTTTTAGCCACTGAAAAATAACATTTTCCAAAACCTTAATGCTGGAAGCTTCAGAATAAAAAAAAATAAAAAAAATAATGTTTTTAAAGATTCATTTTACTTCCCTGATGTAGTCAATCTTTAACTTGATTCCTCTGCTACTCTTGAGGTTTCCCAAAGCCAAGCACTACAGTTGCTTCCAAAAGTAGCAGCCAGAAACCAGCCCAGTGAACAACCAAATCCTCTGCCTCTCTAAGAACAGGAAACCCCACAAATGATTACTGGATTCCCAGCCTAAAGCTTTCAGTTCCTGACAAACATGAGGAGATTTAGGAAGAACACACTGGAGCAAAAGGCTCTGAGGGGAGCCCCTACACAGCCACTATCATCAGAGTCTTGGCAAAGAAATTACCCAACACATCAAACCACTCCTAAATTCATCTACATTAGCCAACAGGATCTTATCCCATTTCTCAGCAACTAACTCCTTGCTCTATTTTTAACCTTAAACAGCTAGTTTAAACCCAGTCATTCTTGTACTTTCTCAGTAAGTAGGAAGGGAAAGATAAATTTACTGAGCAAGCTGAAAGGCTCCAAATCCTTGGATCACATCCAACAACTATAAGGCTCTTGTTCTCTCTGGCCTGCAGAAAGCAAGGAAGAGATATCCTCACCTGCTTCCATCACACACCCCAGTCCCTGGCCTTTGGGAGCACCCCCTCAGCCCCTGCCCCAGCCAAAGCAGACATCAGAGGACACAACCCTTCCCTGCCCCTGGGTGCCATCATTAGCCAGAGGTGAGTGAGACATCGTGGTAAGAGCAGCAGGGAGAGGACAAGGGAGGCTTCTGCTGTTGCTTTGTGCGTTGAGAGCGTGTTTGAGAACAAAACTTTTCAAGCTTTTTCAGACTCGAGGGCTGTCAATGCTGCAACTTTTACTGGTATTTAGCTTAGTTATTTATTTAAAGCTCTATATAGCAATTCATAGGAGGACAGTAAGCAGCTTCTCCTGCAATTAGTTGACTCAACAGCTGTATTTCTGAAAATTGCTCTATTTTGCTTTCACTCCCCAGGATCTAAATTATGAAGCTACTATTTCTTATTAACAGGACTTCACTGTGTTCCAATCTAACCAGCCTAAAAGATGATGAAATGGAACAGCTATTGTGGATACTTTGCCTGAGTACAATGAAGTCACAAGTGCCAAGACAGGCACAAGTATCAGAAGAGATTATTTTCTACTCAGAATGCTGAAAAAATGCATTTACCTATCTTAATGAATCGACAGGGGAACATCTGTTCATCAATTTTATGCTTCAAGGTGAATGTTTCTTTGTTATAATCATTCTTTAAGCCACTGTGGGAAAAAATAAATAAGGTTACTAAATCTTACCTTGTATTTTAGGACTAGCTAATAAATGCAATCTAGGTCACGCCTGAAACACGCAGCTTGTTTCACACCACTCTGAATCATCAGTACACGTGCTGGACCCAGGCCTGGGCTGCTCTCCACCTACCTGTGCCTCACTGGGAGGCAGCACTGGGATTTTGGGAGGGAAATTGGCTTTGGATCAGTGCTGCTCCTCTGTACCTGGAACCCTGAGACTTCAGCTCCTGATGTGCTGAGCCGCACTCTTCCATTCTCAAGAGGGAGATGGATCGGATCTCAAAGTTATCACCCTGACAAAGTGCTTTGTGATTCGTTTATGGGCATTGCTTTCCAAAAATATCAAATATTTAGTATAATTTATCAAAAATCTTAAGTCCATTTTTACTGATAATACAGGTAACAGGTCCCAAAATGAGGATTTTTATTAAACTTCAGCCGAAGTAAAACGATAGTAAATGCCAATAATTACTAAGGTACTAAAAGACCTCTTCCCCCACAGCTGTAGCAGCAATAAAGGCAAATTTCAAGACTGATCTATCTAAAGAGGGCAAAAGTGTGGGAAGGGTTGTGGATAGATTCTATATGGTCTTGAATGATACCTGCAACATTTGTCCATGGCTACTGTGCTTGACTACAGATGATGTACCCCATACATTCCCTGGAGATGGAGTTCTTTTCTGCAGGCCTCCCAAAATACACCAGTTCTTGCTACTCTTTTCTCTTGTGCTCCTGGATTTTAACTTTCATTTCCCTTTCTGAAACAGCACTCTCCTTAAAAAGCCCTGGGAAATTTATATTAGCAACTACTCAGAAGTTCTGGACAACCTGAACAGCCAAAAGGCTCTTTTTTTAGTCCCTGTCACTACAACTTCACCAAATCCAACTAAACAAAGGAAAATGCTGGTTTCCATTTGCCTGTTTGATTTATTAACCCATCTGAAAAAGGCAGAGCAGCTGACTAGTTCAGATCTTTAAGGCTGCAATGAGGGCTTTGACAAGGGGAGTTTACTTGGGCTTTTAAAAGTTACTTCAAAGTCCCCCTACACCTGGGGAATCATTTCTCCCGTGCCTCAAGCACAGGGAAGGAAGGAATTGCAATCCAGCACTCAGCTCTTCCAAATCCCCAAGATCTCACTCTCCACAAACCCTCAGTGGTTAGAGCAGGATAAGGAAGGCTCCTGGAGTGAGCATTGGGATTGCTGCTCCCTGACCTGACCACAAACACGGGGGCAGCCAACGGCAGGGTCACAACCACAGCTCGGCCCCACTGCTGGCCGTGTGTCTGCTGGGCAGCCAAGGGGAGAAGGGCATTTTGGTCCAGCCATTACAATTCCCAGAGGTGACAGAATCATGTCTTACCTGGATAAGAGATCTGTCATATTCTCCTCATTCATCCCACCAAAGACTTTAAACTTCTTTAAATTGCAGACATGCGTTTTCTCGTATTTGCCAAATGTGATGCTCTGGACTATGGCAGGTCTTTCAAGCTTCAGAATCAAATACTGTGGAAGAGAAAACAGTGAGTTTGAATATTAAAGCCAAAGCTGCAAAACACACTAAGGGAGAAGCATTACAGCCTTCAAATATTCAGTTTACAAAGCCAGAGAATGAAAGTGAAGATGAAACATCCCCATTACAGTATTTTTTCATTTGTCTTAGAATGAAGGAAAGGTTTTTTTAAAAATATTATTTTAAAATCAGCTCATCTAAGAAAAAGATTTGGTTGAACTACTTATTCCTAGCAATTCTATTCAGAGCTTACATACATTCCTTTAAGTTGGACACAAGACTTCCTGAAATCTGGCAAATAGGATCAAACTACCCAGAGTGAAGATTCAAACGCCCACTACAGCCTGAAATGAAACCTAAACTGAATACACAATTAGATAAATACAGTATGTTCCACATGCTAAGAGAACATCCAATTACTTTCCCTCTCTGGGCTGACACTGTTTAACCACTGAGCACAAAGTTTGGTGTGTGGCGAACACAGGAACCAACTGCTTATTAACCATCCCAAATAAAACTGCGCCACTTCATTACAGAGAAGGAGTTCTGCACAGAAAATGATGAAAATGTTCTCCCTTGTGAACATTTGCTGCCCTTTCACACCAGAGGGACACAATCTGTTTATGAGTAGTCAGATTATTTATACTCAGGCCACAGCTACCAGCTTCACCAGCACTGCTGGAGGAAGAGGTCTGCTCACATGGAAAAGCACTTGCACCGTTCATCAGGGACCACTGAGTGCCTTCCCCTACCCAACAGCTCCTGGGGGGAGTCTGGAGACACCTTGTTTTGCAGAATACATCCAGTTTTATATCTGAAAACAACGTGCTTCACTCTCTTCCCTGATTTCTCAGAAATAAGCAGTGCACCACAGAGGCAAAGCACAGAATGACAATTACTCATCGTGCTGGATTTTGTTACAAAACCCTGTCATCAGGACTCCAGCACGTTGTAGGACACCTCCCACCGCAGGCTCTGCTGGTGGCCCTGTCCTCCAAGCAGCAGCACTGCCAAGCCAGACATGATGCCTGAGCTTTGTCTTTCATCGACATCAAGTAGAGCTATTTGCATGTGTGTGGCTGCTTTCTGTAGATCCTGGGAGGAGACTGAGTAGTATCTCCTATGCTACACAGGATAGTATCTACTAGTATCTACTGTCCTAGACAACTCCATCAGTAGGGCAATCTTACCCTAGAGAAAGGTAACTTTTGGGAGAGCAGCTGAAAAAACTTACTCATCCATCTAGTTTTCAGTCTTTTTTTTTTTTGTCATCTCAGCCCTATAAAGCAAATAATTCTCAGTCTAGGAGCAGTACTGATACTGTTCTGGAGAGCACCAGGATAAAGATGTGAAGAATAAAGGTTTGACCTCAATGGCTTGTTCCTACTCCATTTACATGAAGCTTAGATTAAGAGAAATACTTGTAGACAGAGCAGTTACAGATGAAGATGCAGACTGGATAGGTACTAATAGCAGATTTACTGGCAAAGATGTTTCCAGCATCTCAATTTTTTTTCAAAATTAAGAAAATAATCCAATAGCAGCACTGTGAGGGTATTTGGTGCTTTTCCAAATACTTTTCATGAAAAATTTTTACTTTTGTGAAGAACACCATCCACCTAAATGTCAGAACCCATTGTTTACACAGCAGCAAGCCATACTGATGTCTCAAAGCACTTCCCAAACTTCAGGAAAAAAAATCAAACCACTAAAATTCTATAGAGAAAACTGATTTTCTTAAGCAGAAGAGAGAAAAGGATGAGCAAAAGGACGGTCCTTTAATGAGCAAGGCAGCACTTGATACATGGCACAGCCCGCTGCCAAAATTCCCATACAGAACAGACAGTACACAATGTCTAAGAACTCCTCCTACACCATCAGATCTTCCCTGCAGATTTCTCCCAAAGCTGGAAAAGTGAAGCCAGCACTACCAGCAATTGCAATTCTTAATCCTGCTGGAATTCCAACCCTAATGCCTGGGCCATGAACACATACTTTCTCAAGTACCACACAGGATTTGCAGAAACTTGGCACAAATGTCATTCTGCATTATTCAATCCTTACCCTAAATTAAGGGAGAGAAAACCAGGACTGCAGTTAAATCCTTTATGCCTGGAAGGGAGCAAGGCACAGCAATTACTCCACATGGCCAGCAGTGATTTCTTAACCCTACAGGTAAGAGAGGGAACTCTGCTGCCCTCCTTCCCACTTCCACACATCCCACCACCTGCTGAGTCATGCAGACCTTACAGAAAATAGAAGCACAAAAGCTAAACTCAACCTTTTTTTGTGAATTATCTGCTGATTGATATGGAAACAAAGGACAGATTTGGTATTAAACCCTGTGCCTAGGTATGTGTTTTTCTGGTTTATGATGCACACACACGCACATCAAACTGAAAGGCTTTCAAACTAAAGGATAAATTTAGATCAGCTATTAGAAATAAATTCTTTACTGTGAGGGTGGTGAGACTCTGTGGATTCCCCATTCCTGGAAGTGTCCAAGGCCAGGCTGGATGGGACTTGGAGCAACCTGGTCTAGTGGAAGTTGTCCCTGCTCGTGGCACTGGGCTTGAAATGAGATGTTTAAGGACCCTTCTAACCCAAACTATTCTGCAATTCTATGATATATGTAACAATACAGACATGTAAATTTTGGGTTTCTATACAAACACACATCGCTGCCCCTATGTGGGTACCAGCCCTGAATCTCACTGATGCTGAAAAACCACACTGCCTCAAGAGCTGCTAACAGCTGGCTGCATGGGTATTTTTGGACTGCTCCCAGGATTTTAGCTGTGACAGACTATTCTCTGTAGCTCTAAAAGATGTGACAGAAGTGCCTGTAGGATCAAGTGATTTATTCAACCTGGAGAGAACAAGTCTATGAGATTTCAGGCAAGTACACCAAGATATGACATTTTTCCATTTTATTGCTGCAAGCATCAGTACATTTAATGTCCACGTATTCATGCAGTATTCCAAAAATTCGAATTATAACTGAAGTGTTTGTCCATTAGAACATGGCACACAGATACTAACTGGCATGACTGAGCAAAAACCTCAGCCCAGTTGTTAGGACTCAAATCACAACACTAACAAAAAAGTCGCTACAAAACACTAGAAGAAGAAAACTTCTGGTTTCTGATTCAACACATTTGTAAGGAAATATGCACAAAGAGCAGAATAAGTCACATATGGCACTTCAGCACCCCAACACCTGCTTACAGTGCACCCCCCAAAAAAACTAAGTCCTGCCTTGTCACACTGGGAGCTGCAGCAAATTCCAAACTTTTCTGAAGCTCTGGTCTGTCCTACCATTTGATGACAACCATATGCAGGCTGCTGCATCACACAACAGAGTGTAAATTTTATTAATGTACTTTAAATTAATTCCTGATACAATCTACACAGCAGGATGGAAATCAGAGCAAAACTGGTCTTCAGATGCAAAACTGAAACCAATTGTTTGGACAACACCACTAACTTTATGCATATTGATCTTCAACTGCACAAAATTCCCATCCCCACAACACTGGAATGGGCTGCCCAGGGAGCAGGTGGCAGAGTCACCATCCCTGGAGGTGTCCAAGAAACAACCGGATGTCACATTTAACGGGACTCTGGCACTGAGAAGGTGGTGACTGGTCAAAGGCTAGACTCTGATCTCAGAGGTCTATTCCAACCTAATTGATTCTGCAACCAAATATGATGAACCAGATTCCAAAGTGCACTACAAAAACTGCCTGTACAATTAGAATCACACCAACATTTATCCATTTCTTTCTCTTTAACCAGCTCTGCTCAAGTATTTTTTTTTTTTTAAATTAGGAACAGTGAAAGTTGTACTGCATGGAAAAATAAGACCCACAAAATAAAATGGGCTGCCCTTGTCCACAGCACAAACATCTTGATTGCTCTCGCAATTAAGCTGGTGGCTAAATAAAAATCTGTGCTTGTGTTCTACATGTTATTAATCAAGCCACTCAGGGGAATTAAATGCTCTGCACAGTCTTCCACATCAGACCATCACTGCAATCATCAGGATGAGCCTTTCTGACAGGGCCGTGGTCTCCAGCATCACCAGCCTCATTGCTTCACACTTCCAATGTAAGCCGAGAACGGCATTAAAAATAGAACCATCAGCCCTCTCCTGCCTGAATAGGTTACTACATAACAGGTTTGTTATTAAATATATAATTTCTGGGTCATCTATTTCAAGACTCAAGAAAGATATCTAGTTTAATAAACAGAAAAACAGCTGTCAGATGTATTTCCTTTCACTGGCACTCATTCATAACCAACTGGTGGCTTTCGTGGCCACGAGAATTATTTAACTCTACCATACCCAGGGAGCCAGGAACACCCTTTACTAAATATAGTCACGTGGCAGCATTTCAAGTGTCTC
The DNA here is from genome assembly GCA_013397395.1 of Sinosuthora webbiana. Lineage (NCBI taxonomy): Eukaryota > Metazoa > Chordata > Aves > Passeriformes > Sylviidae > Sinosuthora > Sinosuthora webbiana. Next base: position 130,650 of record VXBN01012450.1, read on the forward strand.
CACTTCCACTTTCATTTTCTTTCTCTTTTTAAAAAGCTTTGGTATGGAGTTTAGCACTTTTTCCTGCATTTTCATTGAGCTACTGAACACATTTCCATGTTTTTACCCATGTTCTTCTGATTCATGCTCTGAAAGAAAAGGTGCCTGGAAAGGTTTTATCTCACTCGGTGAGGGAAGGGAATAAACTCATGTTTAGGGATTCACTCACATTTTTACCTCTAAGCCAGCACAGCATCATCCCCTCAGCAGGGAATTGCTAAACCCTGGCATTAAGGTGAGGCACTAGGGAGACAAACACGAGCGATCAGGGCTGCAGAGCTTATTAAAATATCTCACATAGAGCACGCTGGACATCAGTCCCTGTGTTGTGCCTTAGCCCTGGTTTCACTGGTTTCAGCCAATAAAACTGGGAACAAGGAGAGCTTTATTTCCCTGAGTTTTAGTTTGCTTCCTGCCCGGACCATTATGGCCACCCACGCACTTGAGCAAGTGCGTCACCGCACGAGTGACCAGCTTTTAACTGAAGAGCTGCCAACACAACACCCATAAAACACTTCCCAGCTTCCTTTTCTATAGGATCCATGATGTTTATTCCAGAGACTGAAAGACACGTGTAGAAATCAACGTTTTTTTGGAATATGAACTATTCAACTTGATTTTTCCCCAAATTGTCTCCTCATCACACTTGTAATTCAGTCATCCACTGTTTCAACTGAAGTTTTCCAAGCTAAGATCCTGCTGTAAGAACTTCAGCCACTGGGGAAAAAAAAAAAAAAAACAAACAAGGAAGCAGAACACCTATATAAATGTTTTTCCTGCATTTAATTTGGCAGACTTCCAATGGACAAGGTGCAAGAACTATTTTGATCAAAATGCAACCAAATCTGGAGTTCTTTCATCTGTCAAGCATGAGACAACACAAATGGGAACTGCTTCTATATACACAGAAATAACGAAAACTGCACTCCTTGCACAAAGGACTCTTCTGCAGATTTTAATTCCCCACTTCCTCTTTCCAGCTAATTTTTCAACAGAGAAATTAAACCGTAAAAAAAATGTTTTACATGAATAATTAAACACTCAGATTAGAAACATGAGAATTAGCTGCAGTATATAGGACTTTATATAGTATAAAGGCACTGCAAATACATCGTCTCTCTTAGTGCTCAGGATTGCTGAACACACCACAAACTACACAGTACTTTATATTCTCATTATTAGATACAAAAAGATTCAAGCAAGAGGATCCAGCAACATGGTCTTTTCCAGTCAGGCAGCCAAGTTTTCTGCTAGTTTTGTCTTTAAGTAATAGAAAAAAAACTCAAATACTGTTTTGCCAATCCCAGTTGCCACATGAGGACTTTTTTTTTTTTTTTGCAAGCCAGGCCTTAATTCTGGATCTCTAAAATGAGTCTTGATAGGAGACACACAGGTAGATAATGCCAGTGTTAATTCATCTCTCTCCTACCAAGAGGTTACAGTTAAATACCTTGCTTAGCATGCAGAGCAGCACCCAACTCTCCAGGGCTGGAGTCAAGTCATTCTGCAACAGGATCTCCATTCAGGTCACGACTCATACACATGAAATTTTTGGAAGACATCTCTTTAACAAGCTCGTGTGGTTTGTACAGAAGTCTGCCACTCTAATTAATCCCTGCTTAATCTACATGTCTGAGTGTAACCTGCATCACTCCTTGTCAGCCTTAAGTATAAATTGGGAATATTCTAAAGTATCCACTTACAGGAGATGTGTTTCCAATCCAGAATCAGATTTATGAAAGTACTGGATGTTCAGGATGGCTCAGAAAATTAAAGAGTGAATTTAAGCAACAACTAAGAGCACATCTCAGATGAAAAGCTCAGTCCAAAGACACACCATGAGCCAACCCCATCCTGGGAAAAAAAGCCCCCCAAGAAAAACATGAGCTTCCTGCATGAAGGAAAGTAAAGGATGGCACAGGCTGGGATACAATCCATGCTCAATACCCATTACTCTGCAATCCATAGTTCCTAGATAGACTGAAATGCTTCAGGCTATGGATTAAAAACCTACGTTGTTTATCAAAATATAAATAAGTAAAATAATCAAATTCAAAGAGCAGTAGATGCACAGAGGCATCAAAAGGATCAATATTAGTCTTTACAATCAGATTTAAGGAACACATTAATGGAATACAAAGGGTACCTTTCCTTCTCCTCTAAAAAACCCAAAACCCTGATTTTACAGACACAATGACATGGAAGGATTGACCAGAAAATCCAGGTGAAAACTCTTCAGCTGCAGATGAGCTGCTGCTCTAGGGAGCCATGGGTACAGACTCTGGATTTTTAACACAACTCCAAGAAAAAGCAGCAAGATTTACCTGGAGAAAAATCCTGTGAGATTTCACTCATGAGGAATACTTGGATTAAATAAGTACATAAGCAGAACTTTGCATGAGGGAGACACTGTGCAAGTCACTCTGCTGTGTATCAGTGCTTTAAACAAAGAATTGAAAGCAAGCAGCATAAGAGACATAGAGCCTGATCAAACCATACCAGAGTAATAAGGTACAGATCTAACACAGAGGGAAGGATAACACTCATTAGAGGAAAAAACAAGTGTAAAAGTATATTCTGGACAATCTAACAGCCTTAATAACAGTGAGAAAGCAAATTAGATGCTAAAATCAACACAAATCTTATTTTAATAAAGTGCTTAACCAGCAGAAGAGGTGACATTCGTGTCTCTAACCAGAGGCCACACTTCTGAACGTGCTGTAAGGAGAAACAAACAGCAGCTCCTTAGATCTGGGATTCAAGGCCAAGAACCTACAACAGGCTCCAGTAGTGCTGACAAAGGGGGACCTGCACGCCTCATTAGCAGCTTAATCTCACCATAAGGTTTGATTATTTCCAGCACGGCCACGATTGCCAAGGAGGAAACCTGAAACGTCCCCCACAATGAAGCGCTTCTAGAAGGATCACAAATTGCCAGAAATGTAAATATCTCATGTACCAACCACCTGCATTTTCCTCAGGAGAAGGAAGCCTATAAATATGTCCATGTCAACAGCAGCAACCCACATTTAAAATAAAAACCCCAGTGTATATTAAATTGTACAACACAGCTATAGAGCTGAGATTCAGGAGCTTACCTGGGGAGGATAATTGCTTTCTGAAGACCATCTTGAGGATTGATCATTTGGCCTATCCACCAAGATATTCCTAAGAAAAGAGAAGCCAAAAGTAATTTTAATAACAGCTGCATATATTACACCTCCAATAAATGTGTTGTACACTGAGATCAGTAACAGTCTCATGGAACTACCTAAATCATTAGGTACAGACTCAGGTTCTCCCCATTCTTTATTAAAATTTTCCTACACTGCTATTTTACAGAACCCATCAAAATACGCCTTCGGGCTCTTTGGTTGTGAAACGGAGCTCCAAGCTGCAAAATAAAAAAAAAATTCAAATTGTGAAGTAAATGTAAAACAGATGAATTTACATCGGGCTAAGTCTGTAATGAAGTGGAAAAAAATGGGCTTATACACCTCAGTAGGGTAAGAACTTTTCAATAAGGTTAAAATGATGAGCAGTTGGAGGGTTAGTAAGCCAAAAACTCTCCTTTAGCAGACAGGCAATACTGGAAGGGAGAGAGAGGGCTGCTAACCTACTTAAGCTTTCCTGGTAGAAAGATGACCACCCGAGTCATGCCAGATTTTAACAAGTATTTTTCATGAGCTACAAGCCCAGAACAAAACACAAAAAAAGCAGAAGTTCAACGCTTCAAACCAGCAAAATTGAGTTGCTTTCTTCACTTTGAAATAGCACAATACTTAGGTATTTAATAAATTCAAAACAGTTATTTTTTGGCTAAAATGAAACAGATTCATCATGACAGTTACATGACACATCTGCTTTCTCTTCTATAACCATGCAGTAAAGCTCACACCCCAGATTAAACTAAAAAAAAACCTCCTAAAAATCCCCAAAATATATATAATTATTGGCAAGGTGACAATGCACCACCTGCTGGACAGGGCTTGTGAGCTCTCCACCACTTCCAACTAACGAACTCGTCAGCTCATAAAACTTATGTAAAAAGAAGGAAACAGTCATCAAAAGGCTTCTGCCATCTCCATCTGCTGTGTAGGAGGAAAAGAACACGAGCATCTGGATTACTACAAAGGGCTGGAGGAAAAAAGCTCTCCAATGAAAGCTCCAAAGGGAAAGAGGTTAAGTCAGAGGTTGAGCATTACCAGACAGAAATTAGCTGGCCCTTTCCTCACCGGGCAGCCCAAAATCACCACAGCAGCAACGGTATCCAGGCAGTCCCATGATGAGACAGGGGACACGGCCAGGAGCCACACCAGGGTGGCCTCTTCAATCTGAACACTTTTGAGAGCCGGCCAAGTGGCTGTGTCTATCCATAGGCTTGGAGAACACCTCCGGATTTTCACACAGTGCAGGAATAAAACTGAAGTTCCCCCTCCCTTGGGCTGATTCCCATCGCAGCACGGCATTTATTAACACAGCGATGCCAGCACCCATCCAGGTCTGTGGCTGTTTTATTCACCCACCCCCACCTGGGAAAAGGCAATGGAACAGCACTGCCCTCTGCTCCAGCCCCAGCCAACATAAAAAACATGGCTCTACATAGTTCAACATCCAGCTAAGAACATCATCTGCAGTGCAAAGAGGCTCAATTCCAAGAGAAAACTGGCCCCGTCTTGTAATTACAACTGGGACAAAACAAACCAACCTAAGCGAAGGGAAGAATTTGGGAACTGAGACACAAATTTCTAATAAAAGCTGCCAGCCTGAAAGCTAAGTCACCATTAGAAACCACAAGACACTTGCTTTTGAGAAGAATCACCTGCAGTCTCCTGTACCATGCCACAGGCAAGACACGGTATTTAATAAATTCTTAATACCTCTTGGTATCTGGAGAGAAAAGAAAAAAAAGGCTAAACTTAAAGATATGTATCTTATATTAAATACTTTAGGGATACAAAGGCTGATAAAACTAGATAATGCTTTATGGCTTTTCTCCTTTATGGAACTTTATCCTAATCCTGGAACATAAGAAGACAAGTTACCCTACGGAATAAATTCTATTTATGATTCCATTACATTTGTTTAAACATTAGACAATAAACTCTTCATACCCTGAGCAACACTCGCAGGAACTGGCACTGCTGCATGGTCAGATAATGCCCAGCTGGAAAGAGGCATTCTGTACCTGGGACAGAACCCAAATATCATATTTTTAGAAGTAGACTTGTTTGCTTCTCCGGGTCAAAGATCAGTTTGCCACAATCAGGGAAGATCTCAATCAGTACAGCTAGACGAGATAAAAATCATTCCACAGACAGAGAAAAGGACAAGCAGCTCACACAAAATAAAGGCTAAAAAGAAATGCAAAAGATAAAGATAGCACTATCAATGGAGCTGGAAATGTTTAAAATACATGGGTTATTAATTTATTAAGATTAAACAAACACTGAAGACCAAAGTCCATGTGCACAAAGCCAATTTACCATAAGAGTTTAGGAAAATTTATGGACTGGGAGGAATTCAAGCACTGCAGCAGCCGTGAGGCAATAAGAAACAAACAAATGCCTGTCCTAACAGCAGACGCCTTTTTCCGTGTAAAACCTCTTTTTTCTGGACATCACAAAACTCCTACACAGTACCCAGAGGGAGGCTTTGCTGATATGACACCTAGATTAAAATCTGAGAAACTTTAAAAGCGAAAATTCCATTAACACAACGACTTTCCATGTAATTTTCACAAGACATTTAAAAAAAAAAAAAAAAGAAGAGGTATTTGTAAGCCCTCGAGCTACCACAAGTACCAATGGTTTTACGCAAGCTTTTCCTGCGAAAAAAGCAACCCATTAAACGTGGCTCGAGATAACTTCTCATCATCAGCTGTGGATACAAGATCGAGTCTAGCAGGAATCTGCAACACTGCCAAAGGGACCGCACCCCACCCACTCGCTAAGGATCCTCCCCCTCCCGACACCAGCAGCTATAATAAAGACTAGCATAAATAACTTCGTTCCTCAGAGCAGTTCCCCAGTTCAGCTCATAGTGAGACTAAAAGATGAGCAGCTGGATTGGGACAAGGGGTTCCCACTGAAGTGAACTCTCGATATCCCCCCCCTTCCCACTGGAAAGAAACTACTAAAAAAAAAATGAGGTGACGTGGCACCTCTGCTATGAGAAGCAAAGCAGGAGGGGCCATTTCATTAACACCACAAGCAATTCCAGAGGCGGCCCTGCTGTGCTTCATTTCCTAACCTGGCTGCCTGCACAGCGATCAGCAGCTAAGCCTTACTGTAAGCATTCCCACTGCTGAAGAGTGGATGGTTTCATGCAGAAAGTTCTTGGCAAGAGCACGGGGCAAGTTTATTACCCGGGCAGACTCACAACTGCTGGAAGGAGATAATTTTTCCTTTGACCAACCCAGAAACCGTCACATCCTTTGTGCCAACTGTTGGCTGATCTCTGCTGGAACGACAGAGGTGTCCCCATGCCTGTGACTTCTCTGTGCAAAGAGCTCTGTAGGTTCAGGCACGACAGTCACTGAGGGAGACTTTTCCTTTGCTCCAGCAGGGGAAGGGAGGAATAAGATGACTTTGCAGAATACGCTGCAAATTAGGTTTAAGGTTGCTATAATTTGCATCTAACCTAAATATTTTCATGGAGCTGCTATTAGGGAAATCCATGACTTTAGGAAGGAGTCTTTAAGCATAAACAAATCCCAAACACTCTCTTTGCTTGGCACATTCACATGGCTCTTCGGAGAGCAGCTGTGCAGGAAAGGGCACAGGCTTTACGAAGAGAGGACTTGGAACTCAGACTCTCTTCTTCAAAACCACAGAGCTACCACGCCATTACACTGCAAAAAGGCACTTGGAGCGCTAGGAAAACACAGACTGGCTGGAAATGGACTAAATACTTGCTCCAGCACTGTCCACGTGATGATTCTTTCAGTTTTTCCTACAACCGTCCCAAAAGAGATTGGGAAGAATACAGCAACTGGAATACGGGGACTAGAATTCCCACTAAGTCCGCTGTAAAACGTGGTGGACCCAACTATTCCAAACATGCAGAACCGTCCCAGCAGCCAGCAGAAAGCATCCACGGAGATAATCCTGCCCAGCCTAGACACTGGAATGTACACACAGCCTTAACCAAGAAAAACAGGGGGAAAAAATGACTTACCACCTAAAAACCCAATAGATTTGAAAGAACTACAGGTTTGTTTTTTTTTTTTCTCCTGCAACTCCCATAACTCACTAGGAGCCTTACTGGTTTGGAACCACCTGGCTACAGTGTTTGAAAACCTGCAAGTACCTATGGGTGTCCAGTAAATCAAGTCAAAAAATGCTTTTTAGGTTGTGCTACAGTTTCTCTCCTTCTAGCTGGAAAAGTTCTCTGCTCAGAGTGGCAGAAGGACCTAAAGACATGAAAAGGTCTTGATTGAAACACAGTAAAAACGGGAAGTTGTTATGCAGATCCATTCAGGGAAAAAAGTTTGGGGTTGCTTTTTTACAACACAGGATTTCTTAACCTCTTGCACAGCAAAACGAAGTTTGAGTAGAACATGTACAGAAGTGCACAGTTTTAAATATAATAATGCCACGAGAATGGCCAATTTGCTGCTCAATTTTGATTCATCTCCTCAGCGGTCTCACATTATTATCCAGTATATTATAAATTTATTTCTAAATCAAAACTAAAATAGCTCAGTAAATACAGCATTACAAAAATGCACTGAAGAATTTAGAAATCTTGCAGAAATACATTCATCACATCACAGCTGACTACACTGGACAACAAACCTGGCATCACTTAGCTCTGGCCTAGAAACAGCCCAATTAAAATCAGGTTCTCAATATTTTCAATGAAAAGTTTACTTTTGTTTTATTGATCTGCCCATCATCACTGCCAGACCAATCAAATTGCTTCTTAAATGCTAAATGACCCTGTTGCAGACATTTCCAGTAAGGCAAGTTAGGAAATACGTGGTTTTTTTACTCCCTCTATCTAGTTATGACTTTTAAACAAGACTTTTTTTGATTCATCAGTTCTTCCTGAAGACATGACAGGAATTGGATAGTATCAATAGTGACTAAAACTGCAGCAATGCAGGAAGTCACAGAATCTCTTGAGGTTGGGAAAGCCCTAACATCACCAAGTCCAACCATTAAACCAGCCAAGGCCACCACTAAACCACGTCCCCAGGTGCCACATCCGCTTGTCTTTAAAATCCCTCCAGGAATGGTGACTCCACCACTGCCCTGGGCAGCTGTGCCAGGGCTGGACAACCCTTTTGGTGAAGAATCCCTTCCTGATATCCGATCTAACCCTCTCCTGGCACAACTTGAGGTCATTTCCAAGCTACCAGAGCCCGGTAAATAACTTCTATTCCAGTGACACTCAACAACCCTAAATCACGGATTAAACTTTTGACTGTATCACTGAGGGATTCAAATCCTTGGTGGCAACAGCTCCCAGCTCCAGGCTGGGAATATCAGTATTAAGCCCAGAGGAAAAACAAACAGGAGAAAAAAATGAAGTCAGGCTTATTTATTTAGGTTGGTACCCACAGTAACTTCACGCCTCACAGATGATTACCAGCCTAATTGGCCCAACATTTAGGGATTATAGTTTAGATGCAATTTCACTGCTAAGTGATGCTGAGAATCATCTAAGCTTGAAAAATTACCAAGGTTCATTCTCTCCCTGCACTAACTTTGGGTTTCAATTTAGGAATTGTTAGATCACTAAAACAGATGTTTTCTGTGTAGTTCAATTAGTGTCTATCTGCTTTTTTGTAAGAAAATAACTAAAAATGCCAGTGATATTAGTGAACTCAGTGATTATGAGATCATCTGATGCAGTTTCTTTTACTCATTTCATACTCTGTGTTCACCTGTACATATTATTATCCTCAATAAGGATATTTGAGCACACAAGGACATCTGAACTCCAGCCTTTGAACTAAGCCTAGGTAAGATAGCAGAAGACTCCCTGAGTAGAAATAAATCCCTGGCTTAATAAAAAGACCAAGAATAGCATGAATTCTGCCCTTCAAGACTCAAGGAAAAAGATGAAGAGATTACACTCTTCAGCTAACTGAATCTGTAGCCAACAGATAAAATACTGGAATAAAATCTTCCAGAGTTTAAAACATCACCACCCACAACCACTGGATAACAACGTTCAGTTTTCATTTTGAGAAAATCTCATATCTAGCTTGAAAGTAGTTTGGATTGTATGTGAACACAGGGATTTCTACTGCCAGCAATCACCAAAAAAGTCACTAAACTTTGACTTTCCAAACCTTCCCCAGTTCTGGTGGAGCAGCCCACTTCAGCACTGCTCACTTCCCATTTCCAAAAGCATTTCCTTGGGACTGGACAGATCCTTTTTAAGTAGATTAGAGGAAAGCAATGTCCAGCACACATCTAATGTGAATTCCCTGCGCTGTATTTTTGGAAGCATCACAACCTCAGTGAAGTATTTCTGTTTGACTAATGCACATATGGAAAAACTTAACCGAGGCCAGGAAGTAGATCAAGGCCTTCCACGATTTCACAACAGCGCAAGGATGCTCTTACACTCCACAATATCTGTAATAATTCCACTCAGGGGAAGCCACAAAACCAGACTGAGTGATTGCATGTAAAGATATACATTGCTAATGTAAGCCATAAACACATCTTTAATACTCATCAGCACCGTAACCTCACACCCAGTAAAAGTTCACCCAAAGAATCTCGATGCCTGTTAAAAGAATTTAAAGCAGATTACGTTCAACAAAACAGACTGAAGCGCCCTCGTGCCCAAACTGATGTCAAGTTTGGATGTTTTTCCACTAAAACTTCATGGAAAATGACTCCTGGTTCCAGGTGGGAAAACTTTCACAGCTTTCTTTTCAAAACAAAGCTTCTCTCACTGACAATACAACTCAGGGAATGCAGAAGACAAAATTACTGACGTGGGAAGATAAGGATGTATCAGCCTGTTAAGTGCTGGTCGTGTGGAGAAACACAGTACAGGTCAAACATCTGACCCTGCATTACATTAGGGGATAATTCCTTATTTTGGATCAATGTACATAATTCATGCTAAAGGATACAGCAGTTCCCAGGCCAAAATTATTTTCATATTTGGCACCTTCCAAAGCCTGTAGCAGAAACCAGGATTCTTAGAAGACACAATTGAAAGTTAGCACTAGTACAGTGTCACACAGGAGTGGAGTGGGAACTCGTTCATCAATTCCTTATTCACGGGTCAATTTACCTAACCCAAATTTTTACCTCTAATTTAACACTCTGAGTTAAAAGCACCTCTTTACTAATAAAAACTTTCAAGTGCAGAACAGGCTAGGAAATTGCTGTTTAAATATAATTACTATAAGAGCCAAATGCTGTTTAAACTCCGTACTGACAGAAAAGGATTCCAGAAAAATACAGCTCATGTCCTAAACAGAGTTTCAATGTTTTTTCAGGCACCTTCCCAGAGTTTGAGCATGACATTACAAACCCAGCCATTCTCAGGAGGAAAGGCAGGGAAGACCAAGGAAAACACCACCAAATTCAAACTGACCAGAGCACGATTTTTCTCCATGATGAAGATCCTGTCCTTTTCCAGGAACAGCAGAAGGTGCCAGCAGAGGAAGAGCAAGTGCTATCAGCCAGTCTCTGCTCCTGCAGTTTAAATTCAGACGTGCAGGCTGCTGTCCTCAACTTAAATAGATGGTTTGTGCTCCTTGATTTAAATTGATCCAGGAAATAATTTCTCAAGGATTATGCACACTGAGTTGCAAGTAATGACTGAAATAGCAACTACCTAAAGCAACAAACCACTCTCTGCATCTTCAGTGCTCCTCCTCCCCTTCCACTAACTGGTGTATTATGGAATTCAGTGAACTTACAGCTCGCCCTTCCCACAAAATTCAACAGGCAAAAAAAAGCAAAATTATATCTGGGTTTACAAGTTTATATTAACATGCAATTAAAGTCAAGCACTGGCTTGCTTTGGAACAAGTCACCATCTATGTAAGTGATGGAATCAGTGCTGCCCACACCACTTAATCTCAGCAAAAAAATCGGGAGCAAATCACAAAATCGATGGTAGTGATAAACCTGACCATTCTACCAGCAATCTGATAAAAACATAATGAATGTACAGGATTAAAAACCATATTCTTTGCCATGAAAAAAAAAAAAAAAAGAAATCAAGCAGACTGTACATGATGCCTTGAGCAACATTTATCCCAAGGAAAACTCTGACTCAATAACTAATTATTCTTTAAGCCAGTAATTAGTAATTAAAGGCTGGAAAACTTTTATTCGACTCACAGGCTATACAGTCACATACACAACAAATGATCCACAATGTTAATGCCTCCCATGAAAATTTCACATCCTTAATGCTCCTAAGATAAAATTCTTAATGCTCCTAAGGTGAAATGCCATCCCAGAATATGCTGAACATCAGAGCACTACAGGTTCTGCCAGGTTGGGCACACCAGGGAACCTGAGCAATTAGCATTTCACCTTCCTCCTTCTGCCAGTGAATAAACCTGTCTCATCTCTTAAATAATGTCTATATTTTAACTGGAGCCTAAAGAGATTTCTCCTGATGCTACAGCACTTGTATCTTCACCTGGGGAGCAAGAGATATCACAACACATAATTCCTCATAACTTCATAATTTTGTGAGGTTTTTTTTTTTTCACTCCCTCCACCTCTGACATTTTCCTTCTCGCTAATTAACTTCATCAGACACCAAAGAAGCATTTTATGGTTATGTATTCAACGTGTAGGCAACTTTCTTTCCTACAGAAATCTTTGGCTCTGTAAATACTGAATTTCAGCGCTCACAGGAAAATCCTAGGCTAAAGAAGAGATGTAAACAAAAGGGAAAATGCTTGTCAGAACATGAGGTTGTCTAGAAACATCCAGAAAAGTCCACTCAAACAAGCAGAGGGGAAAAATATTTTCCACTGGCCACTGGAAAGGATGAAAAGCAGAACTGAGAGCATTTCTACACACAGGGTTCACCTGAGAGGAATGGGTCAGTTCACTGTTAGCCAGGGTTTGCATCTCCTGCTCATTTTAATAAATGCTGGAAGTATTGATCAATACTGAAAGCCATCAGCAGTTACAGAGCCAGCCCCTGCTCACCCTCCTGGATCTAAAGGCAAAGCAATTACAACAAGGAAAGTGAATTGGTTGTGTCAAAATACTGAAGTAAAGCTAGAAATGCTGACAACTTAAGCTGAAAAAACACATTAACGCTTATTATTAGTGCAAAAAAACCTCCAAAGGCACAGTCCTACAACTCTTCCACCATTTGGGTCTGGTCTTGGATGGCTTTAAACTGCTCAGATCTCAGCTGAAAGAATCCTCACCTTGTAAAGGGAACAGAGGTTGGGCTCAGGGAACATGGTGTTAAAAATAATGACTTTTCAGTAGTCATGACTGATCTCAGCTTGAACACGAGATTCTTCAAGACCTGGATGCAGCTACAAGGAGATTTATGAACCTCTAAGGTACAGATCTGAGTCATCAGTTTCATGTGGTTGGAGGAGAAACTGAGAACCACATTTCACTGGCCACAAACAAATGTTTTTTCCTGTTACAATCATCTCAGTGAGCAGGGGAGCTGGAATTCAGGTTATTTTCCACCTGGGGTTTTTTGTTTGTTTGTTTAGGTCTGTTGTTTTTAATCCTTGTGCACTTTACCCCAGAAAGTTTGCTACATGTGTTCTCTTCACCTTCTTGCTAAGGTTCTGCAAGATTTGAAAACATTTAGAGTACACTTCCTTCAGAGTAAACCACTACAGCAGTACATTTCACTCTGGCCAGGAACTTGCTGTTACATCCTTATAAGTAGAAAGCAAAAATAAAATTTGCATTCTCACTTTAAAAGCCTATGAGTCACTCATATTTTACTATCAAAGTATCTTGCATTAAGTTTTCTTCCCCTAGTTTAATGGAAATACAGAAAAACAATGAAAAAAAAATTATTTTGAGTGCATTTTAACAAATCAACTGGATCTTTCCCTGCTCCAGGACATTTCCTAGGAAAGGGACAACAGTTATTCAGCCTTCAGCGTGACACCACTCAAGGCATCAACCTGGAGAAGACTGGAATTCTCTGAACAACTGAAGTAGACCATGAAATAGATTTAAATGAGTTGCAGTGAAAAGGTGACACCAACTAAGAGGTTGTTAATGGCATTTAATTATCAGCTAAGAGACCAATCTTAATTTATATTCTTAATAACAAGCTTAGCACAAGAAATAAACAAAACACTAATTAAAAATCCTGAAGTCAAACACAGGAAATATACTGATCCTCCTCTACAGAGATTCCATACAGGAAAACTTGAAGGACTGAAAATCTGAGCAACAGAAACAGGATGAAAGTTCCTCACTGGAGTATGTGAATAGAGGAACGCAGCAAAAAGCTCTTGTGAGTCTCTGAAGTGGGATTTCAGCCGTGTAAAACAGTGACAGAAGGACCTGAGTGCATTACCCTACACAAAATGCCATCATGAGGCTGATGCAGCCAGGAGAACCCACAGCCCCAGGATACAGAAACCTGGCAATAAGAAAGGTTACCCGGCTGCCATCGCACAGAGCGCGGCGCTTCACCTCGGGAGGAAGTTCAAACTGGAGCAGCTACAAAAACAGGCCACTAAAAAAGTCAGGGTATGAAATGCTTCTCTCAGCGTGGAGCAGGAGCTTCTGCTTCTATTCCCTACCAAAAAAACCCCCCAAGCTGGAGCAAGGCATTACCTTCTGTACCTGTTTATTCCCTCCTTGTCCGAAAGAAACAAAGTGATCGAGCTCATCACTTCCCACAGGAGGGCAGAGAGGGGAGAGGAATAAAGTCCCTTTAAAGTCCATGATCATTTTCCAAGCTGGATAAGCTGAAGCCTCTCAATGCCTCTGCATGGGCAGAGCACCTCTGGAAACACCAGATGCTCCAACGCTGAATTTCCTTTTGGATCAATTCTCTTCCCCAAGGTACAACCTCCTCTACAACACAGGCTGAGCCAGCCACTATAACCAGACCAATTCTTTGACTTCTACCCACAGAGTTTCTAAAATAAATACTCAAGTCAGTCTTCTTGCTGGTACAAACCAATAGACAACAACTCCAGTGATCTGAAAAGCAGGAGAACTACTTTCTTTCATTAAGACAATCCTCACTTAATGTCTGGAAAGGTCCTTGCAAATATAGCTGCAAGCACAGGTAAAACTGCCAGAAACTGGATCCAGCACTAACTAATCCTCCAGTAGCACCACCAAACACAAGAGGAAAGATGCTGGCATTCAGCAGAGGAAGCTTCTCTGTCACTGAAAGAAAATGAGTGTTTTTCAATAGATTACTGATCCTCAACTAGGGCATGACCTGAAAGGCCTTTGAAAAACACTTTTTGTTTTGCTTTGTTTAGGCTTTTTTTTTTTTTTAATTAAAAGAGAGGTTATCAGATGATTTCAGTGTTTCAATGTCAGTTCAGCATCACATAAGCAGGTGGGATGTCACCAGACATCTAATTTCTTCCCTGCTCAGCCGTGATGGAAGTTTTACATTCCATAACTTTGTCTGACATTTAAAACCATACAACTGCTTGAGGCATGTGTTTAAATCATGTTTGACTCCTCTGCTGCCCCTCCTCCCCGAGCACTTTGCCTGCAATACCACAACTCCCAACAACGAGCCATAATATTTAATAAGTTGTATATTCATTCCTACATAAGTGAGAGCAGAGCCCCTTTTCTCCTTCGAGGTTAAAGTGGTTTCTTTCTAGCTATGCCAGCAAACTTATTTAAACTACAGTATAACCAGAATTCCCAATGGCACAGAATCATGTAGGCTGGAAAACATCCTCTAAGATCAAGTTCTTCCAGGCAAACATCATTTTGTTCTGCATATTAAATACTAAAGACAACCTTTAATATGTTCATAATTCATTTAGTATGTTCATGTGCATGTTCACCCCACAGGGTGTCGTGATCCTGTCCCAGCAATTTTCCAGATTTCCATCTTCAGCCCATCCCCAAAAAACTTTCCTCCCATATATTTCTTATTAAACTTTCTCTTTTTGAGAGGCTGATGTCAAATCACAGGTCAAAGCCTCTCCTTTCCAATGCAGACTGTATTCCAGCTCTCTGCCAGACCACAGGAATAAGAAGTTAGCAAGTAAAAACCAAAACTTCCATAGAAGCCCTCAGACCAAGGTCAGCACACCAGAGAACAACCCCACTGCTGGGATTACAGTGCTTAAAAGCAGACAAAACTGTTTTCACTGATGACAAGCACTTTTAAACAACGTCTTAAAACCAGCCAAAGGCAAGGTCATGTGTTTGTAAAACACCAGCCCAGCTGCAGGAATGGGAATTTGTATCAGGGAAGGCATTAAGGACTTGGGGCAGCGCTGCAGATGCCACGTGAACATTAATTCCTAACACGAGTCTGGAGCAAAAGGGACTAATGGGGAGCCTTGGAAAGGAACATGGAGGAGAAAGACAATGCTCTGTGTTTATAGCTCATCACTGAGATCAATAATGGACTGTCACCCCTCTCCTCAGGGACCAGCACTTTAATAAGATTTTCAAAGCCAGAAATGCCAATGGAAATAACTTCAAGACCATCAGAGACCTGAAAGAGGCACCCTAAGGGCAAGCTGCTTTAACAGGGAAGGTGAAGAGATGGCTTAATTACCACCAAAGATTGCCAATTAGAAAAGAACACCAGGTCTTTTTCACATCTAACACAGAAAATACACAGAAAAACAAAACAATTCCGAGTTCAGTTCAAAAACCCTGTTTTTAGAGGTTTGCTTCATTTTGGAAAGTGGAGATAATTGAGGATATTAATAATTAACAACTAAGGCAACTCTGTCACTTGTTGACAGTGGGTGACTTCAGGACACATCAATCAAAGGTCAGCAAATGCAGCACAATCGATGATGGGATGAGTCTCGACAGCCCATAATGACCTCGTTGTGCTGTGACCCCAGCAAGTCCTCCCGAATTCCAGCACCAGGGATGACTTATCCAAAAGGTGCACCAAAAACATCACGCCTAAACCACGCTGAGGTCACTCCAAACCTGACTGTCAGCAACTGGAGGAATTCCACAGGCTGCAGCTGGATGCCACATGGGCCAACAGAGGATGGGATCAGCTGCAAACCCACGGCTGAACAGCTCCTGCCAACCCCCAAATCCCTAAAGGGCAGCAGGTGACCCCTTTCCCCTAAAATCACACACAGCAGGCGACACGGCCCAGCATTCCAGAGGTCAGGGGCAGCACAGGACGCCCAGCTTCCAAAAAACACAAAGCCCACAGACACCTGACAGAGGCAGGGCTGGGCAGGAGGGTCACCGACCCTTCCCCTCCCTTCGCCCAGTAACTGACCAGCCTCTCTCACCCCGGGACCTGTTCTTCACCCAAAACTGGGGTCAGCTTCCCCTCTTTAACTGCAACTTTCCTTTGCCCATACCTTGTGCTAAAGCTCCCCCCAACCCTGACTCTCCAGGCCCTCCCCATTTAACTCTGCAAGTCCGGACCCTCTACCCCACGCAAATCTCTTCATGAGCCATTTGCCAAACACAGCCCCAAGTGATGGTGTCCTCCTGTCCCTGCACCTCCAGCCCTGCTGAGGACCTCCTCAAACCCTGCTGGAGGGAACCCTCTCACACACAGCCGCCCCAAACTCTCCTGTACAGACCCTGCTCACACGCGGCGCCCCCAAAACCCGCTGCACAGAGCGCTCCCACACACGGAACGCCGCTCGCACACAGCCCCGGCCCCGCTCCCCCCGCCGCGGCCTCCCCGCGCAGGCCTCAGCGCGGGCCCCGCGCAGGCCCCACACAGGCCCAGCCGCTCGGCCACCCCCAGACCCGAGCCCGGAGCGCGTTCCAGGCGCGGTGCCGAGCCCGGCACTCACTCGGGCAGGTAGGTGGAGGAGAAGCTGCTCCAGCGGTGCAGGCTGTAGCCCAACACGCGGCTCTCAGCGCCCGCCGGACCCGCCGCCGCCGCCATCTTGTTGTCAGCAGCGGCCCCGGCAGCGACCGCGGGGGGCGGGGCCAAGCCCTTAAAGGGGCCGCGCTCTTAAAGGGGCCGCGCCGGCGGGGGTGGGGACGGCCTGAGGGGGCTCGGGGGGCGGCTGAGGGGCTGCCCCGTGAGGCTGAGGGGCTCAGGCGCTGCCCCTTGGGGCTGAGGGGCAGTGAGAGGTTCAGGGGGTGCCCCGTGGGGCTCAGAGGGGCTGTGGGTCTGAGGGGATGCCCTGAGGGGCTCAGAGGATCCCTCATGGAGCTGAGGTGGCCTGAGGGGCTCAGAGGATGCCCCATGGAGTTGAGGGGCTCAGAGGGGCTGTGGGTCTGAGGGGATCCCCTGAGGGCTCAGAGGATGCCCCATGGAGCTGAGATGGCCTGAGGGGCTCAGAGGATGCCCCATGGAGCTGAGGGGCTCAGAGGGGCTGTGGGTCTGACGGGATGCCCTGAGGGGCTCAAGGGATGCCTCAAGGGTTTGAGGTGAGCTGAGAAGTTTGGAGAACGCACTGCGGGGCTCAGAGGGATGCCCTGAGGGGCTCAGGTGGGCTGAGGTGCTCGTGGAGTGTTAATTTCCAAAGGAAATGCTCCTTCCTTGGGCCCACCCGAGTGGGTGATTGGGAAAGGGATCAAAAGAAACCCAGTGAGGTTTGATCCTACACCAGCTCCTGGAACTATAAAATTGTTAAGGTTGGAAAAGACTTTTAAGACCATCAAGTCCAACCATCAACACAGCACCGACAGGACCAGCACATAAGCGTGACACATTCTTTGACAAGCTTCTCTCTCTCTGAGCTTGTTGTAGGGTTTTTCCTGTAGAAGGGAGATGTTTTTACCCAGAGCTCCCACCAAAGCAAGTAGGAAACATGGGACACCCCTGGGAGAGCTCTGGGCTACTTGAGAAAGAAGGGGAGATATTTCAAGACCAGAGGGAGAAAAAAAAAATAAAATAAAGAAGCCAAACCAATAAACCACTGTCTGTTGGAAATGACAGATTGGAGAGATATTATGAGGCAGGACAGCAGGATGCCTGGCTAGATTAAATTAGCACAAGGATTCTTTTATTTTTTTTTTCCCCTTTATTTTAGGAAAGTGAGTGAGAATGTGGCAGCAAAATCTGCCTGCGGATGAAAAACTCGCTCAGCAGCCTTGAAGGCTGAACATCAACTGGGTGTTTCAAAAGTGAGGGGGAGCAGAAAGCACTTCATCTCAAGACCCCTTCCCGGAGGGGGTTTGCTGTGTTTTCGTTGGTATCAAAGCCACACGGGCTCAGCAACAGCACAACAAAATCCATGGATGAGGCACAAACATCCACGTCTCCTCCTGCTGCTTCACTAACGAGGCCTTTTGAAGTTTGTGGCCTTCCCGTGGCATTTCAGACTTCGCTTTTCCCAGCTCCAGCCTGCAGGCATCCCCTCCCAAAATTACCACAGGAGTAATAAAACAAATACTTTGCTGATAATATACTCCCAGCCCCAGAGGAAGAGACACCCCCAGAGTGTTCGGAACCTTGCTAACAACCAGCCCAAGGGGAGCAATGCTGTGTGACGCCTGTGACCTCTGAATGTGAAATTTAGGGTGTTTAGAGAGGGGGTAACAGCCCCACAGCTGCCAGAAGAAGGAAGAGCCAGCAGCTCGCTGCTGCACAGTGAAACCACCCCAGGATTTCTCTGCCCAGTATCCTGTTACCACTTGAATCAAGACCTGGATGCCAAGCCAGCGTATTTTTAGCTCATTTTGGACTTCAGGTGAAGGGAATGCTGGTGAAATACGCAGTACTGACAGCCCTGGAAAATCTTTATTCATCTGCAGCACAGGCGGCGGGGAAGGCTGTGAGGAAGCAGAGCAATCCAAAGCTGCAAACCGAGCCCTCTGGTCCCTCCAGCACAGCCTGCCCAGTCTTGTGCAGTTACCAGTGGCTGCTGGAGAAGAGGATTTTTCCACACTCTGAGTGGACAGAGCACGGAGGGGAGGAGCATGATGTGCAGGGCAGTGTTGTGCTGTGGATTTGGACAGCCTGCAGCCTCCAGATGAGCTCTCTGTATCCCAACCAGGGCAGCTGCTGGAGCCCAGCTGGTGACAGGGCCGTAGAAGAGGGGAAGAAAACTCAGCAAACACGAGTATCTGAACCCCACTGTGCTGGTCCAGGCCTGTGCTGTGCTTGCTCTGCCAATGTAACACTGGATCTGAGTAATGCAGGGAGCCCAATGGCACCAACATGCCTCATCCTGCCTCCAGCAGTGACTGAGACCCATTCCTCCAGGGAAGTACCACAAAAAGGGCACCTACACATAGAATCACAGAATCATTAAGGTTGGAAAAGACCTCTAAAATTATCCAACAGTTACAGAATCTCTTGGGGTTGGGAAAGCCCTAAGATCCCCAAGTCCAACCATTAACCCGGCAGTGCCAAACCCACCACTAAACTATGTCCCCAAGTGTCACATCCACATGATTTTTGAACACTTATAGGGATGGCGATTCCACCTCTACCCAGAGCAACCTGTTTCAGTGATTGACAATGCTTTCAGTGAAGAAATTTTCCATAATGCCCAATCTAAAGCTCCCCTGGGACAAATTTAGGCCATTTCCTCTCATGCTATTGCTGGGAGCAGACACGAACCCTCACCTGGCTGCACCCTCCTGTCAGGGAGTTGTAGAGAGTGAGAAGGTCCCCCCTGAGCCTCTTTTTCTCCAGGCTGAGCCCCCCTAGCTGCTCCTCATCAAACTTGTGCTCCAGGCCCTTCACAAGCGTCCTTGTCCTTATGAAGCAAACTCCTGCAGAGTTTTCCTGCTTCTGCCCCCCTCACTTGGGACCTCACTGAAACCCTCCAGCACGTTTTGGTGCCTCCCGGCCCAGAGCTGGCTGGGTGGATCCGTGCTGCCTGTGGCTGGCTGCTCTTTGAGGATGGGGCCGCAGAGGGGAAGTGAGAGCTTTCCCAGCAGCAGAAGGTCCCTTTGGCGTTCAGGGACCAGCCTGCCAGAGAGCTCGGAGGTCCCTGGATGTGTGCCTTGGACAGTAGCTGGAGTTGCTGGGAAAGGCCAAGGTGACCACAAGAGATGTTCCCCACGTCTCTTTGCCAGGAGGATGCGCACACAGCGTTCATGTGCTTGTCATCAGCGAGCTGGAACCCCCAACTGCAGGAAACTCAGGGATTTGACAATTGTTTGTGTCAGCCTCGAGACAAATATCTCACCGCCCCCCCCCCATCAGAAACTCGCTCCTCTACTGCGCGTGTGTTTCGAGTTTCCTCATGCAAAACCTCGCGTGGGCGTTTGGATATGTAATGAGCACATAGTTCAGGATGAAAACAAGTTGCGTGGAAGAGCCAAGTAACGCCAGAAAAATGAAAGCAATACAAACAACAACATGGCACGCAGCCATACCAGCCAGCTCGTGGGCCAGCCGGATCTCACGTCCTCCCCGGAGCTGCGGAGCTGATCAGCTGTTGGAAAAAGAGACCTTTAAAGACGAGCGAGAGAGGAAATAGCATTGGCAGCACAGGCCGCTGCATGTTTCCTTCCAAAGCAGGACAGAGCCAAGGACATTAGGCAGAGCCGTAACATTTGGGGTCTCGTTGCTCAGCCATGAAGCAAGGCAGAAACCTCAAGTGGGCTGCAGTTGTGTAAACTCCTATTGTTTAGGGAGAGGAAGCGAAGCGCTGGCCCGGCAGGGTATTGTCCTACCAGATTTTGGCGGTGCTCACCTAACCAAGTTCTTCCTGCAAGGCCAGAGCCTCGTTCAACTCAGACATGGTGCAAAGGCAATAAAACCTCCTGCCTGCACCAGACCCAGGCTAAGAGCTTCCTCCCAAGCCAAAGGCCTGCTGCCTCCCATAGCACCTTCAAAGTAAAATGTTTCTAACCTGTGGGCAAGGCTGGAACAGGACCAGAGGGAATTCCAAAAACTCCTCAAACTGGCCTCACTCATCTTCGTCTCTCATTTTGATGGCATGATGGAGAAAAGTGGCAAAGCTCATTGAGACCTTTTCCTGTGGGGCTGCCATGCACATCCACACTGAAAAGGGGTGAGAACAAGCCTCAAAACCAGATGATGTTTTATTTCTCCCCTTAGAAAGAGGGATCATCTGTGCCTCTTTACAATGCAGTAAAACAATACCTCCTTCAGCGTAATAAAATACCTCTTCTGATCTAGGCCCTGATCCAAGCATCTGCTTCTGGGCTAAACGCTCCAATACCTGCTTGAGTCCTCTTCACTGCCTTTTGCAGCATCCGTCCTTTGGTTGGAGGCTTAAATGAGTGAAAGACCTCACTGACAATCCAGAAGATTGAAAGGGGCCCAAAATGCCAGCGCCTCCATGCACACATTGACATAATTCTCTGCATAAAAGCCAGCTTTAAAAGGCTTGTTTTGCAAAGCACAAGTGTGCATTTTTTTTTTGAATCAAGGTCAGTAACTCAGCTTCATTCACCAGTCTCCAGCTGCAAAACAACATGCCCCGGACAATGGAGGAGAGTGTACTGAGTCAGAAGATGCCTTTTAAGGGATGCAAGTGGCTCTGAGCCACAGTGGGGAAAGAAGATCTTCTTGGTACCCTTGCGTGCTCAGCCCTGTCTGAACTGAAATAGGGCACCCGAGGGCAGGGAAAGACAGTGAGATGGGAATCGTGGCACAAATCACACTCACAGGCTCCATCCTTTGGTAATGGAATGGTTTGGGTTGGAAGGGACCTTAAAGATCATCACCTCACCTGCCATGATCAGGGATACCTTCCACTAGATCACATTGTTCAAGGGCTTTTCCAGCCTGGCCTTAGACACTGCCAGGCTTGGGTCATCCATATCCTCCCACTGGTGTTCCAGTGCCTCAGCACCCTCACAATAAAGTATTTTTTCCTAATATCTAGCCTAAATTTCCTCTCTTTTACTTCGTACGCATTACTCCTTGTCCTATCACTACAGTTCCTGAGGAAGAATCCCTCTCCAACTTCCCTGTAGTCCCTGTTTGGATATTGAAAGGTTTCTATGAGATCTCCACACAGCCTTTTCTTCTCCAGGCTGAACAGCCCCAACTTCCTCAGCCTGTCTTTGTAAGGGAGATGTTCCAGTCCTCTTGCCAACTTTGTGGCCCTCCTCTGGACTTTGCTCTAACAATACCATGTCCTCCTTTCCTGAAAAATGCAGTTTTCCGATGTCACCCCCATGCCACTCTCTCTGTGCCCACCGGTGTGACGCGCCACCACGCTCAGCCACGCTCCACAATTCAGCACTTGTAGGAAGCAGACGAGACACTCCCAGCTGTGCCTCAGGCTAAAAATATTTACTCATCTCTTCCCCCCCAGGCAGGTGTGTTCATCCCAGGCAGGACTGCTCCCACAGGGATGCTCCTGCACGGCAAGCACGCAAGCACTCGCTGCTCATTGTACACCAAGGAGCACTGGGGTGTTGTGATGATTCCTCTGAATCACCCAAAGAGAGCTCTGTCCTGTGTTTCAGATGCAAAATGTGCCTTGGAATTCAATAGTTGCTATAGTGCCTAATTACACATTTTATGGCGTACTTAGTCACAATGGCTAGAGTCTTGTTACTAGACTTGGGCTCCTTCTGTTGATAAAAAGCTCCTCTTTTTGCTAAACGTTTTTCTCTCTGCATTAGAAATAGTGTATTGCAGCACTTTCTCTCTCCAAAAATATCCCAAATTCATGGAGCGCTGGTCATGAAATGGATAGTAGCGAGCTTGCAGTCTTTTTTTCTGTCATGGTGCTCCACAATGCTCATCAAAGTCGGCTCAAATGACAGCAGCAAAACATTTCCCAGGTTCCAGGAACTCTCGAGCACTGATCCTGGCAACACTGCAGTCTGTGGTTTGGAGACAAGTCACACAGTCTGCTTGGGGCGTCCCCACCTTCCCCTGGGCAGGGTGAAGAAGGTGGATTCCTTGGGTGCTCCTCCCAGAGGATGATTCAGCCCACCATAGTTGGACACATCTTGCACGAGGCTGAATCACTCTCCTGAGGTGCTGGTCTGTCTAGGCACATTCTAGAAGGGCTCAGCTTTATTGCAGATGGCTGAGATGGCTAAAACAAGCCCCATGCTTTGCATTCCTCCTCTAAACTGGAGGAATTCAATTGGAATTGACTGGAAGGTCACACCCCACCTAAGGTACTGTGTTCATCTCTGGAGCCCCCAAGGTAAGAAGAACATGGACCTATTGGAGCAAGTCCAGAACAGGCCAGAAAGATGCTCCAAGGGCCGGAACAACTCTGCTCTGGACACAGGCTGGGAGAGCTGGCAGTGTTCACCTGGAGAAGACAAGGCTCTGGGGAGATATTAGAGCTTCTTCCAGTGCCTAAAGGGGCTCCAGGAGAGCTGGAGAGGGACTTGGGACAAAAGCATGGGGTGACAGGACAAGGGTGAATGGCTTCCCACTGCCAGAGGGTAGGGTTAGATGGGATATTAGCAATAAATTCTTCCTTATGAGGGTGGGAAGACCCTGGCACAGGTTGCTCAGAGAAGCTGTGGCTGCCCATCCCTGGAAGTGTTCAAGAAGAGGCTGGACAGGGCTTGGAGCAGCCCAGTGGAATTTGTCCCTGCACATGGCAGGGGAGTTGGAATGAGATGATCTTCAAGGTCTTTTCCAACCCAAACCATTCTCTGATACAGGCACAGGGATGTTCTTCACCCTACAGGACAGCATTGGTCTTTCCCCTATTAACCTCTTTTTGTGCCTGGTTTTCTTCACCAGGAGAACTAAGCTAAGTACTTAATTGCCTGCTTTCTAAGGAGTCAGGCAGGATAATTAACTAATGTTTGGGTAATGTGTCATAGGGTAGGAGCGCTAAGTAGTGTTCTGTCAGCAGCACAGTGGGAAAGTGAAGGACTCAATCTTGTTTTTCAGCCGGGAATGTCACGGTCTCCCCTAAGTCCATTGTTCCTGTTGACTGGTTTGCTGAGGGCAGGGAACTTGGGCGAAGTGTTTAAAAGAAGAGGATGGAGGGGACAACAAAGAGCTGTTTGTGGTCCAGAAGAACTGTCAGAAAAACCGGGTGAATTTTGGAAAGAGAAAACTGCCAATTAAGCCAAAAGGAGGAAATATGCCTGAGACTGCACAAAAAAAAATCCTTACATTTGTAAGTGTGGTGTAAATATTCAACAGCAACATCCTCTGAGTAACAAAAGTGCATCAGAGGAACTTTTCTTGCACTGCACTTATTGCACACAGGCAACACAGTGGGAATCACGGTACAGGAACCCATCTAACTCACCCAGGGGACTGAAGCAGACTCAGCCCAGCAGAGATTTCACATCTTTAATTTTTATTACTCTGCAAATTACGTTATGGATGAACTTCAAGCCCTCCTCATGTCCGCTGATCATAATTGATGAGAGTTCAATCACACCTCCTTGAAGTTAAACATCTGAGAGACACTTTGGTTAATAGTTTGCCTTTCAGAGCAGTGCATTAGTTCTCTTGTGCTCCTGTCTGCTTAATTTAGAGCGAGTGGCCAAGAGTGGTGCAATTAAGGAAGGAGGAATCTTGGGCTGAAGCTCTTGGTGCTTTCAAATGACCAGCAGACCCTTCAGCCCCAGCTTGTTTTTTACGGTAGCTGGAACAACACTTTCCATGACTCACTGCTAATTATGCTCTGAATATGCAGACAAAGGTTTTTAACCTGCTCTGATTTCACATGAAAATCATAAAATTCAGTGCTCCCCCAATGCCCTCTTAGGATGTTCTGTCCCACCTCTGCAAGACTGACTCTTGCCAGGCCAGTCCAGGGAGGCACGTTCTCCCTCTGCCTCTCTTCTAAACAGCCCAAGGTCTCTCACTCTCTTTAGTTATTTTCTCCTCTTGAGGACAGCCTCATGCTTTGATCTGTGCAGAAGATGACTTTTCCAGTGAGGCTCTTGGGCTCTCCCTGTTTCCTGTGGAGTGTCCAGCCACAGGCCACAGGGAGATGATGCCAGCTCCCATCCCTTTTCCCTGGAGTTGCTTAGCCAGCTGAAGACCATCTCAGCAGCTTCTGCCAACTGCTCTGCCTCCTGTACAGACATCTCACTCAGGATCTCCACAGCCAGGAATAGGGAGAGGAAAAACCATAGATAACCTGGAACTGATCCTCTCCACCACAGGTGTTCTCTGGTCTTCCACACAGAAATCCATAAGGAGCAGTAATGGCTGACCTCTGGAAAAGGAAAGCATCCTTTCACTTCCCAGGCCTGACAAAATGCAATTATATGGCCACAGACATGACACATCCACACGCCAAACCCACCAACCCATCCCAGCACTTCCTGGGGAGAGGTTGTGCCCAGTCTCCAAAGTCTCTGAAAAGCTGCTTTATTCCAGAGTATTGCTTCCTGTTGTGGCTGTTCCTGGTTTTGTAGGTGGAAATACTAGCAGCAGTTCTGGGAAGGGAAGGGCTTGGGGGAGGATATGCCTGTTCACCAAGGTCACCCTCCATGGCCATAGATGCTCCACTTAAGACCCTCTTGAGCACTCAGGCACAAGTGGAAAAAAGGGGGAACACACTGCTCTCATGAAGAGAGATTAATTTTTCTTCCACTTAAGAGAGAAATAATATTCTATGGAGGAATAAGCATTTGCACTCAGTGCAAGTCATTCATGGATCTCAAGCTGCATTTTACTGTTGCCCCAGCAGCAAGTCCGCCCAAACAGACTCATCTGTTCTGTCCAGAGCCCAACCCTACCCCCACCAAAACGCTTTTTGGGAGGGGTTGGGGTGACACATGGTCTGGGGCTGTTTTTATCTACAGACCCAGATTTTCTCAGTCCATTGCAGGACACTGCTTCCATTTTTTCGGGAAGAGAGGAGAGCCACATACCCAGTGGGAGGCTTATTTCTTCCCAGGCTCACCTTCTCCTGCTTTGTCAGAAGCAATTTCCTAGGAGCCACAGATGGGCGTGGACTGATGCCTGAGCCCTCTGTGCTCTGCTGGTACCTGCGGTTATTTGGGTTTGCAATTTGCTTCCTGGGAAAAGGAGGGAGGCAACGGTGCTGTGACTGCTGGAGGCTTGGGATGGACTCTGCTTACAGGCAGTTATCTGTGTGGGCTTGGCAGGTGGAGCTCAGAGGTTGGTGGGATGTGGGAGTGCCATCCCTGCTACCTTCCTGACCTGCCCTCACATTGATGGATTGACTGTGGGGCTCAGAGGCCTCCCCACACTGCTGAGAAGAAGGATGCCCTCTACAGAGATGCCAGAAGAGAAGGATACACAACACGAAGTCAGAGAAGAGAGACAGGAGTATGACCCAAATCACCACATCCTTCAACATTAGCACTGGAAAAGCACAGTCCAGAGAGTATCAGCCCTACATGTGCTGGAATAAAACAAGCTCCATCCTAACCCCATCCAGCACAGGTTTTTCCCTTGCTGGTTTAGGCTGGGACACAGAACAACATTCAAGTTGTGTCCTGAAGTGGTGCTGCACACTGCAAGCCAGGCAGATCCCAGTTTCTCCTGGTTCTGGTGTAACAGGAGGGACACCAAAAGGCAGCTTTCCCTTCTCCAGTCTTGGCACTTAGCGAGGGACTTCTCTTGCTGCACAGGTCATCCCACATTACCTGCTGGTATATTCCTGTTTGTCCAGACTTAAGTGTGGAAATTCAAGCTCCTTGGTCACTGCAGGGGGTGAAGGAGTTTGCTCTGCATAAGCCCCAGGTTAAGAGCCTTTGTGCAGACACCTTGTTCCTGGGATTTGTCTCAATGGGCCCTTGGCTGTGTCCTTCTGCAAGATGAGGCCCTGATCCCATGGGAGCCCTCCAGTTCACCCTCTTTATCTTCCCTGAGACCCTTAGTTCTGCCCTTGGCCTTGAATCCAGTCATCTTTGTCAAGGATGAGAAATATGGCTCCATGCAAAACTGAAGGAAGCTCAAGAGCATGTTGTAACCTCATGGAGTATGTCCTTACACATCCCCCAAAGCTACAAATTTGCTTGTGATTCCCAGCTCTCTGTTTATCCTGGGTGTCTGGAGAGCACCTACCATCCATGAGAGCTGCAGAGACTTAAAAAAGAGTCCAAGGGAGGCAGAACAGCCTTGCCTCCTCCAGCAGGACAGCAACAGCAGACATGGCTCCCCCTGGGAATACACAGCTTCCAGGGTAAAAATAACAGGTCTGGAAATGGAAAAGGGCAAAGCAAGCAGGTTTTCTTAAGAAAAGGGAAGGTGGGGGGATGAGCAACAACACAATTCTGAGCTGGGGGTTGATCCTACAGAGCAGTTAGGGGGCATTGAGGCTCAAGAAGTACCAGAGGCACGAGCCTGCTACTGGGGGACAAGGGCTGGCCGATGTGTCCCTGCTCTGTCACACGGCCTGGGCGGTGCTGGAGGGGCTGGCCACAAAAACCACATTCCCAGGCATGCTCTGAGCCCTGTGCAAGGCTCTCCCCTCACAGCACCAGCCCCACCGAGCTCCTCCCCAGCTCCTCCATGTGTCCTTCAGTGCTGCCCCATCCCATGAAATGATGAAGATCACAGCACTGGGCAGAATGGAGGTGCCAAACCTGCCCATGGTGGGTGCTGAAGTACCTCATGCCAAGAGCCATTCAAGCCACCCACTGCTGCTGCCTGCTTGGACCTCGGCTTCCTCTGCTGCCAGCGAGCAGCAGTCGTGGCTGTGTGGGCATCCAGAGTGTGTGGCTGAATGCGGAAGCAGCGAGTGGTTAAAAAAGAAGGTAATTCCAAGAATATGCCTGTGTGTGGTAAGCAAGGACAATGTGTACTCCAGACTGCTGAGAGAGTGACCTTTTAGAAGTGGTGGAAAACCAGGCAGATAGCTGGGAACTTGGAAAAGGAAATGGAAAGAATAGCAATCTTGGAAATTTTTACCTGGCAATTCTGACTTCAGTCCTGAACTCAGCAAGGGGGAAGGCAGGGAGTGACATCAGTCTCTGACTGGCAAAAGGATGATGGGGTAACAGAAGTTAAGGAGTAGAATGCAGAGAATGCTATTGAGAACGCAGAAATGGAGAGATTTCTTATCATTTTGTAAAATGAGTGGATGTGCGAACACCTTAAGGCAATACATCCACTCATCAGTGAAGTTTGATGTAGTGTGTAACAAAGCCTTTTTTTTTTTTTAATTGATTTCTCTTGGCTTGGATCTGAACATTGTCACACAGGCTGAACATTACAACCTAAAGGTCCTCTCGGATGGCCATGTGGAATCTTGATTCTTCTCAAATAAAGTTTTTGTGTTTCTGTTAATGACCCCACCCCTCCGCTGAGGCCGGCACTCTGCGGGCATGAAACCACTGCATTCATCTGCTTCCTCCAACCTCAGTGCAGATAAGACTCGACAAAACACCGCATCCTGCAGGATGGAGGCGGGAAGCGAGAAAGCCGGCGAGTGACTCATCCCAGCCTTACGGGCAGGGATCTGCACTGTGCAGGAGGCAAAGAGCTGTGCTAGGGGCTTGCAGGAAGCTGGTGCTGGTCCTGCAGGAATCCTGGACCCTTCCCAAGGATCCCTCTGTGCTAGCATAATCACCATCATCATCATCATCATCAAAAAACCTTAATCATAGACTCACAGAATGGCCTGCATTGGAAAGGACCTTGAAGATCATCTAGTTCCAGCCTTTCTGCTGTGGACAGGGACACCTTCCACTATCCCAGGTTGCTCACAGCTCCATCCAACCTGGCCTTGAACATTTCCAGGGACTGGGCAGCCACAGCTTCTCTGGGCAACCTGTGCTGGAGCCTCCCCACCTTCACAGGGAAGAATTTATTCCTAACCCACTCCCTGACAATTTGAATCCACTTCCTTTTGTCCTGTCACTCCAGGCCCTTGTAAACAGTCTCCATCTTTCTTGCTGGCTCTTTCAAGTACTGGAAGAACACAATTAGGTGACCCCAAAGCTTTCTCTTTTACAGGTTAACAATCCCAACCCTCTGAGCCTTTACTCAAAGGAGAAGGCCTTCATCCCTCTAATCAGCTTAGTGACCCTTTTCTGGACTTGCTCCAGCAAGTCCACGTCCTTCCTGTGCTGCATGAAGAACTCAGCAAAACATGTGCCAGTCACCACCATGTCCTTGTCTCCCTCTCTTCTCCTGCAGGACCAGAAACCAACTCTGCTGGTTTTCCATCAGGGAAGAAGTGTCTTCTGAAAGGCTGAAGCAGTGGTTTGTGGCCAAAATCCTACAGGGTGTAAATATAGGCCACACTGCAAGAGAAAGTGGCTTTCCAACTGTGTGGCAAGAATGGCCCCTCATTAAGGAACCAAAACACGATACATCAAGGCTGTCTCTTGCAACATGCCCAAGTCCTGATTATGGTCATTTTCCTCCCTGCTTCCACTGCATGCCTGGGAAAGGGCCGCAGTAATTAAAGTCTGAATCTCATTAAAACCCAGAAAGTGCTTGGCTTTCTGAGAATCCAATTATCACAAACGCTACGTAACGCCAGTCAGGGCACGGCTTGTTTTTGGTGTTTGGAATTATTTTTGTTAAACATACAAATATGGTGTGAAATCAGATTTTCCAGAGGACATTGCAAATCCAAAGAGAGCACAGTTATAAAAGCAATTGAAGAAAAATGCTTTGGAGAGGGAGGGAGAGGCTGCGAGGAGGAGGAAGTGGGGGGAACATAGTGATGCTGCTGAAGAAAGACAGAGCCAAGGTGCCAGGCAGCAAGGATGATGCATATCCTGTCCAAGGCCCTCTGGGGACAATCTGTCTGGGTCTGCATTCCGTGGATGTGGCATGTCCCAGCTCCTGGCTGGTGATTTTAGGCACAGAGCAGTGGCCTGCTGTGGCTCAACTATGTCCCAGCTGTCCATACTCACCACACTGCTGCTTGGATTTCACACGGAAAGTCCTTGAGTCAATGGGTGCAGCATGTATCCATGGGATGGGCAGGAGATGGGAAATTACATGAACTGGGCAGCAGGAGATGAAGCTGCTCTTCCTCTCCCTCCTCAGTGTAGCAAGCCCTACAAAAACGCATTGTGGGAAGCAGAACTCTACCACTTTCCAAGGAAATTGATCTTTCTCAGAAGAGTTTGGCTGTGTAAAGGGAAGAGATGGGGTCTCCATCCTTCACTAGGATGGGAGCCTTTCTGAGGACACAAATCGTTCATGTCAGCACAATTACAGCCAGTCCCTCTGGCTGTGCACCAACTCTGTGAGCATTTCCCCAAGCGGTGGTGGGCTGCAGCATCTCCAGATCCCATCCAAAACATCCTTCTCCTCTGCTTCCAGCTGATCCCTGGGCTGGGACCCCAGGATTTTGCTGACAAGGTGTGGCAGCATCCATGCAGCCAGGGGTTATGGAGTGTGACCCCTAACTGGAACTGGCAGTGGAATTTGGGATGCCTGGCTTTGCTGCTGAGTCCCCAGGGGATAGGGGACACTGTTTTGTGCCTCAGTTTTCTCAGCTGTAAACACGTATTAAAACAATTTGCTAATTTGTCGGGTGCTGACAACCTCCGGCAGCGACAGCGAGGAGCTCTGCCAACCTGGGGGAAAGGTGCTGGTTGAGTGCAGAGCAAGGCTTTCATGGCACACTGTGTCTGCCATACATTGCACTTATGTAACATTTCTTAGCACTCAGTCACCACTTCACATCTTTAACTAATTACACACATTCGAACCATTTACCAGCGTGAACAGAAACAACATCCATTAATGACCGATCTGGAAGCGCTGGACTGATTTCCAGATTTCTTCAAGAGTGAGAATTTGAAGAAGGTGGGAAATGGGCTTTTTTAAAAGAAAGGCCAAACAGACAGATGCATTAAAAGAGAAAAAAAACAATTGTACAAAAAGCGTGTCTGCATGGAAGGAATTGCAGGGTGAAACGGCCGACTGCAATTCGTCGTGGAAACACCCAGTCAGAGCTCAAGCTGCAGCATCTCCAAAGTGCATTTAAAATTCACCTCCTCCTTCTTTTTGCAATTAAACACATATTCTTATGCACCTCGACATTTAAAATAAATAATGACAATTTTTAGCACTGGCAATTAAAAGCGACACTGTTTACATTTTAATGAGCTCCTCGAATGTGACTAGCTCAGCTTCTTTCAATCAGAAACGAATGGATTTAGAAACAAGACATCTTTAAATGTGCTTCAGATTTCTGTAAACAGTAGCCCAGCTCTGCTTTCAGGTTCTCGGGGTGGAGGGAACAGAGAGGCAATCTGCTGGATAGAGAACTCTGCACAGCTTTTCTTCCTGGTGGCGATTCTCTGTGGGAGTGCAGAAAAGGAAGTTTATTTTGGAAGTGAGAAAAATAAAGCAAGGTTTTGTTCCAGGAGAACACAAAAATAAGTAGCATCTGTGCAGCTGGAAGTGCCGTATGTGGCTGTGAAGCCCGTATTTACAGCTGCGAAATGCCAGGTACATTTTCACATCCTGGTAAGACTTCAGAAGGCATCAAAGCGCTACCAAGCTGGTTTCCAAGATGTGCTTTCCACCCACCTTTGGCTTGCTCTTGGAAAGCCATTAATCATGTTTCGGCTCAGCGCCATCCAAGGGTCTTGATTCGGCGTTGTGAGAGCGGATGGAAACTTTACTGCTGATTTCAGTACAAATAACTGTGTTGTTCCAGCCTGGGCAATACAGGTGGGGTACACTGGGCCCTGGGGCTCTACAGATCAATGCATCTTCCATCTGAACCTCTTCCAACAATTCCAGGGCAGCAGGCAGCCGGTTGGAGCCGGCACATCTGCATCTCAGATGCAAACCTCCTGGAGAAGAGGTGGATGTCAAAACAGCGCTAGAAAAGCTTTTGCCGCTAAGTAATTCCAGCATAAACAGCAACTGTGAATAAGTTGACAAAGCGGGCAAAGGAGAAGCAGGTTCAGAAATCCAGCAATAATAGGAGAGGGGTTGGATTTAGTGCTGCTAAGCAATATTCTCCTTCCTGCACCCTCACGCTGCTCAGTGATGAGGTGTCAGCATTTCTGACTCACAGAGAGACTCAGGCTTTCACAGGGCAGCAGGAAAGACTTTGGATGTAGGATGAGGATTTAACACTTTTTTTTGGGGAAAGTTGTCATGGAATCATAGAATGGCCTGGGTTGAAAGGGACTTTAAAGATAATCTTGTTCCGTATGCCTGCCATAGGCAGGGACACCTTCCATTATCCCACGTTGCTCCAAGCCTTGTCCAGCCTGGCTTTGAACACTTCCAGAGATGGGGCATCCACACCTTCTCTGGGCAATTTGTGCCAGAGCCTCACCACCCTTATAGTAAAGAATTTTTTTCTAATTCGTGATCTAAATTTACTCTCCATCATTTTAAATTCTGCCCAAAAAATCCCTGTTTCCCAGTGATTTCAGCCCTGGTAGGCTGGCAAGGGAGAAGGTCAAGAGGCACTGCAGCTCCTGAGACCTCTAGCTCTGAAAAGTGCAATTTCTTTGTCTCTCTGCTTCAGTCTCCTTCTACAAACAGCACTCCTTGGCATGGGGTAAATGTAGGAAAAATGCCCTGTAAAGACCAACTATTGTTATGGAGCTGGGAGAGACAAGACAAATCACTGCAATTTGAAAGATAATAGAGCATCCCTGCCATGGCTGAGTGTGTAAGGAGAAGGAATGAGGTATTTGGGGGTTGTCTGGGGTATTCCCATGGGGAAATACTTCCTTTGTTCAGGAGAAAAAGGCTGTAGAGATCCTTTCTTGGGCGATTCCTGGTGATTCTTCATGGGGATGGCTTCTGGTGAGTGAATCTCCAGGCTGGTCCCTGCCAGCCCCAGGGTCCCATAAACCTGTGGCCTTCCCTCACTGCTCAGTCTCCTCCAGACACATAATTACCAGATAAAATAGTCAGGCCTTCAAGAGCTTTGTGTTAACTCGTGGAAGCCTCAGGCTGGGGTCTGCTGGGTGCACACAGCCAGAACCACACCTGGGTATAGTGAGTCACTTTCAGAGAAATCCATTAACAGCCAGGCTCTGGGGAAGGAGAACAACCTGGAGAGAGCCATTCCATGGGGAAATGCAGTTTGCAGGCTGACATCACTGCTCCTGTTTGCCCAGTGAGGCGATGACCACCGAGCCTGTGTGATTTAGCAATTATTCCCCATGGCAGGGCTGAAATCTGATACTGAAATCTCAGTTTAATCATCATAGTGGTTGGAGTGGGATTTTTTTTTCCCCATTTTTGGTGCTTTCTATGTAGCAGGGGAAGTATTTCAGGCAGAGATGGGCATCCCACGAAATGCTTCTGCATTTAAAACTCTCATCCTTTCCCCTTCCACAGAAGCCCTGGGTGGTGAGCGTAGAAACGCTGGCGCAAAACATGTTCCCCCACCAAGGCCAGCACGGGGGACGTTTGACCCGAAGCCAGGAGCCTCCCTGCTATTTTTGGAGCAGCCCTTGCCAGTGTCTCTCCTCAGGGCCCCATGCTCCTGGCAGCCCAAGGTGAGGAAGCTGCCAGCAAGGACCGATTCCTGGGGTGATGAGGCAGAGCCTGGAGGCAGCACGACAAGTGCAGGAGAAACCAGAGCTATCACAGCTGGTTGAGGCTGCCTGCCCCGAGCTTGAGTTGCTTTGAATGCTCCTTGGGTGCTTTGAAAAGGAGCCCGTGGCTCATTGGCTCCTGTTGTAAGGCTGAAGGACCACCCCAACCTCCCAAAAACTGCTCTGTCTTGCTCTTCGAGGCTGCACTTTGCTTTTACATTTTTGCAGCCAATCCTCCACTCAGTCCCTGCTTCTCTCCAGCTCAGCTGATCACTCCAAAGGATCCAATGCAAGGGTCCAAAGCATGCACTCATGTGATGAGTTATACTTTGGAAAACCTTCCTAACCCTTCTTCCAGACTGGAATGGATGGGAAACCTTGGACATGCAGCTTGTGAAATGAGTTCAGCTGGGCCACAGTGAGGATTGCATAGAGAAAGAAAGAAAATAAAACAGGGATTTGGGGGGGGTTTAAGTCTCTGTTTGAAGAGACAGTAAAAGCCAGAGGTGAGGGAGAAGGCTGGAAAAATCCCAAGGAAGGCTCTACCTAGGGCTGAAGTCCAAGAGTCCGTCCAACATAAAAGTTGTTGAAGGCTGAGTCTCAAGAGGCTCCTCAGGGATGGGGAGCCCTGGACAGATGTGCACTCCTGGATCCAGCTGTGCCACAGGACGTGCTCCTCCTCCAGCCTCTCCTCCCTGTCCTGCAGCTGCTCCAGCCCTTTCAGCACAGAGCAGCATCGCTTGTTGGAGCAGATTTGGGGTCAGAATGATACTTCCATGGACACTGTGGTGCAGACTGTCCTGTGCTGCTGGGGATGGGAACAATTAGCTGGGGCACAGTGACATTTCAAGCTGGCACAGCCCTCTGCAGCGTGGACATCTGCCCATGGATGAAAGATATAGGGAGGTAACCACGTGGGAGCCTTTTGAGACAGCTAAGAATTGCTGGGAGGAGGACAGTGAGCCAGGCAGGAAAACCGGTTGGTCATCATGGAAGGATTAAGAGGGGATTCACACCCAAAAAGGAAGAAGGAAGGTAAGTGAGGAAGAAAAAGACACTACTGACAAGCCAAAAGGGCCAATATTCTGAATGAGCCTTAAAATCTTGTTCTCCAAATGCAAGGAGAAAGAGGGAAAAGGCTTTCTTGAGAAACTTTATATTTAAGAAACCAATCTGTATGGACAGATATCCAGTATTCATTCTCAGTTGCTAACAACTTTCTTCAATGAATGTATTGATCCTTGGGTGGTTGTATTTTAAAATCCTTGGACAATATGATCCTGAAAGGCAGAAGGAAGGAAATGAGGTGGTGATTTAAAACAAAGAAGGGAAGAAAATAATTCTGGCAATCACCAGCCTATAAAAGTAGCAGAACAAATATTCTCTAAAAAATCATGATGAAATATTTAGAGCTTGGTTCTGTCCACACAATAGTGTCAATGGGGAGAAAATTTGCAGAAGCCAAGTGCTGAATAAAATTACCATGAGACAACAGTCAGACTCAAGGGATGATGGGCACAGAAAACTTCCAGTTTTCTTCTTTTCCAACTTTTTTTTTTTGGTGCAAAGAGAAATGCTGTTAGAGAACAGCGTGGCTGGAGGATGAAAGCAGCACAGCCTTTTATGAACATGTGTTTTTATTTTGACTAATGTATTTTGCTTCTTTGTCTTAGGAAATACAAAAATTAGGGAAAAAAAGCCTTGGTCTGAAATGTGGTTTATACAAACTGAAAACACATTGGGATGCAGTCAGTAATCCTGAACAGGAGTGGGCTACACAGAGCAAGGCGCAGTTACCAGAGCAGAACAAGAGTCAGGGCTAAAGATGAAGTTTCATTAACACCTTTGCTAATGATCTGGAAGGGCAATGCATAAAATGAGATGCACAGAGGATGGTAAATTTGAAGCAGTTTGGTAAATAATAAGGAGCTGCCTCTGGTTTTCTTGTGAACACCTGGAAATTTCCATCCAATATCAAGCGGTGTTGAACATACTGAAGCATCTCCTCTCGCTGAGTGACATCTCCATTGCTCACCACTTAGCCCACTCAGTGTCTCTTTTTAACCCTTCCAATTTACTTATGGGCCTCTTTCCCAGGTCTTGCTGCAGACCCAACCCTGGGATGACATTTAGAGGTATAATTTATTTATTTGACATTTCTGGAGCAAACAGAGCAGCCCAGCACACGCAGCCACCTTCTCCAGGTTCATTCTCCTTTCCCCACCTGCAGTGAACACTGCTGGAAAGGATGATGAGCACTGTGCCTTCAAATGTGTCCCACCCAGCATCTCCTCCAGTGCTCTGACACAGTGTGGCTTGAACTGGTGCCCCCAGCAGTCTCCAAGGTCTGTGCTGGCCTTGTGTTCCTCTGGCCGCCTCCTCTTTGCACTATTTGGGTGATTCATGGCTGTTGCTCAAGACCTTCCCATCCGTGAGGGCTTGAGCAACAGCCCTGAGTGGCTTGAGGAGCCTGATCCAGGCCCCTGCAGCACTGAGCTGAGCTCTCTGGGCCATCAGGACCCAGGGAGCAGCAGAGGACAGGGACCTGGGAGCATCTGTGTCCTCTCTAAGCAGGCTGGAAGGACACAGGATATTTCTGAGGAGGATTTCATGGCTTTTTGCCTTTTCTCACAGAACAAGATCAGTGGTGGAAGGGAATCAGAGAACGTGTTACCCTCAGTAAGGGAACCAGGATTCACCATGGGAAGGGAACTCCTTCATCTGTCAATCTTCTCAGGACCTGCTGGGAATGAAGGGAGAGAGGGAAGAGGTGAGGATTGCAGGAGAAGTGGCTTTCACCTACGTTTTCTATGGTCCCAAAACCTCATTCTCTCTCCTGGCTGTGTCTGCCTGTGGCAGATACCCTGGACAGAGCATGACCAGTTGTCCTTGGGGCTGCAGCACCACAGTCTCAGACACCAGCACCACACCAGGAGCAGAAGGGACATAAAAACATTGACACCCTCAGGTCTTCAGGTGTGGTGGGATCTAATCCTCAGGAGGTGCATTTTGCAATTCCAGAGCTTTAATGAAACTTTAAACAGGAGGTAGGGGTTGCAAACTCTATCATCACCCACTGGAATTCTTAAGCGTCCCTGAGGTGGAGGAAGAAGAAACATGAAGAGAGCAGAAATAATGGATCCAGTGACTGATGAGGGGACCCATGAGCAAAATTGCCATGGGGCCTCGTTGGGTCAGCTGTGGAGGCATACTCTGCACAGGGCAGGAGCAGGTGGCACCTTCTGGAGAGACAATATTTATCCAGTTTGGTTTGAGACTGTTTGAAGCTGCTGGATAATTTGCTCCGAAACAACCAAACAGAAGAAAAAGAAATGCATCTAAATGGATCCAAATGTCTCCTTAAGGTGTAGGGCTTTTTTTTTGGGTTGGTTTTTTTTTTTTTTCCCTAAATGAAATATGTGGATTTTACATTTGCAGCACTCAGGGCTAATTTTAGAAATTATTTTCTTTTAAAAAAATAGCCGGGGGGGTCACAAAAACCCTGCAGAAGATAATACATGGTCTTCAGCCCCAAAAGCTGAACCTTTGGCTTTCCTGCCAGAGAAGCAGCAATCCCTAGGGCAGGAGGGCAGGCTGTCAGCAAGGCCCTCCAACCAAGCTGTGATCCTCAAACAGGGCAGGGGACCAAAGAAAACTGCCGCCTCCAAGCTCGGGAAGCAGGGTGGCCTTCCCAGGGAAAGCAGCTCCAGGATTACCAGGAGCTGGTGGAACCTGCTGTCTGGTACTTCCTTGCCCCTCCCAGCCTCCAAGGGACCTCCTGGCTCAGCAGGGACAACACAAACCACAGCTGACCCTGTCCCCTCCCTTCATGCTGCTCTCCCTGGCCATGCTGGAATTGGCCGCAGGCACCTCGTTCTCTGACTCAGCCGTTATATCTGGGGAATTTATGGCTTTTCCTTCCTGCCAGCCTTAGTAAATAACCCCGCCATCTGACTGGCTTTTGGGAACCGACCAGGAGCAGGAGCCTTGCTGGCGGGCTGAGAGAAGGACCTGCACCCAAACAGGAGCAGCATTGCCAGAGCTGGGGGGGTCCCCAGCAGTGCTCTCAGCTGTGGCATCACTGTCCCCTCCACTGTGGAACTGTCACCTGCAGCATCACCATGCCCAGTGGGACCCTCACCCATGGCACCACCATTCCTGGTGGGATCCATGGCATTGACATCCCCAGTAGAATGCAGAGCCAGGACCAGAGGTTCTAACCCAAAATGTTTTCCCACTCAGAAGGGGGACACTGGGCACAGCTGCGCTCCCACACCTGTGACACCTGGCTGGGATTTGGCTTTTATTTTCCTTTTTCCTGGAACATCATCCATGAAACTAGAAGGAGGACAAGGGAAACTAGAGGGGGGATTGAGGCCATGGAATAAACAGATCTCCAACAGCCACGTGCTTCAGCCTTGCTGGTACCTTCTCTGTTTCCTAAAAAGAGACTTCCTACCCAGTGGGAGCTGCCCAGGTAGAAAGATGCTTTCACCCAGGGCATCCCAAAGAGCCAGGGGCTCCAGTGGGCTGAGCAGAGCAGGGAGACCCGGGTTCTGCCGGGTAGACACCTCATTGCTCCAGGACAGAGCAAAGTCACCTCCACAGAGTCCCTATAGCAAATTTGGGCATCCTGGCTTGCCCCCTGGAGGCGGCCCCAAGCACTTGGATGGAGGCAATGAAAACGATGCTGGCAGCAGCAAGTATGAAGATGAGCTGATGGAGAAGTTCGAGCACCTTTGAAGGGCTGCAGGGAGAAATATGCACTTTTGGGATGTTGAAGCAGCTCTTTTGGCTGGATGGGACCATGCTGGACTGGGGATGGGATGAGCCAGAAGTTAAATCCAGTGTCCAAGCTGAGGCGTGTCCCAGAGCGGATGCTCATCCACGCCAGAGCACTCTCTCCAATTAGGCACCTCAAAGTTAATCGGAATTTCGAGCAGGAAGATCAGAGAGGTATTTTAACTCCCTGTGGTGAGGGAGGTCGGGCTGAGCCTCAGGGACTGCTTTGGAAACT
The DNA here is from genome assembly GCA_013397395.1 of Sinosuthora webbiana. NCBI lineage: Eukaryota > Metazoa > Chordata > Aves > Passeriformes > Sylviidae > Sinosuthora > Sinosuthora webbiana. The sequence continues at coordinate 169,134 of VXBN01012450.1, forward strand.
GCCATCCCTGTGCCAGGAATTATGTGCTGCATCCTCCGGGCATAGGCATGGGGAAGTGCCTCTTCCTTCCTGGCTTTCCTCTTCCCTGTCATCACCTCGGCAGGCTTTGAGGACTGCTCCAGCATTGGGCCTCTGTTCCCTGTGTCATTGCTGGAGCCTGGATGCCAATGAAATGCCATCAGGCAATGATTGTCATCTCTCCACCCGCCTTTCCAGGCGTTTGCCCTTTGGAAGGTCTCCTAAGCAGCCCCTCCTCACAAGACTTTTCCCTGTTGTCTTCTACACCAGCCAGTTGTCCCCGGCACCATCCTCACATTACCTGTCACTCAGGCTGCCATTCCCTATTTAACAGCCCCAAAGCCCCCAAATCCCTCTCCTCCCTGCCATGGGGCTGCACAACGATCTCAGTTGGGGAACTGATCCAGCACAGAATAACCTTGCAAATAAAAACCCTCCCCAGGCCCTGCTTGGACAGCATGGTTGCTGGAGAAATGTTCCAGGATACATTGAGAGTGAGGCTGGCACATCCCTGCATCCACAGAATCACTGAAAGATTTGAGTTTGAAAGCACCTTAAAGATCACCTACTTCCAGCCCCCCTGCCATGGGCAGGGACACCTTCCATGAAAAGCAGCCCTGTGTTACTCCTGGAAGGCTTCAGCACACAGTGGATTGGAGAAATAACATGGAACAAGAACCGACCTCCAGACCCTGCAGTACCTGTGTGTACTCGTGGGAGCTGGGCTGCACAAGGTGTAAAATGTCCTCTGTCTCCTGGCTGAGCATTATTTTACTCTCTCGTGGATGTTGAGCAGCTGATAGTACATAATTAGTTTCCTGTCCAGTGTGCACTTATCGTGTCTGTGTGTTCTCTGCATTGGGTGGAGAGTTCATAAATCAAAAGCTCTCAAGAACTCCTCTGTCCCAAAGTGCTTTCGTGGGCAAGCAATCCCCAAGAGGCCCCAGAGCAGTGATTAATAGCACCCATCTCTCTGTTTGGGCTGGTTTAGGGCAGCCTGAGTTACTGTTCTCACGGAGAAATTCGTAGGTTGGCACAACTTCTCACCCCCAGAAAGCTCAAGGCAGCAAATCCCTGTGAAACACCAGAGTCAAAAATAAGCGAATAAGTAAAAAGTGTTGCTGGGAGCCTGGTGGAGACCCCGCAAGACAAAAATTGTAAAGACAATCCCCAAATTGCCGCTCTGGACGAAGCTGCGGAGGCAGCCTCTAATCACTATCCTGATGTAGGGCTGCCTTAGTCATCCTTTATTGATTCCCTTTTCTGTGAATCATCAGCTCCTCGCGGGGAAGGGCTCTCCAGCTCCCCGGCTCGGAGAGACACAAATTACCAGGGAGCAGCACGTAAACAGGAGCTGCCGACGGAGATGCCCTCGGTCATGTGCCCGGCAATTTGGGAAGGCGATTAGAGCTGCTAACCAGGAAAAAAAAAAAAAAAGAAAAAAAAAAAAAAAATTTCAGTGGGAAAACGAGCCAGGTGAAAGGCAGCAGGCACGCAGAGGAGGCTGCTGGTCTTCTCCGCGAGAGAAAGTCACCTCCTCTTCACTTTCCAGGGAGCAACGGGGAAGGGGTTTCTCCCTTTGACCAAGCACCCTCTGTGCTCTTATTTAATCAGGTGAGAGGCTCATCAAGTCTGAAGCAGCGGGAGCACGTCGGGAGCAGCGATTTGAGGTCACCTACATCTCTCCAACCTGCCCTAAACCCCTTTGAGCCATCCACGCCCTGTCACACCTGACCCATCCCCTCCCCTGCTCTTCCCAGGAGATTCGCAAAGAGCCGAAATTTCCTCTGCGTGCCCCGTGGCCACCCTCGTTCTCACTTGCACGGAGCAAGTCGGGGGGCACTGAGGAAGGATTTGGATTTTTTTGGGGGGAGCACAAGGGGAGCAGCCCTAGAGGCAGCTCGGCTCGGCTCTGCTGGCACCGGCGCTGTGCACAGCTGGCCTCGGGAGCGGCTGCAGAGCATCCCTGGCGCTCTGCAAACACGGACTGCAGCAACAACATCGCGGGGGGAGGAATGCGGGGGGGTGCCAGCCAAAAACCGGGGTGTCTTCCTAAACGCTGACGGCTGCGTCCTTGCGATTAACCCCCGGGGGCACGGGAAGGGCTGGAGCCCATCCCTGCTCCCCCCTGGGTTTATTCTCCTGCCTTGCCGGGGAGACAGATGCCGCTGCAAGAGCCGAGGCAGGCGGGTCCCCTGCAATCCAGAGCAGAGCGAAGGCGAGCAGGCGCTTCCGCTGCCAGGGAACGAGCTTGAAAGGGATCCAGCGGATAAAGAGATATTCAAAGTTCAGCTAATGAGTGAGATGAGTCACTGGCTCAACGAGACAAAGGTTAGGCTGGAAAATAAAAGCCCTCGCTGCAAGGAGCGGGGTTGGTGGGGATGCAAAAGGCAGAGGATGGGGCGTAGCTAAAAGCAGTGAGCGCTGACAGGGGCAGAGGGGACAAGCTGTGGCTGTGGCTTGGTTGTGACCTCGCGTTTGCCCCAGATTTGGCCCAGGATGAGTGCAGGGAAGCTGGGACGGTGGCCATGGATATTGAGGCACGTCGCAGCTCCCCCCAGCAGTCAGCAGCCCTTCTGCAGCCCCTCTCTGGGGTGAAGCACAGCTGTTCGGGGGGGCCAAGGAGATGCTGAATGCAAATGAAGCACAGCAGCCCTTCCTTCACCACCCAGTGCTGATGAGAAGGGACAGGGGATGGTCAGACCTCAAAAAACACTAATTAATCACTGGGAAGCATCAGCCTACTTCCAATGCTCTCACTGTTACCACTGTGCCCAAAGAAGTGAAATACCGTGGTAAATGTTGGTCCTGCTCCAAACCATCCTGAAAATGAGGGCTGGAAAACCATCACCTTCCCGCTCCTTGAGGATGCTGCCTTGGGGGGACCCAAAATCCCTGTTAGAGCACCCCTGTGTCAATGCTGAGCAAAGCAGAGGAAAAGTTCTTCTCTCCTCATGGTCTTTTACGGCCCAGAAAACAAAAAGCTGCAGCTTATAGACAGCACAGAAGGGGTACATGTGGCATGGGCAGGTGCAGTGCTGAGGGGCTTTTCTAGAGATCTCAGGACTTCATTTTTGGATGGGCTTTGATTTCCTTCACTACCGGGTTCAGCCCGGGCCAGCTGAGTTGCCACCTGAACTGCTACACTGAAAAACCATTCCCCTCCTCCTGGGAAAGTGAGAAAAAGAGAGATGGGCAAGGATGTCATGTAAATATTAAATTGACTGCATTTGGAGATTTTTATGGTCCTTAACATGCCTTGGGAGCCTTAATTAATCACACAGTAGTTTTGCACACCCACACTGGCTCTGCTTTGCCAGTCCACTGTCCCTCTGCCCATCAAGACCTCTGGGGCAGGCTAGAAACAGTGGGATGCACATAAAAATTCCTGGCATGAGGGCTGATGGTTTTGAACTGGAGGAGGGTTGATTCAGATAAGCTGTAAGGAAGAATTTTTTTACGATGAGGGTGGTGAAATACTGGCACAGGTTGCCCAGAGAGGTCATGGATGTCCCATCCTTGGAAATATTTCAAGGTCAGCTTGAATGAGCAGGGACATCTTCAACTAGATCAGAGCTCAGAGCCCCACCCAGCCTGGCCTTGAGTATTTCCAGAGGTGGAGTCACCTCTCTGGGCAGCCTGTACCAGTGTTTTACCACCCTCTTTGATTTCAGAGCTAAATGTGCAACCTGGGAATGAATGTCTGAGCTGGGCTGCCTCAAATGCATCACCTGCATTGGCAGTGTTAGAGAAGCCAGCTCAAAGAGGTCCACGGGCTCCTGCAGCCCCAGAGGCTGTCACTGCCAGGAGCTGGACCTGCTGCTGTCACCAGAGCTGATGGAAGAACCTCACCAAGATGTGAGGGAGTGGGTGGGTTGAATAGAGACAAATGGATGGAGTCATCAGGGAGTTCAAAGAAGATGGTGAAAAGTCAAGTTGTTTTTAAAAATTATTTCCACTCTGGTGGTTGAAGGCTGCCACGGATTTCTCTCAAAAGATGGAGAGTGACTCAAAATAATGCCTTCTGGTAATCAGAGCGTTGGCATTCCTAAGGCTGCACAAAGAGGGCATGAAAAGATTTCGATTAAAATAAAACAATCCCATGACTGATTGATGTTTACAAAATAAAAACGTGGTTAAAAGGCATCCATGTGGACAGAATACGGCTCCTCACACCAAGAATCCTCAGAGCACATCCGCCTCCTCAGCATCACCAGTGGCACACAGGGGAATCCAGCCTACAGCATGGAGCAGCCATAATCCACAGGCTCAAATCCTTGCCCCCAGCTCTGCTCCTGTGCCCCTGTGCTGTGACCAAAGACCCCCAACAGCTGTAGACTGCAATGATTTGGTTATTTTGGCAACAGTCCTAGCCAGGGCTTAAATAACGTAGTAACTGAGTAATTGTCCAGAGAAGTTGTGGATGCCCCATCCCTGGAAGTGTCCAACCCCTTGGATGGGGTTTGGAACAACCTGGGATAGTGAAGGGTGTCCCTGCCCATGGCAGGGGACTGGAACTAGAGGATCTTTAAGGTCTCTTCCAACCCAAATCATTCTGGGATTCAATGATTCCATGAACATGCACAGGGGGCTTGGAGAAAAGTTTCCTTGCAACAAAAAGTTTTGCCTGTGCATATTTTCTTATGCATCTTGAGCTAATCCTTTCCCAGGGCAGTGCTGAGGAGCTTATTAATTTTACAGGAGTGAAAACCTACCAAATTACCCTATTTGTTTTCAACCATTGGTCTGAAATGCCCATAATTAAAGTGCAAGTGAAGGATCTCCTGCACAAAAGCGATGCAGCCAAGCCCTCAGCAGCTCGTGGTGCTGGAACAGCATCATCCCAGCTGCCCCCCGGGGACACCACGAACAAAAAACACCTTCTGAAAGCTTTGAATAAAACACCACTTGTCAGGACGTGAAATACAAATGGGTTTGTGTCTGTACAGCCGGCGTAAAAATGAGACGAGGAGGCAAATGAAAATAAACAGATCGGGTTTGAGAGAGATTCATGCCCAAGGGATGAGGTGAGGGCTGGGCTTTGAGAAGTCAGCACCGTGCTTTTGCCGTGGGCTTCAGGGCAGTGAGTGTTTCAACAAACATTTACCCTTTGTATGCGTTAATGACACTTTTTCCGCCTTCAAGCACAACCTGGAGGAGACTGGCCTTTCTGATGATGGATGAAAACCCTACATTTGTGCCAGAGAGGCGTGAACAAGGAGGGGACCTGATGCAGGGAATCCATTCTGCATCATCTCAGGCACCTGGGAGCATTTAATTCACCCAGATGATGCTCGCAGGCCAAACAGACTCATCCCTTTAACGTGACATTATCTCCTTGCTGCTGTGACTCCTGTTATTAGCTTGGAAACAAGCTTTAGGATGGATTGCCAAGGGGATAAATGGGAATACAGGGCTGCAATGAAGAGAGGGAGTGTTTAGGGTAAATGCTGAATTTTCTCCTGGTGGAAATACAGTGAGTTGCCCTCAGCATGTACACTTGGACAAGGCTGAAGATCAGAAAATAAATAGAGTAACTCTACACTGGCAGGAATGAGGGCTGGGTGACCTGACATGTCTTCCCTCTCTCTATGGTCAGAGCAAAGATTTTGCTTTAATTGGCTTTAAACCATCTATCTAAGTCACTCCCAGTACTCCAGAACCTGAACAACAGCCAAGTTTTTAATATACTCATCCTCATGCAGGTCTGCAGGGATAGGAAAATACCCAGACCTGTTTTGTACATGGAAAACTGAGGCAAAGAGAGACCAAAAGCTTTAACCACAGCTTGCAGGGTGGGATGGCTTCGCCATTGGGTGGGATACTGTGTCCTTTCCCAAGAAATGGCCAAAAGCATGGCACATCCCTTAGGATGCAGGGAATGGCACTGACTGTGGCCAGCTTGAGAGAGATGCTGGACCACTGTCTAGAGCACCATTTCTTGACTAAGCTGGGTCTGTCCTGGCCAGATTTCAGTGGAGAATTCTGAGGTGCTGTCTGCAGTGTGGGTTCACCCACAGATGCCTCATGGGCTAGAGTGTGAATCCTGCCTCCAACACCTGCACAACGCTGCCATCTTCCAAATCCTGAAATGTGCTCGTCTCCACACAATGAATCAACCACACTCCAGCACGGTGAAAAATACTGCTGGCAACTTATATGAAATACCTGGAGCTCCCGTGAGTGTAGCAGTGTGCTACCCCAAGTGTGCTACACCTGCCACGTTGCTACAACTTGGGAAGCATCTCCTTCTCAGTGATGTATAGCAGGTCTACAACTGCTGGATTTGATGCCAGTTTACAGCTTTTGTGCCCCTTGTGTGGGCCCATGCCCTCCTCAGCGAGGCCATCGAGGGCATCGCTCTCCAGCACCTCCAGCAAACACCTGCCCAGAGATAAAGACATCCTTCCTCCTTCCCTCAACTGAGCAGCTCTTCACTTGGATGTTCTGCGTGACTTGACCCACTGCCAGGCTTTGAGCTTTGGTCTTCATCCAGGAGAAGCAGAGACCAAATTCATCAGCTTTTGCCTCAAAGCGTCCAGGCGCAGGCTCCAGGTGTTGAGCTGAAGAACCGGCGGGACCCAAGGTTGGCCAAAGGTGACTCCATCACTGGCAGTGACTCCTGAGTGATGCATCAGCTCCCCTCCAGCCAGTGGCACAGCAGAGGGGGATCCCAGTTTTCCAGGCTCCTGCTCTACTGTGGAGCCCCTTGTCCCTTGTTGCCTCTTTCCTGGCGGTCACAGGAAGGCGATTCCTTGGTGAGATCCCAAGGCGATGGAGTCACGCTGAGCAGGGGAGGACTTTACTCCTGCCCTGTCTTTGCAGCTAGTCCAGGACAAGGTTCAGTGTCTAGACGTGAGTGACTGGCAACAAAACAGGAGCGTTCTGGGCAGTCTTTGCAAGTCAGCAGTGGCTGGGTTTTGGCAGAGGCAGCGGGGACCGAGCCTGGCGCGGGAGCCGGCGGTGACGCGGTTGGGCGGCATCCGCTGCAGCCCGAGGGTTGGACCTTTTCCTTTGCGCAGTGAGGAAGGATTGTCCTTCCTCGTCCCAGCAGGGCTGTGCCAGACTCCAGGGGAAGGGACAACACTCATCTTCCCTGATTTTGAGGGTAAACAGGAGCATTCTGCTACTCTCATCACCCTCGGCTCCCTTCAGTCGCCCACTAAGGGAGAGACGCAGCTGCACCTGGAGGTTGGTCTGTCATTTTTGATGCCAACCTTAAAATGAGGCAAATCAGCCCCAGCTGCTGCAATTGGCATTTGTAATGTTATGTTCTTTGTTTCTTGTTAATCATAAAGGTGCTTCAGTGAGACACTCCACAGCCCACCCACAAAACCTGACCTTTCACATAAATGGTTCTGTTTGTCCTATAAACATGTCCAGGACTTTTAACGTGCCAAAGCCTGGCACCAATTTAAGGGATGCCACATGCCTGTTGAGTTCACAGAATAGTACAAAGTTAATCCCTACAAAAGCTTTTCATTCCTAGGGGAAGTACCTTCTCTTGTTTATTATGACAATGGTCAGCTCAAAATCTGTGGATATGGAGCAAAACTCAGGAAGTCCATGAGCCAGTCCTGCCCTGGCTCACCAGAGAGCTCTGTGCAAGCCACAGCTCAAGGTCTCATTCTCAGTATTTTGCCCCAAAAAATTTTTATAGATCTCAAACATCCTTCAGTGCTTTGTTTTTTGCCTCTGGCACAGTGGAACCCTGGGCAGTGGGGAGTCACCAAGGAGATGGTTTTGCTGGCAGATGTTCTGCTGCCATCTCTCAATTTGGTCTTCTCTGTCGCTGTGATGTTGCTCCTGCATTTCCACATCACAAGGGGAGGAAGGGGATTGTGGACCTTGCAGGACTCTCAGGGGCCACATCCAACGTGCTGGGGAGTACACAAAGATGATGGTTTTTATTATCAAGTTTTAGAGCTATGGCACCCTCTAAAACGGCTTTATTCAGGCAATCTGTAACACATCAGGTGCCCTTTTTGCTCAGGTTTGTTTTCCTTAGTTAAAACACTTATGAAAGTTTCTCCCTCCAAACAGAGACCCTGCACTGGTGGGATTGCAAGAGGTGTGGAAAGACACAAGGTGTTTGTTTCTGTGCTTATCATGGGTATTTCTAATTTCAGCATTTCCTCATTGTCCTTCCTCTCATCAGGCTGAGATTATAATTTATTGTTAGTTCCATAATTTTTTTTTGGTCTGCTGAACTCTTCAGAAACCCTAAGGAAACCAAATGCCATGATTTGCTGGTATCTTTGATGGCTTGTTTGTTTAAAAGATTTTTTTGGGGAAGAACAAGCGAAACATGGCTGAGTCTAATCTGGAAATTGGATCTTTCAAAGTGTTCCCCTTCCTGCCTGGAACTCAGCTGAGCTAAGCTGCTCTCTGGAGCAGTTAATTCCACTCAGTGATGGAGACATATGATTTTTAACTTCTAGGTAGCACTCCAGGATGGGTTAGTAAATCACCCAGAGCTTCCCAATAGAAGATGTATTACCTTGCTTTTAACACTTGTGAACTCCGGAACATTTGGGCAGAAGTTTTCTGTGCTGAGCGTTTTGTACTAATGCTCAACCTTCAGCCAAAAACCAGGCAGCCATTTCTAAGAACAGGGGTAGGGAAGAGTAAGATGTTTCTCCCTTTTAAGAAAATATTTGTGGATTTCAGCCGTGGAGTGCAATTGATTGTTCTTAGGATTCCTGTGAATGCCATCATCTTCAAAAATGTCCATTGGCCAGCGTTCAGATGAGACATCTTCAGAGACGGCAACTGAAATCCCAGGGCACTCCAAGCCCACCAGGTGCCTTCCCTGCACCTGGAGAAAGAGCAGGAGTATCCCTGTTCCATCGGGGCTGCCAGGTCCATCGGCTCTGCGGGGTTCAGCCTCGAGCAGCCAAAGAACAACACTGATTAGCTGCTCATTAACTGAGCACAGCACATCCTGAGCACTAAATGAAGCAGCAGCTCAGTGCAAAAAATAGCTCAATTAAGGGCCATCAGGACTCACCCACACAAGGGGGATCATTGCAGGCTGCAGGGATATTTTTAAGCCAGGGTCTTCCCAACTTGTCTTTTCTCATCTTCGCTTGGTGAGGGTGTCCCACCGCAAGCACTCCTGCAGTCATTTCTGCTGAGATTTTCATCTCATTTGCGACAAAAAGTACGAAAATTGAGCAGTGATTTCTTCTTTCCCATGCCCCAAAAGGACCTTGCATCCCCTAGTAGGGCAGTCCCAAGAAGGGCCAACACTCCTTTACCCACAGGAGCAACCACACTCCTCCCTCCCAGTGGGCACCAAGGCAGAGCAAACGTTCCACAAGCACATCCCAAGCGCCCGCCCCGTCCCACCAAATATTTGTCACGGGTCCATCCGTGGTGGCAGGAGTAAGGTGACCCTGCCCTTGCTCTGCAGGGCCTCAGTGTCACCTCCCCTGCTCCAGTTTCAGGGTGGTCACACGGTGCTTACTCAGAGGGGATGAGGTAACAGCCCTGTCAGCAGCGACGCCATCGTCTTCCCAGTAAAGCACCCTTCTTATCGCCTTCTCAGTCATGTTTTCCTGGCAGGCAGCCCAGCCAAGGGATATGGTAATCTCCAAACGCTATCAGACAGGGCGATCAGCTGAGGCTGGGATATCTCTCTGCAGTGTTTGTGGTGATAGCATCCATGCACGTGGAATCAAAGGCTGGGAAATGTCCTTAACATCATTGAATCACGCAATCATCTAGGTTGGAAAAGACCTCTCGGATAAAGGAACCCAACCACGAACCCAGCACTGCTGTGTTCACCACCAAACCACGTCCTCAAGTGCAACAGTCTTTTGAACACTTCCAGAAATGGTGGTTCCTCCACATCCCTGCTCCAGTGCTGAACAGCTGTTTCAGTGAAGAAATTTTTCATAATATCCAACTTACACCTCTCCTGGTGCAATCTGAGGTTGTTTACTCACTGTGACTTTGTTCCCTGGGAGCAAAGACCCCCCCGGCTGTCCCCTCCTGTCAGGGAGTTCTGCAGAGCCACAAGGTCCCCCCTGAGCCTCCTTTTCTCCAGGCTGAGCCCCTTTCCCAGCTCCCTCAGCCTCTCCTGGGGCTCCAGACCCTTCCCCAGCTTTTTTCTCTTCTCCAGACACCCTCCACCCCGCTCAGTGTCTTTCTCATCATTGGAGCCATCAAGACAGAGATTTCTGGCTCCCTCAGGCTCTCTCCTTCACCTCCTGTCATCCCCTTCCTGCTCTTCTCATGGTTCTCTCCTTTCCCACCAGGCTCTGTCCCTTTTTTGTCTCACCACTGCAAATGGAATCATCCTGGTGCTGTCCCCTGGCCCTTCCAAGGTGATACAGAGGGGATCTCCATGGGGTTTTTCATCTGGAAAGGAATCCCAGGTACCAAGCGTGGGTTGTCCTAACGCGCAGCCCAGCGTGGATTTTAGAAATCCACTTTTTTTCCCTCTCTGGATGGCATTCTTGTTCCTCATGGTAGGTTTCAGCGTTGCTGACTCATGTAATTTCATTATAAATCTTGTGATATTTCATGCCATGGGTGGCGCAAGGGTGGCCGGAGTCACATGGTTCTGTGACAAGGAGCTTTTATGAGGGGCAAAAATAGCCTGGTGTATTTGTGCTCCTCATGCTATGAGGGGAGCAGGAAAACATGCCCCCTAAAGGTTTGGAAAGGTGGCACAGAAATGAAAGAAAAACCAAAACACAGCCAAAATCTGGGGGATCATTTTTTAAAAAATCCCATGATTTTTAACCCGCTGTGTTTTTTTCCTGGTGCTGGTTCACAATTCCTGCTCTCCTGAGAGCAGCTGCTGTGCTGGCTTCCAAGCTGTTCCCTGAAATGTGGAAATCCCCCTTACACAAACAATGGCACTGTTAGTCTTGCTGATTTTCTGGAAGCACAAAAACATGTTTGTTTTCAGCCGTGATCCTCTGAGGGAATTTCCTCCCTGATTTGGAATTTGGGAATTTTTTTTTTTTTTTTATTTCTCTGAAAGCCATTTTCCCAGTTTCCAAGATCCTTAATAAACTACAATCACCAAGATTAACAGCATTATGTGGCTGGCATCGGACACAGAAACAGACCCTGAATTGTGATCGCTTTGGTGGAATCTGGCCAGAATAAATGAGTGAAATGATCCCTTCTCCTGCGCAGAGGGTGAGAGTGTGGAATTGGTGTGCTCCTGTTTGGGATAACAGGTTGCCTGTGGCAGGAATTTTGTGTCCATGGAAGCCTGGACACCTGCCCCAAGTGCTGAGCTGTGGAGGAAAGGCAGGGAGGACCTGCTGGCAGCATCAAAAGGTGCTGCTGGGGGATTTGCAGGTTCATGGAAAGGAGGTTCTAGGGCTTTTCCCAATAATGGCTGAGTCTCAGGTGTTGCTGGTGGCCAGCACATCCCGTCTGTTCTCTCCCATGGCAACACTGCATGGCTGTCAGCAGGAATTGGATGGAGGGATGGATGAAGGGGCGGGCAAAGGACTCAGGTCACCCCTGGATGGGTGACAGGGAGGAACACACCGTCCTCATGAGGAGCATGAGAGAATCACTCCTGGAGCTGGGGCTGGGTTTGAGGGCATAGGAGCCTGTGACTCCTCTGAAATGATCCATCCTGACGTGTGGAGGCAGGAGGAAGAGCTGCTCCATGGGAAGAGCTTCTCCATTGGCATCGCTGGCAAATGGTCTTGTGGTTCCTGAAGCTTCCTGCTGCTGCTCTTGCTCCAGCTGCTTTACGTGCCCTCGTCTGGAGAAATATCGGCAACCCCTAATCCCACCCAGACCTCGCAGGGATGGCCGAGTGCCACCAGTGGAGAACAAACACTGACCCATCCCAGGGAGGCTTTTCGGAGCCAGATGAGCTGCAGCACTCGGAGCTGCCAGGGCCGCCCTTCCTTCCTTTGTGTTTCACTGACTGTGGCCACCCTGTCCCTGTGCCCCGAGCCTGGGTGGCACCTTGAACCCTCTGACCTGTGCCACGAACCCGGGCAGTGCCCAGTCAGCTCTGGAAGAGCGCTGGGTGCCTCAGCTGAGGGAGCTTTGGCACATCTGAAGGGAGGTTTGACCCTCCTGGGGGCTGCAGAGGTGGGGAGTGCCACGAAAGCTCCACGCACATCCCTCCTGTGGGAGGAGGAAGCTCCTCTGCCAGGTACACGTAAGATCTTCCCAGCAGGGAAGACAGCAGTTATTCAAGGAGGAAGTCTTTGAAACTGCAAGTAGCTCAGACATCCTCAGTGACCCCAGGATGAGTAAGAAAGGACCTTTTCTTCTTTCTAGAATAGGTTGAAGGATATGTGGGATTTCCTAAAATCCTCCTATTTGTGTGGCCATGTAGTTTTGATTCCAAGTTGCCAGGCACGTTAGCAGCTCAGCACGTCCTTTGGGAGGACAGAAACTGCTGTTGACCACGGTGGATCTTTCCGCCACAAGTACTCAGTGGAGACCCAGGTGATGCCAAAAATTTGCCAACATCCATTCTCAATCAGGCACCCACTGAGGGCTTTACAAAAACATCCAAATCTGCCCTAAAAATTGTTCCAAGGGAAGTCTTCTCCTGTCACACCTGCATCTCGATGGTGGGATTGCAGCCAGTGCAGGAGGACGAGGAGCCCTCACTCCTTTTCTGGCTGTGTGGGCTGACCCTGAGATATACTCAGCACTGAACTAGATCCTGTTGGGCTCTGGAGAGCATCCCACAGATGGATGTGCAGCACCAGCTACACCCTGGTGGGCTCAGGAGAGCATCCTGCAGACAGACACGCTGCTTTTCCCACGGCGGCTTCCCTGCAACGCTCCACCAGCGTGAGAGCTGCGAGGGAGGCAGGACTTAATTAGAGGAATCTGGAGAAAGGCAGATTTTGTCATGTAAATTATTCCTGTCATAGGACACGTTCTAAATTTGGATCCTGAAGCTGGGGCTGAGCAGAACAATCTCTGCCGTAGCGTGGCAGCTGTCAAAGGTAGGGAGAAGCGTTGAATGCCTACAGGAGTGATGGCTGGTGCCTTTTATTTCACTGCGGGGTGCTTTCAACCTCTGAGCACATCAAGTGATTTCATATTGCTGGACAGGAACGATCCTGTGAGACAGCTTCGATCCTCCCCACTCCTTTTAACTAAGGTAGCCGAACCCCCAAGTCCGTGGGGGCAATAAAAGGAGTTGTTATGGCAGACAGGATTTGATCCTGGATTTCCAAACCCCCGGGCCTGTGCTGAGGCTGTCAGCCAATATCACAGCCTGCTCCTGTTTAATATTTTCTTTCTCCGTTGCTCAGCCCCGCGCAGCATCACAACAGGAGGCAGCGCTTTCTGCTCAGCTCCACCTGCTAATGGTGCCTCTCACTGTGTTTTTCTTCTGATGCTGCACCACGAGGTACTTATTCCTCTAAAATAACAACTTCTAAATACATTTTAAAACTTCCGAAAGCAGGTGTGGTAGGAACAGATAAGGTTCCTGATAAGGACGCATTTTGAGTGTGAATTCTCTTGTGCCTCATGGGGTTGAGGCTCACCTTGCTTGCAGGCAAAGGTCTTACAAGTGTTCGTTTCTCTCTGGATTCCCAGGGGAGTTGCAGTCAGCCTGTAATCTTCCTTTTCCTTTCTGCTGCCCTTTGCTTGCTTCCATTAAACTTCCAAAAATGCTCAGAATCACAGAATGGTTTGGGTTGGAAGAGCCCTTAAAGATCATCCAGTTCCAGCCCTCTGCCATGGGCAGGGACACCTCCCACTAGATCAGGTTGCTCAGAACTCCATCCAGCCTGGTCTTGGACACTTCCAGGGATCCAGGGGCAGCCAACAGCTTCTCTGGGAAATTTTCATTTCTCCATCTATTAAATCCAGGTGAAGATGACCACCAAGTTCAACAGCTCCAAGAGGTGCTGGAGAGGCAGGTATGGAAGTGTGGCTCCAAATAAATGGTGCTCAAACACGTCAGCCATGCCTCCTTGGGAGCCCAAGCTAACAGGGAACAGTAAAAATTCTCTTTGGAAAACGGCTGGAACAAATCCTGTTGAATGTATAATGTGGATAATGTTCCAGCGTCTGGGAGAAGTGCTAAGAGAACCAGAGCAGAGCGGTAAGTGCATCATTCATAAGCACCAGCTCCTTTAACAAATGTGGCTCCTTATTATGCTCATGAATTATACATGGAGGAATCACAATTCCTGACGGCGTTCTGCAGTCGCTGGGTTCAACCGTGTGACTCTGCACGGACCAGGCGCCACTCTGGAGCTGATTCCATTTGGATGGCAGCATCCTGGCTGGCCAGAGAGCATGGCTGCTCCTCACTGACTGATCACTTCAACAGCTTCAGCCTCGATGTAAATCTCTCAGCGGGGAATATTCGGCTGTAAATCTGATGTACGGTTTCTATGAGCCGGTGAAGCTTCACCAAGACTGGCAAAACTGTTATCGAGGTAAAAGACCCCGCCCACTCAAACACAAATCTAGCAAATCTCTTGCAATATGGAAGGGAACAGAGGCAAAACACTATTGGCAGCATTTCCTGAAGTTTCTGAGAGGCAAAATACTATTGGTAGCATTTGCTGAAGATTCTTCATCAGATTTCGGTTTTGTGACCCATCCGTATTGTATTAAATCAAACAGATCATCCTAATAAATAATTTTCAGGAATAAAGCCCCTGAGGGAGAGGTCCAAAAGTCAGATGCTTGCTATGCCATCATGGACAGCAGTGATCTGCCCTCCTCCTGCCCTCTCCATCTGCAGGGAGCGAGAAGCAGCAATTAGCCAGCCTGGGGGTGTGTTCCCTGCTTGGGTTGAATGACTCCCTGAGCCCAAAAAGTTCAGGTGTGACCCTGTTTGGTGGCAAACCTGGCTTGGCTTCAGGCAGCCAGCGATGAACTGAGCTCTAAGGTCAAGCTGAGTTCGCAAAGTGGAAAAACCCAGCGAGCAGCAGCCTGAAATCACACCCCGAGTGCCCCGATCCCGGAGCTGTGCCCCAGCCCTGTGCCAGGCTCAGGACACCAGGTCCTGGGCTCTGGCTCATCTCCCACTCAAAGACGTGGTCCTGATTTTGGAGACCTGATCCTGAGCTTGGCTCAGCTCCAGGATGGAGGAAATGACTCAAGTGACTCTTTGGCAGCAGCGGTGAAGAGGAAATAATAAAGAAATCCTTGAAAATAAAAATATACCATCATTAGCAAAGGACACTGAAAACCCATCAGAGTTTTTGTGGGTTTTTTTTTCCCCCCAGGTGAACAACCAAACTCAGAGAGAAGCAGCACATGCTTCAGATTGTTCCTGTACCTGGGCCTGTACGTATGGACCAGGATGGGCTGTGCAAGGAGTACAAACCCAGAGCAAAGGACTCACCTCATCCCAGTGATGGCTTCCACCTCCTGTGTTTGGCACAGGAGACAGCAGATGGACTCAGATTGAAGGACACGTAGATGAATACGAGATCTCAGTGACAAAGCCATCTGTCTAGCCAAAGTCACCCACTTTTGTAGTCTGTGAGGCTTGGATCCACCCACTTGTGTTGTGGAGCCAGACTCTGAGCTCAGTCATTCTGCTGATGGTGGAGTGTGGTGTCTCTTTTACGGGGAGAGGGATTGTACCCTAAGGGTTTGTACTTCTCTGCATTTTCTGCAAACTCAGAGCAGGATTTAGTTGTTGTTTTGTCATCTCTAGTCAACACATCCCAGGCAGACACTCAACAGTTCAGCTCTTGCCCCATTAGAGAGAACTTGTTTTAGTGTCTTGGTGTTTAGGGCTTAAGTGATGGATGAGCAAAGAGGAACTTCGGGATACTCTCATGACTTGACCCAATGGCAACAGCACTTGTGCTCAGAAGGACCAGTCCTACCTCTTCTCACCCACTGACACCTGAACACAGCTTCTCCCAGACCAGGAAAAATTTTTTAACCAAAAGGGCTGTCAAGCACTGGAAAAAGCTGCTCAGGGCAGTGGTGGAGTCATAATGCCTGAAAGAATTTTAAATGACATGCAGACAGGCACTTTGGAGAAATGGCTTAGTGTTGGCCTTGGCAGTGCTGGGTTAATGGCTGGATTTGATGGTCTTAGAGGCCTTTTCCAACATCAGTGATTCTGTGATTCTGTACTCAAAGGGCCCTGTAGGAGCACAGTTAAATAAAGCCTTTGATATTTTGGTGCAACGATCAGTTCCAGCTGGAAGAGAGGTAAAGTTCCCTGCTGTGCCACAAGTTTGCTTTTTGGTTCTGTGTGCTTGGACATGAAGAACTGACTGCTCACCCAGCTATTCATCCCAGTTCAGTGTTTCCTTTGAGATCCTGCACACTGGGAACTGGCAGGAACACCTTGAATGCAGTTGGGAGCACAGGGCTGAAGGGAGTAAACACCTTTTGGGGCATTAGGAAGAAGCCAGCCAAGAACTCCCATTGTCTTTGGATCAGGCTGGCTTTGTGCAGGTTTTTGTGTCTGCACTGGCCCCACAAGGCCCCTGTGGACCAAACCCAGAGCCCCTGGTGTGGGGCTGGCTCCCTCCCTTCCTTCCCACCCCTGCTGCTCACAAGGACCTGCCTGACAAAATGAAGCTGCAACATCTAAACGTCTCCACCTCCCTAATTTCTGCTTAATAAATAGTCCAGTGAGTAATAAAACCAACCACTTCTGCTGGCTTGTCCCACTGGATGGAGGGGGCTTCGCATGCCAAGGGATCTTGGGGCTTGGTAGGATTTTGTTTTCACGTCCTTTTCTTGAAATGTCAGGGTGTGGTGGTTTGAGTTTGCATTTTGCTGCTTGACATCAGCAGGAGCCACCCCACCACCCATATGGGACAGGACAGGGAACAGGGAGCTGGGTCCAGCCCTGGCAGAGCCTCAGCCTGGGAGAGATTTGCAGGAGCCACCACGGAGCCCGTGCAGAGTCCCAGTGCTACAGTCAGGAAAGGCGGCAGCTCTGCCTCCAGTGTGTTTCCTCTGCTGTCCTCCCACCCTCGCTCCTACGAGCTCCTCATCATCATTTTTACAGCATAGCTGACAATTCCCTCCCATATTTTCTGTCCCTGAGAACTGTCTGTTCAAAGCACCATCAGGAACTGCCAGGTATTTAGACCGAGGGCTCACACAGGTTCCCCCTTAAGAGCTGTTTCTCCACTATTTACCTGTTTTTCACTTGTGCAGCCTGCAAAGTATTCGAGGGGACAAAGACATATTCACCCTCTGGGCTCCCGGGCTTTTTTGTGGAAAGAGCATCAAAAGCTCCAACCTTTCCAAGCTGTGCTGCAGAGTTTTCTTGCGGAGTCATCTCTGTCCTCTGGCAGTGACTGTCTCGTTAAAATACAGGTTCCCATTATCTCTGACTCGGCCGGGAGTGTTACAGGTGCCTTGCTAGTCCTGCACGTGTTTCTCCTGCAAATGCATCACTTTCCTCTGGTCAGGCTGATTTTTTCCAAGCCTTCCCACAGCCACTCATTGATTCTTTCAAGCAAATTGCAAAGCGAACAAAGAAAGAGAAACAAACCAAACCACAACCCGCAAATACAATACACAAAACACAAAACAAACACCCCAAGCCTCACCAACCTGTGTAGTTTAAAGCTGGAGAATATATTAAAAATTTCCATCATGGAAATTTCCTAGCTCAGCATGGAGATTTCCCAGTATATTAGACTCTTCTGTTTTTCAGGGCTGCAAGCAAAGAATGGAAATTTCCAATTACTGCATCAAAGGCTGCTGCTCTCCTGACAGTCTGCTTAGCAGGGGTCATCTGCTCCTGTAGGACATTAAATAATTTAAGGGAGGGACAGGGAGGATTTGCTCAGCTGCACCATTTCCTGCACGAGGCACGAGCATTTCCTCTGCTGCTTGGTGGAAGGGAGGGATCTTGGTAGCTGAGAAGGACCTCAGGGTCAGGATTTTGGGAAATGCTTCTCCCTCATGCTGGCAGACCTGGTGTGCAGCGCTGGGACCAGGGGAGTCTGGTCACCTTTGCCTCGACTGGAGCTGTCCAGCCTTTAACCTGTTGCAGAGCTGAATTCCCACCACTGGGATGCACAGGCTGAAAACTTCTCTCTACCAATGGATCATCACTTTTTTTTTTCTCTCAGAGCACTGAACTGGGAGGAAGGGGGAGGAGGGAATATGCCAAATCAAGAAGGGATCATACAAACCCCCCCACTTTGCAGCTGTGCCCCACCAGCACAGGCTGCAAAAAAAAGCTTCACGGGCCACCCCCAGGCAGGGTGTGGAAGGAGGGAGTCAGAAAGGCAGGAGAACCAGCCCCTGCTTTCTTCTCCCACTCCACCATGGGACCAGCAAAGCCCACCAAGCCCTGGCGTGGTGTTTGGCAATGGGGTGTGATGCACTGTGGGGTTTAATCAGTCTGTGCCTGTGGACAGTGTCGGCGCTCCCAGCTGCAGGTCCTGTACAAAAGTGCCAAGTAATGCCATTACACGGGGATTTTCCTTAACAAGTCTCCGTGCTGCAACACGAGAAACGCTCGGGATGATGCCATTAACAGTAACCAGCTCATCTCCTTTGGCAAAAGCAGCGGGGAAGGAGGAAAGGGAGGGAGGGAGGAGAAATGAATACATATGAGTCCTAGGAGAATTGAGATTTGAACTCGGTGTCTGATTTTTCGCAGGCCGTGTCTTATCTGTCTTTGTAAATCTGGCTCCGGGGCATTTAAAGGAGCTCTTTTGTACTAATGCTTCTTCTGAACTCTGGTAGTTACAGCGTGTTTTTTGTAGGTCCCAGCTCATTACAGAAGTAATCATGTGAGCCAGTTTATTTAAAAGGGAAGCTGGATCTGAGTGTTCTCCAAACCCAGAACACCTTTTACGAGCATGAGTCTGCAGTAGTAACTGCCTGCACTTCTGCAGCCTCTCACATCCAAGAAATTCAGGACCCTTAATAAAGCAGCGTTGATGTTGTTTCCTTTACAGTGAAAGAGAAATGGAGAGAAAAAGGGGCTTGTTTCAATGTTTGTTTCTGATTTATTGGTAAAACATGATTAGAAGTTTGGTCGTGTTGCCTCATATACCTTCTCCACCCTCTCAGTTTTAAAATCAAGTCAGGCTGCTTGTAGTCAAGCTCAAGAGCAGGTATTTGTAGCATCTGAGAATCAACACGGGTCACAGAGTTGAAAAACAAAGACAAATGAACTTTTCTACGAGTTCATCTTCATAACACATTACAGAAAACGCAACTGTTGTTAAGAGGAACGTCAGCATGAGTCAGGTGTAAGACGAGTTTCCTGCAGCCAGCAGAAAAAATACACCACCAAGCCTTCTCAAAATTAAAGGAGATCATTTCTGACACAAATGGTCTTGCACCAAATGTGAGCCAACTGGTTCAAGCCTCATTATGACAGATAAAATTATATTTATCACTGGGCTGGAAGCTGGTGGCTGTTCACAGCCTCGTGAACATCACCTGCAACAGCATTTGGTATGAAGTAAGAGAGAACAGACCCAAAGAGAGACACAGCAGCTGGTGGCACAGTAGGTTTCCCAAAGCTGTGGAGAGAAATGGGATGAAACATTGAGATAGAGGCCCCTGAGTGGAAAAGGCAAGGTTGAGAGGAAGAAGTGGTTTTTTTAGGATGTCCAAAAAGTATTCAGCGTGGTGCTCATCTTGGGATGAACAGCAAGATGAAAGCAGCAAGAAGAAATAAACAGCAGGATATAATCAGCAAAAAGCAGGGGAAAAAGGGGATATAGACACTGGACAGAAAGTGTCATGCACCAATTAATTAGGGGGACTGTACCTTGGAGAGGCAACACAGGAATGGTTGGGCTGAGGGCCACAAGGAAGATAAGGAGAAGTACTTAAGGCAAATGAGGAGCAAAGGGAGCGCTCGCAGTGGAGATGTTAAATCACTGCCAAAAGGGAAGAGGGCCACCAAGCCTCAGTGCCTGATGCAGCCGCCTGCTTTGCCTTTCTAAGCAGCTGATGGAGAGAGACACCTCTCCTGGAGAGTGATTCAGTCGCTCCAGAGATGGGTGGGATGAGTTGCTTTCTAAAACTGCTTCCCTCCATTGACTAGAGAGGGGGAGGCCAGACTTGGCTCACACCGAACACCTGACGTTTTGGCAGCTAAAATTAGGTGAGACGAGTCTCATCTGTTGGTAGAACCAAGGAGGATATTGGATATCTACTACAGAACAAATATTTTTAGATTAGCCATCGAGGAAATTCGCATCAAGTGGTCCTCGGGAGCTGCCTCCATAGGCCTCTGGATTGCTTGTCTCAATATTTCTGCAGGCCTTGGCATATGGAGGAGTTCCTAAAGGCCAGGAGAAGGATAATCATAGGATCATCAAATCCTGGAATGGTTTGGGTTGGAAGGGACCTTAAAGATCATCTATTCCAACCCCTCTGCCATGGGTAGGGACACCTCCCACTGGACCAGGCTGCTCCAAGCCCCATCCAGTGCTGATTGATGACAAGGCAAGCGGGACAGCTCAAGTAATTATAGGCATGACAACAATCCCATGCAAAACAGAGGACATACAGCTCAGTCCATATGGCATAAAATGACAAGAATATAATCAGCATCAATCAAGTTGGTTTTGATGAAAACCAGCACTTTTAACTGAGTTTGGCTTAGCATTCTTGAGTGAAATTACAGGCTTGTTTGATAGAGGCAATGATGACAGTACAAAATGCTCAGACCTTTGTCCTTGCACCCCACACTCCATACTCACTCGTTGGGGATGTATTTCCATTAAAAAATTGGCACTGGAAATTATCACGAATTATTATTTGCAAAATGGATTAAAAAGTGTCCTCCTGGCAGACCTCGAATCCCAGCTTTGGCTGGGAATTAGCACCAAATGCAATTTGGAAGGTGAGGTGTCACAGGGATGAGGGGTCTGGTGGTAAACACAGAGTCACTGCTGCTGATGTGCCTCTTTCTGATCACACGTGGTGGGATGAATAGACTGCCTCGGGCTCCCCAAGCAGACTCTGCTCGTTTAAATACTTGCTAATGGCAAATTCTCTACCAAGGGAGAAGGATGGCTGGTCATCCCTGTCTGCTGAAGGATTACGTTGATTTCTGTCTGAAAGGTGGGATTATTCAGGAGAGAGAGAACTCAGTATGGTCTCCCAGTGTGAGACTGGTTGAAATGGTTGATGCAAACTCTCTGCAAGAAGCAATTTCTCATTTCTGTGCGTGGTGGGGAGCTCTGTCCTGCTCACGGTCATGAGAGGATGTTGGAAAAGGGGTAAAAGGATCAGGAGAGAAGTATCACATCCAGAGTAAGGAACCGAGCTGGGGAAGGGTCTGGAGCACCAGGAGTGGCTGAGGGAGCTGGGAAAGGGGCTCAGCCTGGAGAAAAGGAGGCTCAGGGGGGACCTTGTGGCTCTGCACAACTCCCTGACAGGAGGGGACAGCCGGGGGGTCGGGCTCTGCTCTCCAAGAACCAGCAACAGGATGAGAGGAAACAACCTCAAGTTGCACCAGAGGAGGTTTGTATTTTAGATTGGATATCAGGGAAAATTTCGGTTGTGAGAATATTGTCGAGCACTGTGACAGGATTCCCAGGGAAGTGATGGAGTCCCCACCACATCCCTAGAAGTGCTCAAAAGGCACATGGATATATCAGCTGGGGATATGTTTAGTGGGGAATTTGGCAGTGCTGGGTTAATGGTTGCATTTGATGATCTTAGAGGGCTTTTCCAGCTGTCATGATTCCATGATTCTGTGATCAATGCCTTGGGGGCTGGAGGCAAAGTTTTAGAGGGAGTGGTCAGGAAGTCCTGGCTTTTAGCTGCTGATAAGCTGGGCAGAAGTTTGCCCTTCCACAGGATGTGAGAGAGTGAGCTCTCAGGGGCTCTTTTAACATGAAACAGTCACAGCAAGACCCAATGACTCCATGTGGAAGCCAGACAAGCTCAAAGGAGAGAAGAGCTTCAAGACCACAGCAGGAAACCTGATCTACCACAGGAACGAGTGGGGAAGTGAGTGGTGGCTCCTTCCCTGCGTGATGCTTTTCTGGGCTGGAGCACATGGGCATGTGCAGGGACCCCCACGCTGGGCAAACCAGGGAAATGCATCAGCTCATCCCCTCAGAAAGGCCCAACCAGATGATCTCACACACCACTCACGACTCTGACTTGAACTCCCCACATCTCCCCGGGCCGGGGCACTGGCCAAGCCCATCTCCCCTGGAAGGGGACTCTGAGTCAGGAGAAGGAGCCACGCAGAGCCAGCAGTGCCTCCTCTGAGCCAACTGTGCACCACTCACTGCTGGGATTTGCTCCAGCACTCCGGGCTTTCTATCACGTCCCTGCTGCCGGTCACACGGCGGTGACAAGGCCCTGACTCATGACGGGATGTGCCGTGTGTGTGAGTGACTCCATCTGCCTCCCTGACCCACTGCTTGTGTGCCTAATGACTGCTGGGTGATTTCAGGGTCTGGATGTTTTCCGTGCACCAGCTCGGATGACTTCAGCCACAATATTTCCCCGAATGCCGACGGCTGCTTTTGCCGCAGACGCTTCAGCCCCCAGCAGCTGTTTGGCAGCTTTTTGTGCTGCTGCGGATGGGACGGAGGACAAGGACTACACCAGCAGTGAAATTTGGGGTGTGCAAACCCTGTGGCCAGGGTAGTGACACCCCAGTGGTGCTGCTGGCACTGGTCTCGTTGCCAGCCAGGCGGTTCCCCGTGACTGCTCAGCTCAGCAGGGATGAGCCGAGCCACCCACGGCCTGAGCACACGCTGGGGAGGGAGATGTTCTGCACAGGGATCTGCCTCAAAAAACACCTTCTCTCCCAGGAGCCTCCCAGCACGTGGAGAGCCAGACAGATAGAAGATGGTGGCTTCACCAGGTGCATCTTGCAAAGTGGGGTTTGGCCTCCTCACAGCTTGGGAAGGAGGCTTGCCAGGAAAAGGCAGGTGCTCCTGGAAATGCTGTGTGTGAACGAGCAGGTGATGCTCCTTGCCTGTGTGAGGGGGATCTTATGGAGCAGAGGATGGAGATGGAGTGAGGTGCCCTGGCCACGTGGAGGAAACACCCTCCATTCTGTGTCCAGCCTGTTGGGTGACAGCAAATCTGTGCACTCATTCCCCTGCACATGCCTCAGTTTCCCTGTTTATAAAACCCAGTTCCATAACCTGAGGAATACGACGATCCCTGGCTACATCCTACATATGAGGTGGGAAAGAAATGTCCTGGCTGTGGACCACAGAAGGTCTTGTTCTTCCAAATATTCTTGGCTGAACCTGCTCATTTTCTTAAAAATTCTTCCCTGTGAGGGTGGGGACGCCCTGGCACAGGGTGCCCAGAGAAGCTGTGGCTGCCCCTGGATCTCTGGAAGTGACCAAGGCCAGGTTGGATGGGGCTTGGAGCAGCCTGGGTAGTGGAAGGTGTCCCTGCCTACGGCACAGGCTTGAAACTGGATGAGCTCTAAGGTCCTTCCCAGCCCAAACCACTCTGAGATGTTTTCAGGGATCCTCTGGTTGGCCACCCCGGTGGAATTTCTCCTCATCCTCCACAGTGAAGGTAAGGGGATTTTCCCCCTGCCCCGTTCAGACAGGTTGTGTGTTGTCTCATTGGAGGCACCACCCAGCACTGTGGAGGATGCACCAATTTAATCCCACCATTAACCCCTGTAAATAATGAAAAGATTGCTGAATAATTCAGTCTAACCTTTCACACTCAAAGAACAGTGTTTTATGGACTCTAACACATTTTCCAGATGGGCCCCACTGCTCTCTTCATACCACTCTGGACTTCCAGGGACTAATAAATAAATATGATATAATATAGGATGCCTTTGTGCCAGGCAGTTATGCTTTTAAAACAGAGTCAGCGATATGCCACATGAGATGGCAAAAACTACTCCAGTAGCCCAAAAAATGCATTGCCAAGGCTTTTTTTCATGGGATGCCCAAGCAATGATGCAATCTGATGCTTCTTGCAGCTTCACTATATCATGCAGAGACAGTAAGAGAAGTGTGCAGAAAGTATCCAAAAGTCCTGGGCTGAAATCCCAGAAAATCTGGTGGCAGGATTTCCATCCATTTCAGTAGAGCCAGGACATCCCCCCTGAGAATTCCTGCTGGCTCTGCTGGGCTGTGTGTCCATCTCCAACTTTTTTTTTTTTTTTTTTTTTTTTTTTTTTTTTTTTTTTTTTTTTTTTTTTTTTTTTTTTCTGTTACCAATACAAAGGACACAGGAGCCCGTTTTACTCATAGGGGTGTTGGGCAATTTAATTCACCCATTTTTGCATGGTGGGTGGGAATTACCTTTTGGAAGGGTCAAAATGACCTCATTATTCTCTTTAATGACTGAATTTCTGCCTGTGCTGAAGGGTAGGAGCAGATTCGTGCTCCCAGGCCGTGCTGTGCTTTCAGATGTGACGGAGCTCTGATCCCTCTCCTCATCCTCTCTCATTACAGGCTTTAAACTGTGGCAAATTAATATGAATAATGGGATCAGAGGTGGGATTTCCTGGTGTTTCCTCCTTCCTGCCTGGGACACAGGTGAAATCCAGCCCAGTGAGATGCCTGGGCTGGAAGCTGGACCAACATTATGCCATTGTCACATAGGGATCCATCTGTCCATCTGTCCTCTGGACAACTAATGGATTCTTCTGCTGAACATTTTCTGGTCCAGAAGTAAAGTACAAGCTCCATGTACTTTTTTTAGATACTTTCATCATGCAAGTCCCTATTGCTCTATGTTCATCCTGGACCCTGGGTTTATATCCTTCAAAAAAGGCCACAAAACCACAGCTCAGACTATGCTGGGGGGGGTTTCTCTGGGAAAGCTTCACGGATCTTCATTGCCAATGGGATAAGATGAACTCTGTAGGGAAGAAGCATTCCCAGATGGTTTGGCTCCCCAGTGAAACTTGTGGTGGTTGAAAATCCCTTCAAATCACTGAATCACAGAATCATTAAGGTTGGAAAACACCTCGAGTCCAACCTTTGACTGAAAGGACCAAAGGATGGTGGGGTGTCCTACATCTTCTCCATTGGATGAGCAAGGGGTGAGACAGTTCCTGGTCAGCGTGTCATGCCCATGTCTTCCTGGAAAGGCAGGAGATATTTGTCTTTGAAGACTGAAATTTCTTTTCCTAAGCAAAAGAGAACTCCTGACACAGCATCCCTGTGATCCTGAGACAACGGGAGAGGGCTTGAACTTCAAAGAGGCTGGAGTGGGGGAGACACTTTTGCCACTGGATGTGTCATGGGAGGGGGGGGTCAAAGCCAAGAAGAAGGTGACATCACAGGTGCATTCCCCTGCAGATACAAGTCATGGGTAGGATGGCAAACTAAGGGGTGAGTCAGAGCCAACTGTTGGGAAGGAGACAACACTGGTGTGCTTTGTGCTGGGTCTACACCCCCTTTGCTGTCTCAGGCAGGGATTGCATTGCTCGGGTTTATAGCTCAGTGTAATCACCCAGTGAGGTCCTGGAGTATTCCTTCTGGGGGATGGACTCGAGTACCTGGAGCAGGAGGCTGCCATCCAGCCCTGGTGGGATCTGTCCCAGCCTTACCTCTGGTATCCTGTGTGTCCTCCAGGGTCAGTCTCACATCCAATCCTCTGAGCTTCAACATCCCAGGTGAAACATGGGCGGTTTTCTCCATTCTCACACTGCGAGTCCAGGAGACTCATGAGGAATCTGCATGAACCCATGGAAACAAAGGGAACCCTGGAAACCTCGCCAGCAGACCCACTGCAGCTTTTTCCTGGAGAACATTCTCAAGGCTTCCTTACTTCCCACATGCCCTGGGCTGGGAATTGCTCAGGTAAGTTGCAGCTCTGCCCATCAGCTTTTCCATGTGGTGATTCAGATCCCTTGTGTGGCTTTATCCCGACCTCCCCGTCCTTGTGCAGCGCGGAGGCAAAATGCTGCCAGGAGTTTGTGAGTTTGAATATTCCTGACTAGCAGGAAGCCAAGGTTTGAGTTGTTCAGAGCTCAGGAGTGTTAGAGGAGCCCTAAATGGCCGAATTGTTACTTGTGCTGAAAGAAGCAGGCATGGTGTTTCCAATTATTCTTCATTTCAGACAACAGCGAGCTGTTTTGGTTTATTGGAGCAGTAGCTGGGTAGAGGAACAATATTGAGTAAACGCTGCTGAAAAAGGCTCAGTGTGAGGCAACAAATTTTTCTGACACAGACCCAACCTTACTTTGGAATATTGCTGGCAAGTCAATAATAGGTATGGCAGAAATCAATCGGGAATAATGTTGCAAATGAGGCAGGGAGCACAAGAAGTTCTTTCAGCGCCGTAAATAAATCCCTGTTTGTTCAAACAAGTAGCATTTATGACATGATATGGAGCTTCCAAAAGCAGGGATTTGGGCAAACGGGGGAAGACGTTGAGTTTATTAAGCAGACAAGAAACAGGCAGCCTCTTTCTTCTTTTCCTCCCAACAACGTAGAGATGAAATATTAGAAACAAGATGCAAGCAAAGGGTTCTAGAGCTAAAACATCCTACAGAGAGATGCAGCTGGGGGGAGGCAGTCTCCTGCTAGAGACGATGCTCTCTTGGGCATAAAATTATTTTTAGGTTACAAACCTACGTTACGATCCTATAGAATTTAGCAGGAAATTATACCTTTCTGTGGAGCTCTTAGCTGATATTAAATCAGTGCAATAGAATTTTAGAGGTTATTAAAAACTCTGTAAAAATTAAATTATTCTCTGTTTAACTCTGCAGATTTTTAAAATAACTTCCATAAAACTGAGTTACACTTCTATTGACTCCCACTGCTTTCTTTCCTTACCCAATTCTACAAGATTTTTTCCCCATAAAGCTATATTACGTAACATTAAAATTGCAGTTGATTTTCATTTGCAAGTGGACTATCTTTCAGCTATTTTAGTATTTATTAAAATGTACAACTTGATAGTACTAAAAAATCGGTAGCATGGCAGAAAAATCGCATTAAATATCCACAGATACATATGGAAAGAAAAATTATGTTTAAATCAATTAAAAATATATTGAAATTGTGGGTTTAAAACCTTGGAAGGTCTGTTATCATCTGGATATTTAAAAGACTAAGGGAGAATCAAAATGCAAACAAGAAAGAGCATTAGAAAAAATCGGATTTTTTTTAATGTACGAGACAGCGTAAGGAAACCTGGAAGGAAACTGGCAATCTTTCAGTCCATCAGAGAGTAAAAGGGGCAATTAGGACGTTGCAAAGAAGAGAAATGATTTCTCTGTGTCTGTTTCCAATCTAGAGGTTGTCAGTGAAATACTTGTTCTGTGCTTGCTCATTGCATGTAATAAATCTGGGAATATTGTCAAAGAATTAGGCTAAACCCGTACTTAAACATTTTGCTGGAATAACTGCGTCAGCAGAAGCCCATGTGCTTTTTATATTATAGCAGCAAAAAGTCAGCATAATGCAAAAGACAGCTTATTCTGCTGGAAGGAGCCTGTTTACCCAAAATTAACAAAAACTGAAGTGTCAACAGAAGATAAGTGTGTGTAATATCCCCACTGAGGCTGCACAGCCCCATGACTTCCAGGATGGAAGGAAGGACCTGCGGGGTTGAGTAGCTCCTTCCCCATGGAAGTGTCCAAGGCCAGGTTGGACGGGGCTTGGAGCACCCTGGGATAGTGGAAGGTGTCCCTGCCCATTGCAGGAAGAGGAACTGGATGATCTTGAAGGTCCCTTCCCACCCAAACCATTCTGGGATTGGTGGCTTTAAGAGCAAGGAGCCAGCCTGGGAGTCACAGGAGGAGCCGGGCAGGAGAGCATGGGCAGGGTCCCATGGGGCTTCCTGTGGTATGGACCTGGTGCTCTCCTGGAGGCTTGGATGTCCTTGGCACAGAGGACAGGCTGGTGCACATTGGTCTTTCTTGGATACAGATTTAGGACACGGCTGTAGAATCAAAGGATCATAAAGGTTGGAAAACACCTTTAAGGTCATCCAGTCCAACCATTAACCCAACACTGCCAAACCCATCACTAATCCATGTCCCCAACTGCCACATCCACACCTCTTTTAAATCCCTTCAGGGATTGTGACTCCACCACTTCACTGAGCAGATTGTTCCAATGCTTGACCACCCTTTCCATGAACAAATTTTTCCTAAAATTCAACCTAATATTGCCCTGGTGCAACTTGATGCCATTTCCACTTGTCCTGTCCCTGTTCCCTGGGGGCAGAGCCCGACCCCCCCGGCTGTCCCCTCCTGTCAGGGAGTTGTGCAGAGCCACAAGGTCCCCCCTGAGCCTCCTTTTCTCCAGGCTGAGCCCCTTTCCCAGCTCCCTCAGCCCCTCCTGGGGCTCCAGACCCTCCCCACCTCTGTTTCCCAGCTCTGGACACCCAAAGATGGCCCAGGGACCAGGGAGCTGTTTTCTCAGTATGGGCACTGCTAAAGTCCCTTTTAGAACATCCCAGGCCGAGCCTCATCCCATATGGTGGATTGAGAGATACAGGGATCAGTTCAGAACATACACCTGTAATGCATTTTCCTGATCCTTAGAGGACATTTCTGGATGTTCTCATGCAAACCACATCAACAATCCCCAAGAAAGAGCACGCAAGTGCCCAGGGCTGTGTCCCAGCCATGGTTTGTACGTGCCAGCTGTGCTGCCAAGTGCTCTGCTTTGGGACAACCCCACCTACTGAGTATTTCCTAGCACCTCTCTCTGAGGTGTTTATCCAGAGAAGTCACATGAGGGCTTCTTTCATGAGAAAAAGGGATGCTGGAAAAATAGGATGAACTGAAGAGCAAGATGTTTTTAGGACTATCTCATACACTTCCACAGTATTTTGGGGAAAATCAGCTATGAAGTATTAAGCCATTGGGAAATACATGTGTTAATTGGATTAAAAGCCTGTGACAAACCAAAGGCCTGGAGCAGACCTGGGTAATGGTGTACTCTGCTATGGAAGAGCAGAGGAGTATCAGCAATACCGGCTCTCTTCTCTGGCCCTGAGTCCAACTGGCAGCACCTGGCTACCAGGATAAACACTTTCACCCTCCAGAACAGGGACCTCATAGTCCAACCACCCAGCAGAAGAGCTCAGACTTGGGCCCCAACATGATCTGGGAGAGCGTTCATTAGCCTTGGCCAAAACTAGACCAGGGACCATACTAAAAATTTAACCGAGTGGGCATCGCTTGTTCCTGTGCCCTGATCCTGGTGTAGATGTCACTGTTGGATCAGACCAAGCTCCAAGCAGCCCAACAGACAACCTCCTGCGATGCCCCCACACCCTTGGGGCTGTTTGCAATAAGCAAGGCTCCACCCAGGAGGAATTAGTGACTGTGGGATCTGTCTCACGTCCTGCAGCATTGCGCAAAAAACAGGAAAGCCGTGCAGTCACAGTGGCTAAAAGTAAATTCATGATGAGCTAATATGTTTTGCTCTAATAGTAACATAGTGATGTCTGGTGCTAGCTCAATAGCCAAAAATGACTGGTGATAGTTACACCCTGTGCTTTGCACAGAACAATAAATAAATGATCCAACAAAAATGCCTTGCTCGGCTTGTCCGGTTTCCTCGCTAAGGTGCAGGCAGGAGTGCCAGTCCCAAGCTCCTAGAGCCAGGAGTTGTCATGTTTTAGGCTGAGACTTCCAGCATCCTCCATT
Source organism: Sinosuthora webbiana (assembly GCA_013397395.1). Classification (NCBI taxonomy): domain Eukaryota; kingdom Metazoa; phylum Chordata; class Aves; order Passeriformes; family Sylviidae; genus Sinosuthora; species Sinosuthora webbiana. The sequence continues at coordinate 198,661 of VXBN01012450.1, forward strand.
TATCACTGTCCTCAGTAGTTTTCAAAAATCTCAGCTGTGAAGCAACTATCCCAAGTGAACGCAACAGAAACAGTTGTGCTGGTAAAGGCTCAGCTTGAGCCCTGTGTGGTCACTGGATACAGCCAAAGAACTGCAGACACGCAGGGGAGACTTCTGCCAGGTGCATCAAAGGCCACAGCACGTGTTGAGGACAGCTTGTGTCCCCCAGGGCTGCTGTTGAGTAGCCTGGTGAAGGTAGTGAGGTGGCCTTGAATTCCTTCAAGGAGCACCATGTCCGTCCATCAAGAACAGCGTGATGGGATCCCACCTCTCTCCACAAAGTAGAGTTTGTAACAGGTTTGGGGCTGCCCCACCCCTGGAAATGTTCAAGGTCAGGTTGTATAGGGCTTGGAGCAACCTGGGATAGATAGAGGTGTCTCTGCCCATAGCAGGGCGTTGGAACTGGGTGATCTTTATAGTCCCTTCCAATCCAAACTATTCTGTAAAAGAGCAGCAAGGACCTGCTAAACCTTTTCCCCCTTTGGTTTCCAGCCACAGAGCACTTCTCAAAGGAGCCAGGCAGGATCTGGCCCAGCATGAATAATGTGGCTTTTGGCTAGGGCTTTTCACCTGTGGCTCTCAGAGCATTTGGCAAGGGGCTCCCCTCACTTTCCAGTAATTGCAATAATCTCAGCAATGCACACAGTGATTCAGAGGTTTTATCATTACATACCTTTGTGCAAAGGACGTGGCACAAACCCGCCTACCTGCAACTCAAAATAATTTCCCCTCGTTAAGGTTGCAGTCATGAGTTACTTGCAGGAAAGAAAATGCAGAAGACTCCAGATGCAATCCCAAGAAATTGTTGCTGTCATTCATCCAGCTGGTCAAAATGTGACGATCAGGATCAGTTACTCAGCAACTGACCTGGCATTGGGCTCCTTTGGTTTAAGGTCTCGTAGACTCATTTGAACTCGCAGGCAGAAATAAGTTCTCCTAAGGACAGATAGTCTCCTCTTGGAAACCTAGTACTTCTTGTGAATCCTGGAATTCCTTTGAATTGGAAAGGTGGAGTTTTTTTTCCACAGGGGAGCTGACTTGTGAATCAGACTTCTGAAGAAAAAATTAATTTGGTGATAATTTAAGATTTAGCTAATGCACAGGGCGATCTTTCGGCAACAGTGTGATGTAAGTTTGACGTTTTCAGGTTATAAACCTCAAGCAAATAAAAGGAGAGAGAAGGATGGCTTCGGAAAAGTTCCATTGGGCTGTAAGTCAGAGGCTGTTCCACAACATTTTATCTCTGAAATGTCATGCTGTACTGGCCTCAAAGCAAGAAGAACAGACGGTTCATCTAATACAATTATTTTAGGATCCTTTCATCATAAACAGTGTGCATGCCAAAATGAAAACGTATCATGGGAAAGCATTTCTCATTGAAGCCTGAATCTCCTCCCTAATGTTTATTCTATGTCATGGAGAACACTAGGGGCCAAATACACTCTGGGTTAAAAACACTGGCATCAGTTCTTGCAACACAAACTTGGCAGGGATTCAGGATGTGACAGCTGAAGGAGGCTGCAGCCTCTCTTGTACCAACAAACCAGTTGGTGCCCAGTGCTGGTGAGTGAGGAAGGGGCAGAATGATGAGAAATCTGGAGCATGCTGTGGAGGTTTGGTCCCTTCTTGAGCTGCTGGCTGGCACCCTGGATCCCGGCTGTGGTGTCCCAAGAGCCTGCAAGGTGCAGAGTAGGTGGGTAGCAGCAATATCCTCCTCCTCTCTTGCTATAAATCCCTGCATGGTGGTGAATGCACCTCCTGGAAACAGCTCTTTGAATGCCACCCTGGGGGGCAAATCAATCTCTTCCTCATCTTCGAGAACATCCTGAAGTCTTTTTCTTGGGAGAAAAAAAAACAACTTTGGTTGCTGTTAGTTGAGTGGGGGTACTGCAAAATTTTCTCAGCATGTTCCCATTTAGTGGATTACTTGGGCTGTTTTATTGTTGCCACACTCTGGGCTGTTGTCTTTCTTCTTGCCAACACAGTCCATACATTTAACAACAGTGACACTGCACTTTGTTGCATTTAAATTCACCCTATTTCCTTGGCTTTCTCCTGCCACGAGTCTGGAACTTCCACGTCATCTTCAAGTTTATCAGTGATGATTATTATCATTTCCTTTGGGTCAATCCCAAAGACACTGAACGACCCAGGGTCCAAAATAAATAAATGGAAGACTTCAATATCTCTAGTCTAATTGAATTTCAAATTGCATTATAAGATCTCTTGCTGAAATAGTTTTTAATCCATTTAGTATCCCAGATTAGGTTTTGTACCGTTTTCCTTTAATTGGGACTGTGTTCAGGAACTGTTCAATAACTTGCAGAAATCTAAGTAATTTATAACAGGCTTATCTTTATTAACCAAACTTACATTCTCATTAAAAAAAAACATTCATTTGTTTGACATGACAGACTTTCCATAAAACTGCTCAGGCATATCAATCAGGTTAGCATCCTTTAATTCATTACTAATCACAGCCTATATCAGATTTTCTTTGATGCTGTTTGGGATCAGGTTTAAACCAATGAATTTGTAATTACCTGGGATTTTCCTATTATACAGTCTTTGGATTCTGCATAGAGTATCCTTACAAATTTATGCAAAATAGAACCAACATGCTCGGGCAGCTCTGTAATTTTGTTGGCAATCAGCTGGAATGAGCAGGACAGCAATAGGACTACCCCAGATCCACCCATACAGGATTTCACCCATACAGATCTGCAATAATGGAAAGACCTTCAGGGATCTCCAGGCTCCTCTCTCACACCTTTCCATCAGATTTCCCAGAGCCTTTCCCAGGTGTGTTCTGCAAGGATAGAGATCCCAAAAGCTCTCTGGACTCCTGTTCCAGTAGTTAACTACTTTAGTTGTATTTTTTTCCCCTCTTCATATCTAGTTTTAACATCATTTTCAGCCCCTTGGATTGGTTTTCTCTCACCCCATCAGCGTGCACCTTCAAGAAAAATCTGGTGTTGTCTTTGCAACAATCTCCTATAGGCAGTTAATGACAGCAATAAGCCTTGTTATCTTCATTACCTCTACTCTTCTGGGTCCCACCAAGTTCTCTGTGGGCCCAGGGCTGCCCCCAGTGTGGAGAAACGTCCAACTTCACCAGTAGCCCCTCTGATGGGGGACAGACTGCTCAGATACTGAAAGCTGCTTGTTTAATGCTCTCTGCCAAAATAGAAATGGGTAGATATATTCACCTGGCTTAAATGCTACCTCAATCCTTGGAGCTGCTCAGTGGAGAGTGCCCATGAGCCTGGAGAGCCTAAGGAAAGCCTTGAGCAAGAGTCAGCTGTGTGCAGTTAATGAGAAAGAAGAGGCAGGTGGATCTACATGGAACTGCAGGTCTCTGTGACCTTGCAGGTTTGTGCTCTTCCTTGTTTAGAGATGTAATCGTTTTATGAGGAACAGTGACCCAGAGAGCTGGGGACTTAATTTAATACATCTCATATAGGCCTGGGTTTGTTGTCTGATTTATTAAAAGATAGCAGCACAATTTTGGGTGGGAAAAAAAAATAAATCTGTGTGCTGGACGCTATAAATCTGAAAGGGTAAAGGGATGCTTCAGTGCGTGGTACACTCAGACCTCTTAATTGCCTTTCCTGAGAAACAAAAGCCTGCTTGGTCTCACACCCAGCTAGAGAGGGGACCCTCAGCAGGCAGGTGGTCTCTGTAGCGCTTGTAGGAACATCATCCTCATCTACCACCCCAAGAAAGGTTTTAATGAAGCCTCCTAGCTCTAAGTGCAGACCCTTGGAAAAATAGGGAAAGAGATGAGGCTATGGGAAATGTCCTTTTCCAATCCTTCTGGATGGAGAAAAAAGAGGGCAAGGACTGGTATATTGCAGAGGTGAGCTTGGTCTAAGAGACAAACTCATTATTAATTAGATCTGCAATAATGGAGTAAAATGAATAATGGTTTCCTACCTGGCAAACGAGCCAAGGGTGCTCTGCAAAGAGGAACTGTACAAAAACAGTGTTGCAAGCCCAGCAGGAGGGTGTGAAACTGTGTTTGGAGGGAACAGAAGTGCAAATGATGGAGCAAAGTTCCTGTGGGACAAGGACATTGGAGCTCTGTGGGATTGGACTGACTAACAGGGAGGAGATTGCTGAGGACAGGAAGGTAGGGGTTAATTAAGTTGAAGGAGATAAGGAAATGATGGAACATCTTCCTCCAAGGAAAGGAAGGAGGGAGGGAAGCAGAGAAATGAGGATGAACATCAAGCTGTACAAAGGTGAGAAACAAGACTAGGAAAATTATGTCTGTAAAAGAATAGCGTGACTACGGAGGACTAAAATGAGAAAGACCAGGGGCAAAATGAGTTTCAATTAGGAAGGGATATAGAGGGCGATAAAAGGATGCTCTGCAAAGGTATTGAAATAGGAGGAAGGCAATGGAAATTATACATAACTGAATTAATAGAAAATGAGGGAACAGAAATAACAACAGAGAAAAGACTGGAGCATTCATTAGGTTTTGTGCTTTAGCTATGGAGGGAAATAAAATATTTTTAAAAAAGATTATGAACTGGTATTTATTAGGACTGCTTTTACTGCAGAGGATAAGACAAACCAAACTAGCAAATAAACACTGCTAAAATCACTCAGAGAAGTTAGGCAAATTCAAGTCAGCAGGACTAGATGAAGTTCCCCCTAGAGCACTTGAGGCACTGGCCAGAGCAATCTGACTCATGAGTAATTATCCAGGAGAGCTCACGGAGAAGAGAGGAGATCCCAGAGGAGGGGAGAAGGGCAAATATAGTGCCTGTCTTTAAAGAAGGGGAAGCAGGACTTGGGGAATTACACAGCAGCCAGTTCAGCATGTAATGCAAAAACTGGAATACAATAAACTGTGCAACGATCTCTTTGCTGAGCATTTGACTGACAATAGAAAAACATACAGTCAGTCAGACTGGATTTGTCACAGAGGAGTGATGTTAAAACCATCCAGTTTCCATCTTTGAACCCAACAACTGTGCTGTAGAATAAGGAAAAGGGAGCATATGTCATGTATTTTGAAAGAAGCAGGGTTTTTAACACCATTTCACATGACATTTCCATAAGCTGACCGGGAACTATGATCTCTGTGAAATCATCTTAAGACATACTTGACAGAAAATAAATGTATTCACACAAGAATTACTAATTCCCTTCCTTTGGATTTAGAGGTTTTTCCAAAAGGGCTCCCTCAGGGTTTGCTCCTGGACCTGATTCTAATATTTTCATTAGTTATTTGGATGATGAAATAAAGACTATAAATACTCCAGAGGATGTGTTCTAGAACGTGGCTGGGAAATCAGAGTAACAGAGTAAAATCAACCAGATTAGGTTCAGTAAGGTAAACAAAATATGTCAATGCAAAGTGGCAAATGCTGGTCAAGAAAGCATTCAACAGAAAAAGAGCAGTGAAAGAGGCACTGGAGAGGACACAGCTGTTGCAAAATAAGGCAAATCTTATTCTGGGGTGTAAGAACAAGAGTGAAAAATCAGAAGCAATGATTCCACTCTAATGTGGAAATACCAGGTGTGGGTTTGGATGCTGTGCTAGGAGAAGGTAGAAGAATGTTGTAGACAAATGTAAGGAGATTGGAGGAAAGCAATGAGAATTATGAGTGGTTCAAAAATTTGGAGGGTTTTCTTTGCTTTTCCCAGAAGGGAAAAAACATGTCAGAAGATGAAATCTGCCTTCTAAGATAGGGGAGACTTATAAAAAGGTTATTGACAATTGTTCTGGGTCCCACGGAAATATATCAGCAAAGATTGTTGTTACTGGATGTCTGGGAAAGAAGAAAACCCCACAAATTAAACCCGTAAGTTTTCTAATTCAAAGCAAATTTCTTTGAATTAAAATTTCTAAATCAACTTGTAAGTATTCCTCTCTGGAAGTTGTTTAGCTTCTCTCAGCGATGTTTGGATCCTGCTCAGGGCACCGAGGAGAATTTGTGGTCTTTATCCATCTTCCCTCTTCCATGACTGTCTCCTCGAGGTGTGACAGTGCTTCCATCTTCCCCATGCCTGGCCAGAATGTGAAATATCGATGCAAATCCTGTGTTTGCACTTTAGCAGAGCTTCAAACACTCTGTTGGTGTTAATTAATTATCCAACAACAGCAGGAAGCCAGCGATACCAAACGCAGCACAGAGCCTCCCTGACCAATAACAAAAGCAATCCTTCCTCCTGAGCATTGCAGAGCTCCACCAATTCTCTTCCCTAATGCACCACCAGCAGAATGAAGAGCCTCCTTTTCTGCAGACCTCCCACAGACAGCATGTGGCTGCTGGGGCTGAATGTGGTGCTGAGGTCCTCGCTCCTCAGGGCTCCAAAAATTCGGGAGCGCGCTGGAGGGCAAAGCAGCCGTGCAAAAACACACATTGAATGCCAGGGAAACAGTGTGTTCCTCACTTTTCCTTAAAAAGGAACATCTAATTTGTGAATAAAGGAATAATACATGGATAAAGTTTGCCAGAAGTGTTGTTCAAGAGGAGCAGGTGGTGAGGAAAAAGGAGGAGGACGTTCGCAGGCTATATTCCTATCTGGAAGAAATATACTTTCTCTGAACTCTAGGAAGATTATGAAACAATCTGCTGGATGTCTCTGGGTAGTGATAAAGGAAAAGAGAAATCAAACAAAACCAGGAGCAGTCTCATGGTAGAGTCCATTGTACTTCAACTAATGAAAAAAAAAAGGAGATAGAGTAGCATGTTTTTTGAAAAAGAAAGCAATTATGTAATGAACAAGTGCTGGTGGACCTGAAGGAAAATGATACGTCAAGGATATTGTGAATTTTAAAGTGAGAAAAAAAAAGAGAAATGAAAAAGGAAAAGAGACTAAAAAGATAAGAGGAGGAACTTTAGATTTTGACTGCTGTTCAGCACAGCCCTCAGGGTCTTTGGGAATTTTCTGGTACTCTGAACGTGTTGCATTCTTCCTTCTTACACTAACAGCAAGTTCTGAATGATCAGATGGCAGGGATGGGTTTCTGTGGGCATCTTTTTTCTCATACAGCACTTTGCTTCCTCCATAAAAGTAGCATGACTGAAGAACTTGTCAGTGTAGATGTGCAGCATGAATTTGACGAGGGAAAGATATCCATCCATATTTTTAGAGAGGGCAACTAGTCAGTTTAGCTGGTCAAGCAGCATGGGAAGATCCTAATGCCCATGAATTTGCTGCTGTACTTTACCTTGAATATTTAACAAAGGCATGGTACCAAGGGTTTTCAACTTAAATATCACTTTGTGGATCTTGTATGATGCTCATGGCATCCCTGTCCATCAACTAAATAATTCCTGTTTCCAGGAGGATGATACAGAGACTAAGAATTCAATAATGTATATTTGGCAAATTTTGATGCTCCTTAAAGGTGGGACCCCTTTGTTCACTGGGGAGGTGAGGTGTGAAATCAATGTTCATATGGTCTCTGCACCTCTCTGCTTGGTCGCTGGGGTGGCTGCAGCTACTGCACTTCTCATGTTGCTGAAGAGGTGGATGAGGAAATGATCAGAGAGGGTAGGATGTGGTTAAAGCCTCAGTTTGCTAACTGGGGCTAATGTGAGGGAAGCATATTATGTCTCACATCCATTAAGGCCTCCAGCAATCACCTCCCACGAAGGCAAAGGAGCGGCAGAGAAGGAATTGTGACTTCCTGAGTCCCAGCAGCTCCTAGAGCTGTTCCTGTTAATATTCAATTATGTGCTGCCCTGGACTTAGAGCAGCTTAGGGCTGAACTACATCTCGCTCCAGCCCCGAGGCTCAGCTGCAGCAAACACAGCTGCAGGAGGCTGAGCCACGGAGAGAAACAGCCCCAGAACAGGGTTATCACACCTCCAGCTGCCTGTGCGGAACCAGCGCGTAGGAGGAACTGCTCTGTCCACCCCTGCCCTCTCCACCTCCCCTCTCCAGGCTGTGACACTCTGGGGAGCTGGTTATTCTGTGAGCTGTGGCCAAGGTCATCAGACTCTTTCCCTGTATTTTACCCTGGATGTGCCAATTGACCACAGAATGCTCTGCATGAGCTTCCTCTGCATCGCACACCACACAGCTTCTGCTGTGGCTTTTCCTTCATCTCATCCCCCATCCCACACCCTGAAGTGTGTCCCATCCTCATTGACCCACCCACCTTCTGATAAGTCCCTTCCACTTCCAGATCATGGTATTAACTTGACATTTGCAAAAGGTCACAGTGTTTGCTCTGCCTGAGTGTTATATTGCTCACTCTTTTGTTGTTCTGCTTTGTAAGCTCTTCAAGGCAGAGGTTACCTCCTTGGGTATGACTACACAGTGGCCAGGAGAACGAGGTCCCTGGTCTCAGTTGGTGTCTAACAGCTAAACTAGAAATAACAACTTGCTCATCGATGGAGAGGCTGGCACCAATTTTATAGATTATTCATCAGAGGATAATGAATCCTAATTTATACGCAAAAACCTTCCTTCCAGAAGAGGTCCATAAGCAAGATCACAACTAATGTCTTAATTTCAAAGACTACCAGCATCAGATCCCTGCTGTATTTCCAGGAGTCCATTCGGACCACGTGGTACTGCCGGAGCATATGCCATTTGCTGCAGGAACAAATGTGGGACATAAGGGAGGTGACACACAATACATACTTTGTGCATCCAGTTTATGCAGATGAAGTCCTGGCTTTTTTTAGCCTGGAGTTTGTCACGCTGGAGCTGTTTGTTGCATCAAACTAATTGCAATGGAGATGAGCGTGTATGGTACGTGCAGCATCAGGGTGTCCCCACTCCGGTGGCTGCTCCCAGAGAGGTGCAGCTGGTGAAGAAAGGACACATAAATTAAACCTTTGCTCTCAGGTGAGAATGGATCTGATCCTGTCTGCAGTCCTGACCTGACCAGCGTTCCCTGTGGTAGAGATGCAGGGCTGGAGCTCTCCTTTAGGCAGCCGGGAGGGCTCCAGCCAAGGTAGAGACCCAACATCATCCATGAGGAGACACCCCAGGCTTCGCTCTTCTCAGACATAAACCAATTCTGAGCCTCAGCTACAGCCAGGCTATTCCAGAAAGGAGGATGGGAGAGTGGGGCTGTCAGATGCAGTAGCCTGAAGCCTGTGGTTGAGGCTGCTCTTCACCTGATGTTGGCATTGCAGAGAAAACACATCCACGTCTAGAAGAGGTGCGGGTGGGGGATCTTGGCGTTTAGCTTTAGCAAGGCAGCAGACTGACAGCTGCGCTGGCTCTAGGAACAACCCGACCTGCTCCTTTGCCATGGTTTGTTTTGGGACTCACTCAAAAGCCAAATCATTACCCCAAACAATGTACAGCCATTTCCAAGTATTAACTTTTCCGTTGCTTATACTCCTTAAATTCCTCTATTATTTTGCCTTGAAAACAGCTCATTCCCTGAGTTAGCCCAGTTCCTCTGCTTCTCCAGGATATCCCTTGCCAGCCAGAGAAAACTGTACTAGGCAGGATAGGGCAGCACTGTGGCTCAGAGTCACTACACAGAGATTAATTGCCTGCCACGGGTGGGCTGGTGGCTTGAAGGTGGATGCCAACCCGGAGGGGTTAGGGCTGAGTTCTGCTTCAATTCCTGATCCGAGTCTCTCCCTCCTGCCTGTGTGCACCTTGCAGGAATATAACTGAGCTTGAAGTATGCGCTTCCTCCCAAATTCATCTGGAATTCATTAACGGGTTCAGAAGCTTTTGGGAGAGGGGGATGGACACGTACCTGCACAGAAAAGCAGCGCAGCAGAACCTTTATTTCCTTAGGGAGGCAGCCTAAAGAAATATTAGCATTTATTCTCATCTGTTGCTGAGCTTACGACCCACACAAATAACAGGGAATAGCGAGCAAGCAGCCGGCTGCAGAATGGGAACAGGGAAAATGACTCAGCAAGCTTGGCACCAATCTGGAGAAAATGCAGGTACATTAAAACCTTGCTTGAGCATCAATCTCATCTGTGACGTGATATAGAAACAGCAGCCAGTGTAGATATTTGGATTTGATGGAAACATTCCTTCTGATAGATGATTTAGCTCTGCTCTTGCAAGTAGTTAAATCCAGGAGCAGAGCAGGTGAGAAGCTGCCTTCATATATGCCAGCAAAGGAGAGAAAAAGTTCAATGAAAACCTCTCACTGCTTTATAAATACGCTTTTTTTCTTCTGCTATCAGTTGACAAATAGCTGCTGAATTATAGTTTCATGCTTTGTTCATGTCATTTTCCCCAAGAACAGTATTTCCTGCTACATCACCTTAGAAACTCGATCAACAAACACTCTGCTCTATACGTAAACAAAGCTTTATTTTACTCTATTTTTGACAGCAGCCAGCATTTTAGAAACCAGAACATTTCGGGTTCTCTGGGCTATTTGCCTCAATTTCACAATTTGATTTTGGTTTTGAGGGCCTGTCAGCATTGTTTATACCCAGATCTGTTGGAGTAGTGATGTTTTTGTGTGAGTGGCAAAGAAAATATATTGCTGCAAATTGCTCTCTGGAATCAGACTTTCTTCTCTGGGGAGTTTAAATGAAACTGCACTTTCTAACATATGGGAACTAAAGAGTGAAATGAATTTGAAAGAGAAGTGAAACAAGATATTCAGCGTCAACAACAAAAATGGATAAAAAAGAAGCGAAGACAACTTTGACAATTAAGCAGGACCATCTCCAACACTCAAGCTCCAATAAAACCTAGGAGTGTTATCAGCAACAAAGCACCTGAAGAACTCTGCAGGGCCCTTTAGCCATTTCCTTGTGTAATAACATCAGATCTTGTCCTGACCTCACGACAAGGTCTTTCCTTTTAACTGTGGAAAAACAAGATTAAAGCCCTATAAAGTTTTCTTACTTGGTTTCATTAGATGAGCATTTCCCAGGTAGCTGCTGTGAAAAAACAAATTAATCCAACAACAAACAGGGGATTTTATCTGGCAGTTTTTAAAAACCTGCACAGGAGCCCCAACTACTGAGCTTCCTGTGATCTGCCACCACATGAAGACAGAGACCATCAGTTAGGGATTAATTTTAAGGCAGATATTAAAGCCTATCACATGATGAAGGATTTTCCTTTATGGGGACTTCAATGGGACGCTTTAAATCCTGTGTGTGCACATGGATACGCACGTGTATGTGCACGCCAGTGTTTATTCACGGGCAGACACAGCCTCAGGCTTCTTCAGGCCTTTCCAAGGAACATAAATTTGGGAGGGAGGACAGAGCGAGAGAGAAGAGTCATCTTTAAACTTCACATTTTTGCAAGTAAGTTTTTGAAGGAGAATGGCTGAAGGAGAGAGAGCCAAGATCGTAAAGATTTTATAACTAACAACGTTTTTTAAGAGGAGACAGAGTCTCTGCTTTTTTTTAGTGCAAGATCTCACAATAATTTAAAGCAAATTTGGGAAATAGCTCCCTTTTGACAGAAATGCTTCATTTTCCTTTTCTGCTGGGCTGTAACCTAAAGCGTCTCGGCTCGAGAAAATGAAATAAAGCTGAGCGATGATGCGCTGTCACTGCTGCTGCTGCCACTCTGCCTCCTGCAAATCTCCCAAAATCATGCACAGCTCTCCAGGTCAGAGCCTGGGAAGGCAGCAGTGCCTTCTCCTTCCAGGCTCAATCCTACACCAGACAAACTTACCCGGGGCTTTGTAAAACACGGCCGGGGTTTGCAGCGAGTGGCTCTGCCCGAGGTGCCGCTTCCAAGGGTTGGTGCGGAGAGGAAACTCTTCCCATGACACAGCAGAACAGCAACAGCAGCAGCAGCAGAGTAAAACAGATCGGTTCTGGCAGTACTCCTAAAAGACTACTTTAAATCCCAGTTCCAGCCTCTTCCTCCTTTAAGGATGATCTGAAGAAGGGAATACGGAATAAAAAGAGGCTTAGTGAGGCAGGGAAATGAGGCCCGGAGATATGGGAAGCAAAGCAAATTGTAGTTAGGCTCCACAGCAGTGGGACAGCCTGGATAAATGGCAGAAAGGAGCCCAGAGAGGAAATTCCCCCAGAATTGGATGGGAAGTGTGGATAAAGTGTGTAGGGTGGATGGAGGGAAGGCTCTGAGAAGAAGTAAGGAAAGGAGGATGAGCTGCTCCTCACTCTGTTAAATCTTTACAGCTAAAATCATTAGTAATTTTTAGAAAACTCAAAAAAATTAAAAAATAAAAAATAATAGTAGAGATATCTGAAACACTGATCTGTTGGATATACAGCTCATTGCGTGGGCACCTGGAAATGAGCGGAGCAGAGAACAGGTATTTCAAATCCAAAGCAGAAATGGGAGAGCTGAGGGAGACGATCCACTGTCACTGCAGGATTGGGCCTGTGTCCGGTGGCCGGGCAGCTCCGGTCCCCTGCCGTGACTGACAGCCATCAGCACCGACCCAGCAGTTAGAAAAAAGTCGTTTATATGACTCAATTTAAGAAAATGTGGTGGGACACCGAAGAAATTAAATCCCCAACTTAAAATTTACTGCATCTGTGGGTCATGTTTTTTTAATCTGCTAAGGGGCTGCTGGAATCTGTAAAGGAGTGAATGCGGGATTGCTTTTCTTCCTTCAGTTTTAACAACTAATCTATCTCCCCCTTCTCAATCTAGCCCCTAAAGCCTTGCACTTGATCACCAACACTGATGTGATGCCACCAGTTCGGGAGCAGAATTTTGGGGGCCTCCCGCAGGAACTTTCCAGGGGGAAAACCCCGAGAGCCCCCCGCGCATTGTCAGTCCGGCAGTGGGAGCGTGGAGCGAGTGGGCTTCAGCTCCCTGATCCCAAATCCTGGGGGCTGGTGGAGAGCAGGGAATAAAACCCACTTCAGCACCGCAGGCGGAACAGCAGCCGGAGGAGCACGGCGCTGCCGCCGGCCGGCCCCGCACCCCCGGCGGCTGCGGCCGGGCAGCGGGATGCGCGGGGAACCGGGGGCTGCCCGAACCACGGGGAATTGTCGGCATCTTCCCTTTTCCTTTCTGTGAGGGCTGGCTGCTTGCTGGTAGTGTTGCAGTGGCCAGCGCACATCCCTAGGAGCGGCTCCTTCCAGCAGCTCGGCACAGAGCCGGCTGTCGGGAGCCGGCGGTGCGACGGGTCGCGACGGTGAAATCGCTTCGTTACCGACTGACGGAGTTAAAACGGGGCGGTAGCGACCACCCCATCGACCTCGCACGGGCAGAACGGCTCACATCTGCTCTTCCTCAGTCCGACACAAACAAGGGGGTTTTCTGCCTTAATTATTATTTTTTTTTTCTTTTTTCCTCTAATGGTTGTTTTCGACTTTTTTTTTGTTTTTTTCTGCCGCTTCCAGCACCCGAGACCCGCGGCGGCCGCAGACGAGCACCGGATCCCGCAGCCTCCAGGAGCGGGGGCCATCCTTCCGCACGGTGCCTGCCCGGCCAGTTATTCCCCGGTTATTCCTGTCTGCGAAAAGATAAGGGGAAAAAGAAAAAAAAAAAAATCCAAAAAACCCCAAACACCAAACCAACCCCTAATAAATAATAATAGAAGAAGCAAGCGCAGCAACTTGCTTTAAGCAGAGGGCGGTAGGACCAGGGAGCGCAGCCCCCCGGGAAGGGAGGTAGCGGAGGGAGGGCAGGCGGGCACCGGCGGGTCTCGCAGCTCCCCAGGGGTACCGGCGGGTCCGGCGGCGGCGGACGTGAAAGTCCCCTTTAAGTTTCCATAGAGAGGCCTCCGGGTGTCACATGATGGACATGATATAACGAAACAACATCGTGGGGAGGGACGGAGGGAAGCAGTGGGGGAGCCCGGGGAGGCGGCGGTGCCCCC
>VXBN01012450.1:218993-264013 GCA_013397395.1 Sinosuthora webbiana
TTTTTTTTTTTTTTTTTAATTTTAGCATAACTTCAGTGTTCGTCTTTCAGCATCTGCTGGGTATTGATGGATCATCTGTAGCTCTTGGGAGATCCTTAACATCCTAATTTCTCTGGCTTCGCGGCAGTGCTCCAGGACCCTGGAGCAGTCGGGATTACGTTTATCCCGTCGGTAGAGAACAGGATCCCAGATCTGGAAAGCAGCAGGTATATTTTTCGCTCTGTAAAAACGCGAGGACAGGAAATAACGCCTGGGGGAGAAGCCTCGGCGGAGCGGCGGCGTTCAGAGCCCGCAGCGTGCGGTGCTGCGTGTGCTCCGAGGCAGATGTCGGCGGTGCCTCGGCTCCATGGAATACTCCGCTCCTTCCCAGGCGGTTTTTCCAGCGTTGCCCTCTGCCGGAGGAGACCCGCAGCGCCAGGGATTGCTGTGTGGGCTCCCTGGATGGAGTCCCTGGCACTTGGCACTTGCTTAGCAGCTCCGGTTCCAAGAGCCCACCTTCCTCCTGGAGCTGCGGCAGGGGCCCCTGTTGCAGCCAGAGCTTCTGATTCCTGCTCTTCCCTCCTCATCCCTGTCCGTGGGCATCTGTTCAGGGAAGCGGGTGGTTGTTTGGATAAACTGAAAGCCAAACAGTGGGTCCAGCATTGTGGGATCAGCTGCTACTCCAAAGGTTATTGTCCTGAAACCACGACTAATTCTGGCAGGGGGTGGTGCACCTGTCCCATAAAACAATTTGAGTGTTTGGATCGTTAGCCCTGTCTGGCTTAGGTAATCCAGAGGCTTTTAAAACAATATTGATGTAAAAATCAGTATTTTTGAATGTAAATACACTTAAATTTGGTTTAAATGCATTTGGTGTTGACACAATATGAGGCAATAATAAGGTTGGAGCAGTTAAATATACAAAATTTCACTAACACTGACTGTATCTGCTGTTCCGATCAACCTATACTATAGCACAGCTTTATGTTGTGGGTTTTCTTTGTTTTGGGGTGGTTTTTTTCTTGGTTTAGTTTTTGTTATTTGTCCGGTTTTTTTGTGGGTTTTTTTTCTTTGGTTTGGTTTTCAGTCCTTGAGGGGCTGTTTTTGTGTTCTGTGTTATTTGGATTATTATTTTATTAATAATAACAATAATAATTATTATTGGGTCTTTGGTGGGGGGCGAAGAAATTTTATTTTCCTTTGTGTTTTAGTGGTTTAGGAAAAGGCCTTCTTTTTGGTTTCCAAGAAACTGCAGGTTTCATGTATTGCTGGTACTGATGTTAAAAGGAGTTAAGCAGGGCAGAGCTCAGCCATACTCTTTCAGTGGGAGTTGAGTGGGGACCTCTGTTCTCCCAGTCCTTGTTAATGGAAGTGCTGACATTCACAGGGAAGTCCTTGTTGAGTATTGGAGAGGAAAAAAAAGGCAGAGATGGTGACTGTGGAGAAGTAACTGGGAATTGTGAGCTGAAATGCTATTTATTGAATAAAACCGAATTCCTCAAAAGCGGTATTACTTCAGCAGTGAATGAGTCACGTCTATAAGCAGCAATAATTTGTACTGGAGACCAAAATTGTGTAATACAGTGGGGGAAAAATCTGGTAGGGACGTTTGATAGGTTAACCCGGGCCTCCAGCATTGTGATGGGAGAGCAGCATCTGTCAGAGCACTCTTTCAATTATAGAAGCATGAAAATAGATCCTCATGGTGCAGCCTGGATGGCAGGATCCAGCCCTTCACTACTGCAAGCAGATGTGGAGGATGATTCCTGCAGCAGATTTCAGGCTCCGAACTGGAACTCTCATTGCTCCATTTTTCAGCTTTTTTGTGCCCTTCCCCCTTTCCAGGACATATTGCAATCCCTGGTCGTTTAAAGACCAGTGGTTTCAAAAACAAACCCTTGTAGCCTTTTCCTGTGAAGCAAATTTTGTGTTCCTGTGGATAAAGTTACTCTAAGGAGGTTTACAGAAGATTATTCTCCTGGTTGCCTGGATCAGGTAAATACTATAAACATAATTTGTCATGTCTAATGTTCTCCTGGTTAAGTTCTCCGTAGGATATATCTGGTTGTATTTATCCCTTTTGTTGATGTTCTCTTTTGCAATTACAAAGTACTGCTATATCATGAACAGGTTTAATTCTGTTCCAGATGCTGTGGGCTGATAAAGTGCTAATGCGTCTTCTGGCAGTTTCTTGTGAGATCAGTTTCCATGAAAAAAAATTGTGCTCACCCCAAGTCAAGTCTGCTTTGGAGCACAGGTTTGTGATGTGTGTACAGTTCCTGGTAGACAAGGATTATAATTTTTTTTTTGCTACTTCAGAAAAATCTCCCTGAACGGATAAAAACTGGAAGTCAGCTCTGAGACTTTCAGATGCAGTCTCTTTGGTAGCTGTGTCAATATTAATTATTGTATGGCTCTAATGGTACATATAAAGTGACACCTCTTCTGGCCTGCAACGTTTCTCTAGGGCAAACTATGCTTGGAAAACTAAACTATTTAGTTTTCCTATTTGATACATAAATCTTTTCATAGATCTTAAACAACGTTGTTCAGCTGTTCATTGTTCTTTCTGGTAACGTGGACAGATATGCATCATGTTTTTCAAAGAGGTTGCAGTGATTGTTTCCCAGTTAATGATTTTTCCCTTGAAATATTCCTTCATGGTTGTTCTGCAGTCAGTGTCCATCCGAGGTCTTGTTTTCAGGCTGCTGCTGCCTTGCAGGAAGCAAAAATGAGGTGACTAAGTCTGTCCTTTCCCTGTGAGTGGCATTCATGATCCGTCTGTTTTCTTCAGTTGTTTTTCTGCTTTTCCTGCAGCAAGAGGAGACTTTGCCTCATTCCTGAGTGCCGGGTTATCTTTGTGGTTTGTTGATTCTGGATATGCAGAGAAAGAATCTGCAAGAGCAGAAATTCCAGCAGGGAAGGACAGCAGTAGGGAGGTTCTCTCTTCATCCCATTGCAGTCAGACTCCTCTAAGATCAGCTTTCCATCCTGACTTGTGTTTTGTTCCCTTCTGCCCATCACTGCCACCAGGTATCCAAAGCCACAGGGATGGGGAAAATCCATCCTGGGCTCTCAGCACTGCTTAAGGCAACGTTCCCGTGGATTGCAGCAGTGTGGTTTGTAACTTAGAGGTTTCTGGGGTGAGGAATGGGATTGTGGAGTCATAGAATTGTTTTGGTCGGAAGGGACCTTAAACATCATCCAGTGCCACCCCTGCCATGGGCAGGGACATCTTGCACTATCCCAGGTTGTTCCAAAGCCCATCCAGCCTGGCCTTGGACACTTCCAGGGATCCAGAGGCAATCAGAGCTTCTGGTTGGGCAAGCTGTGCCAGGGGCCTCACCACCCTCAAAGGGAAGATTTTCTTCCTGTAAGATAATCATTCCAGATTTTTTCTCTAGACCAGGGCCTGTCAGTAAGACTTCCCATGCTGTGGTTTGTAAGGTATGTTTTCCTGGCATCTTTGCTGTGTGTGCTAGATGGATGAAGGTTTTCAGGATGCTTGATTTTAAGAATGATTTTGTAGCAGCCTTTCATGCAGAACTGACTTCAGAATGAATTTCCCTGCTAGCATTTAGTTTAAAATGGATGAAGATTATAAATACATGTTTTTTCATCTAATCTTACTCAGCTGACCCCCTCTACTTCTACATTCTGTGTCTCTCAAGGGTTCTGTTAAATAGTATTTATATTAATAGTACCATCTACTGCTGAATTCCTCCTGTGGTTTATAAGAGCATATTTAAGTATTACATTATGTTAACCAGCTTCACTGGTAGCTCGGAATTCAAGCTGTTTGTATTTGCAGTTCTGCTGCTAAGTCCCTCATCTCCGGTGAGTGCTGTAAATAGGATTTAGACCTGTAGAGAAGGAGGCCTGGGCAGCAGGGGCTGGGATTCCCCAGCCCTGCAGGGAAAGGGGATGTCCAGAGATGCATCCACAGCCACCTTTTCTCCTGAGGAATTTGGTGTGTTTTGGGTCATTGTCACCAGCACTGAGGGCACGGCAGAGGAGGTAGGGAGAGGATTTTCTGAGAATCTGTGATGTTTGTGAGCCTCAGTTCTGGAAGTGTAGAAGCACAGAAACCCCAACTTACCCAGCTGGGTAAGACTTAAAAATCAGAGACTGTGAAGAAGAGACACGCAGCTAATATAGGGAGACCAGAGCAGAATCATAAAATCATTCAGATTGGAAAAGACCTTTAAGATTGAGTCCAGCCATTAACCCAGCCCCGCCAAGTCCACAGCTTAATATAAAAAGTCAAACAAAACGGTTTCCTCTGTACACAAAAATCAAATCTGAAGAGTTCATTGAACTTTTCTATATTACATCTGCTTATTACTAATTCATGTTCCTAATACATATTATTAGGCATTTTTGCTAACTTGAGGGGCCTATCAATTGACTTCTATAAACTCTGTGTTATGTTATTATGTAATTGTAGTATTACATTACCTATCTCTTGGTGGGGGAAGATAGCTGTGTATCCATCTGGGAAGATGTCATCCCGTGCTCGGCTCCAAGACAAGGCAGCAGTTCTGAGGCTCCCACCTTTGCTGTCTCATCTTCCTTCATGTTGGATTTCTACTGGGATCTTCCATAATCCTTCCAGCTGGCTGTGCTTCCTGTTGATTTGCTTATTGCTCTTCTTAATGAGTGCTAGTGGTTGTATAAACACAGAAGGGTTTGGTGCCTTTTATTGAAAGAAACTTGGAGTTGGTGGAGGAATTAACTTCAGGGATGTCAAGTGCCTGGAGCTGTGGCACAGAAGTTAGTTCAGGAATATTGCATGGATCTTAAATTTAGATTTCATGGAAAGATACGTCTTTGTGTTACAGTAGATTAATGTGTTGGCCCAGGATAATGCTGGCTTTTGAAGAGCTTATCTTCAGATGTTTAAAAATCTGTTCTTGTGTTTTACCATAAACTGATGTGGTCCAGCAGTCATCTGGCTCACATACTGGAAATATTTTGTTTTTCTTTTAACATGACTCATTACCATGCATTTGTAACTATGGTTATTTTCTCTTAAAGGATTTGTTCTGCCCTTTAATTATCATGTTTTGGGGCATTCAGGTTTGACTTATTACCAACGTGGAAATTCCTCCAGGGACAGCTAGCTTCCAAAGAAATGTTTTAGGCTGCTTGCCTGTAAAATTAGTCCTCTTACTACTTCTCTGTTAGTCTAAATTAGAGCTCCAGTGAGGTTATGTTGCCCTAGTGCATGTGTGAATCTTACAACTTATTTAAGGTGTAAAAAGTGTTGCTTTTGATGTGTTTGGGGGAGCTCAGCTGCTGGAGGTCTCTCACTTGCTCAGTAGCAGCAGTGTGTGTTTGTACTGGTGAAATAGCAAGTGAACTGTAGTGGCAGATGTTATTACTGATCATTTGGACTTGAAAAAAGCATTAGGAAACGTTGTCCATGTATTCCTGTTCTCACTGAGGTATTCTATTAATAGCTAGTGACCATTTCCCTTTCTCCTTGCATTATTACATATCTTCTTCTGGTTTCTCTAACATATTTGTTTTTTTTTCAGTCAGAGAATTAGAATATCTGGTTTTGTTTGCTTTCTGAAGGATGATCTTGAAGTTCCTGTTCATTTTTTTTTATTGCTGAAGGGGTTATTTTAGATAGCAGAACTTTTGATTGGGTCAGTTTTGTTCATCATTTCTTCAGTATTGGATAATTCTCTTTCCTTACCTTGGTTTACGGTCTAAAATACTTATTGCTGGTGGTGTTTGTGATATTCCTGCAGAATTAATGCTAACTGCTAGTAAGAATATTGAACTAGAAATGGTTTCCTAGGATTCTGAGTCTTGTCACTTGATATAGGAAGCCTGATGTTGCATAATTGCTATATAATTTGTGCTTTAAAATAATCAAACTCCATCTTAAGGACAGGTTTTTTTACTTCCATTATTGTAATTAAAAGAAAGATTCCAGTTTCCAGAGCATCCAGGATCTTGAAAGTCTTCTAATTGTGCCAGCCTAACATTTTGAAGAGCCATTTCATGCTCACTTTTTAATGATAATTGCAGAGTTTGCCTTATGCCTCTTTGCTAGTATTTATTACTCTAATGCTTTTATGACCAGGAATTACATCAGTTACTACCTTTTCAGTCAGGTAGGCAAACAAAGGCTCTAGTCTATGTTCAGTATTGAATTTTCCATTCTCCTGACTGCCCCAAACTCTGCCTGCTCTGCATTCTTGGCTCAGCTCGGAGCTGGCGTTGCACCTTGGTTTGCCTGCAGCCAGCACAGTTAAACCAGCATGGGACACAGTGTCCCTGAGGATCTCTGTATTCCTCCAGAACGTCTGTGGTGAGTTCAGCCTGCTGTGCTGGGCTCTGACGTGCAGTTGGAATCGTTCATCAAAGCACAAACATGATTTAAGGAACTATTCTTAATCGTGTTGCTGTTGTTCGCTGCAGCTGAGGCTGCACGAAATGAGTGCTCGGCTCGCCCTCCATTTCCTGTCTCTCAAACCTCATGGTCCTGCCTTTCATTTTGGAACTGGGGCTCCTGTGTTGTTTCCCAGTGTGGAGGCTGCAGGTGCTGCTTCTCCTCTCTGCTCTCAGCTGATTCCTGCATTGAATGCTTGAACACAAACCACGGATGGAGCAGAGGAAGGCAGAGCAGGAGCTTGTCCACCCAGGGGCTCATCGGTTGTGGGAGGCAGCAAGAACCAGCACCCCCTGTCCTGTGGCTGCTGACACTGATCTTGGCTGAGAAATGAGAGTTCCAGGTCTAAGGCTATGGCGAGTGGTCAGGCAATGTCCTTTTTGCTTTGTTTTTTTGTTGTTGTTGTTGTTTTTTTTGTTTTTTTTTTGTCCTCTTAAACTTGCAGTGGAATGGGCCAGGTCAGTCTGCCAGCCACAGAACTTGGCAGTTGCAAGGCAGAGCTTAACCATCTGCTGCCATTCCTGCTACCTAAAACCACCTTTCTTTCCATGCTCCAGTGTGAATCCAGTTCCCTCTAAGCAGGGCACGCACAATAATTAGGTGAATTTTCCAGGCAGCCATAAATTGGGGTCAGGGTTGCTTTATTTAGCAGGCGTGTCACTCTGATGACCCACGGCCATGTAGTAATGGGCTAGGATTTTTCCTCTTTCATAGTTTCCAAATCAAGGAGCTGTTCACCTGGTGGGAATATGTATTTTACCCTGGTATATGACTGCACATCTACTGCTGTTGAAATTCATCTCACTTCTGTTATTTAAGTCTATTTTTTAAGTTCTTTTTGTAGGGTCTCCTGGTTCTTCTTTCCTAACTTAGTTTTATCAAAAGTCATAAAGAAAAGCCAAGATTACTAGCAGTGGGAAAAAACCCCAAAACTTACCCCAGCCTAACAAATTTATAATTCTGAGCATCTACATGTGTCCACCAACCAAGACCATGACTGAGTTACATGTGAAGAACTTAGTGCAGCCCATGTGTTGAAAAAACTTGGATTTTTGTGTTCTCTTTTAGCAAGATTCAAAACGTGTCCCAAGATATGTTTTAAAAAGCGGATGATGAGGTCCAATTCTTCTTGGAGGTGTTGCAGCTCACTTGGAAATACTCTGCTCAGTGAGGTAAACCAGACACATCCTGCAGATTTGAGAATGGAGAAATGTGCAGTGATCTTCCAATCAGTGATAAAAGAGCTTATAAGAGAGTGGTTACATTTTTGTGTTATTTGGCTAGAAATAATGAAGGCTTCAAATCCAAATACTTGGCTAAGTTCGTTAAAGGAGAAACAACACAGAGAATGGAGAAAGGATTAACCCTGCTTTAAAAGATGAGAGGATAAATAGAACCTGAAAGCCACTCTAACACATGTCAAACAATGATAAATAAATATCAAATAGTCTTTAGTCAATTCAAATCAGAAATAGAGTGGGGAAGCACAGCTCTCATTGCAGGTGATGACATTTAACAGTTTGTTTTGTCCTTTTAAAGGATGAGGAAAGGCAGGGTAATTAATGGACATGATGGTTTAGAAGGTAGGGAGGGGCAGGTAGTTTTGGAAGGGAAGGAAAAAGGTGTGTTGGTAGAGAATATATGGATTTTTGGTGGTTGGCATGGCTGTGAGGGGTCACATCATCTGCATGTTGGGGCTTGGCACCATGGAGTTAATATTCAAAATGTAAGAAAATCGTTGAAAGGTTGTGATATTACAGAGGTTTAATGGTGTTTCACTGCTGGATGTGGCACGAGTGTTGCATTGATCTGTATTTTTAGACCTGTAAAAACCCGATTCCTTTGATCTGCAGTTCTCATAATCGGGAATCGTTGAGTGAATAGAGAACATGCCAGAAGAAAGTGGCAGGGAGAAAATACTGCTCTTTTTCATGTTGTAATTGTGGTGTTTACATGAAGCTGTGAGATCACTGGCTTCCGGTGCGAGCTGCTTCCTGAAAACCTCCTTCTACATGGTACATCTAAAAATGTACTTCTTAGAAAAACTCAGCTGGTTTTTGTTTTTCCTTCTCCTGCTGCTGCTTGACCACCTGACTCTTGTTTTTACTCCAGAGCTTGTATAGCACTGCAGGATAGTGATCCCTTGGGATGGAGGGTGATGCTGCAGAGGGCACAGCTTGTACCAGAGAAGGTACCACAGAGAAATTGGGTTCACAAAACCCAAAGCAGGCAGTGGGATCATGGAAACAACTTAAACACATAGTCTGACACGTAGAAAGTATTGATAGTCTCAGGCTTTAGCAAACTGTGAGTCATAAATGGACAAGTGATGCAGTCAGGTTTGAAAAAATGAGGTAATCAACAAAATTGCTCCATGTTCCTCTTTTCCTGGTGAGTTTCAAGTATGTAAAAAGCAATTAGTTACTTGCAAGACCAGTTGAAATTAAATATATATATATTTTTTTAATGCAAAGTTCTCGTGCTGTCAGTGGCTTCTAAACTTTGATGTTGGAGAATCATGGAATCATTAGGCTTGGAAGAGACCTCTAAGATCATGGAGCCTCAACCATTCCCTCAGCACTGGCAAAAAACCCCCACGTTCCCAAATGCCACATCTTCATGTCCTTTAAATGCCTGCACGGTTGGGGGCTCTGACACTACCCTGGGCAGCCTGTTCCAATCCTTAGCAACCCTTTTTGGTGAAAGATTTTTCCATAATATCCAACCTAAATCTCCCCTGGTGGAACTTGCAGCAGTTCCTTCTTGTCCTGTCTCTTGTTGCTCAGGAGATGGAAGTAGCCATCAAATTTCTCTTAAGACATGAAGGATTTGGCAATAATAAAAAAAACCCCAAGCATATATGTGTGTGTGAGATAAAGGAAACAGGCAGCCAAGCTTTATTACTCATCACATAGAACAGAGTTTTGGATTGTATGACATTTATAATGTAAAAGAGATGATTCCAACCAAAATGCGTTCTTTGAAGTGAAATATGGTCCTCATAGAGCAATATAAATTAACTGAACTGTGGCAGGTCAGCATGTGTGGGAACCAGGAAAGATGAAAGGCGTGTCTGAAGGAAAAAATGAGAATTCTAAAGTAGTTTCAATAGAGTTATGTCTGAGTTTTTTTATTTTTTTTTTAACTAGATTAGATGAACTGAAATAATTCAAAAGTGTATGTATTTTTTTTTAACTAACAGTAGAATCCTAAAATGCCTGGATGACATATTTGAGTTGAACATTTTTTTTTTTTTATTTTGTGGGGATTTTTTTCTTCATATTAATTAGCTAAAATACTACTTAAGGCTAATACCTAACCTGGCAGAGTAGAGACTAGCTAGAACACCTTTAAAGGACTGCTTTGATTTATACATTATCTAGGTGTTGCAGTATATGAAAATACAGACATTCTGCTGTGAAAATGAGTGTTTGAATATCATGTGTCAGTTTGAAGGTTGAAGATAAATGTGAATTTCTGGGGTTAGTAATACAGTTATTTCAAATCAGGTTGTTTTGTTTGATGACCATTCACAATATACTGAAACTTGCCAGTCTTCACAGAATCACAACAATGGGAAATTCTTAAAATACAAATAGTTCCTAAATTTACAAGCACTTTTAACAATACTGTGGTTTTAGCCAGTCATCATGCTGTTTTATAACAGCTATAAACACTATTTCCAGAAAGACACGCTGCCTGTCAACCTAAAGTTGGCAACATTCCTGTGAATTTCCATGGTAATTTTATCGGTAATTAGCATTTGTCAATAGCTTGTCTGTCATAACCCTTACGTGTCTCAAACCTCTTCTGCCTGTATGGCAGTGAGATTCCTAAAATTCAACTTCGTGGCTTTTGTCACCCCTGTAGGAAGAAGCAGAGGGTTGAACTCCTTCAGTGTGCCCCGTGTTCACTGTTCTGTTGATATTGCTTTTGTTTTTTTCCTCTCACTGTGTGGGTTTTAAACTTGTGGCTGTGACACCAACATCCTCATCTTCTGGTGTGTATTTTCTTTTAGGCTGGGTCTTGGGGAGGATGCAGTGTGGTCATGAGAATTGCAGGTCATCCCAAAAAGTTGTGCTGGCTTGAGGTCCAGTTGAACTTTTCAATTCAGTCTGGTAGAGCCCTTGATGATTTTAACATTTCTCTGTAGGTTGGTGTTGTCATTTTGTCTGAAATAATCCAGGGATATCTCTTTAATTGTTTTGTGTCACTTCTTGGGTAAGTGCATGGTAACCTGACAGGTGGAAAAAAAAAACTCAGATAAAGTTCTTCTTTGTTTTGGATGAAATGCAATAACCTGTGATAGAAAAGGGTTCAGATACAGTGAGCTTTGGCCTGCAGAGCTGCAGTCCAGCTGCGTTGTAGAAAGGCAGTTGACGTTCGTGAATCTTCAGTAATGATAACTTTACTTTGTGTTTGTGTTTATTCACATTTTAGAAGTTTCATCTTTGGGTGAAACTGGCACCTAGACTTAGCTGAAAATTGTGTTGGAGTCACTTAGTTTTCTATGCTGCTTAAAACCCTAAACCTTGAAGTACTTTGCACTTTGTGCATTCTTCTGAAACCTTAAATTGTTTTATTGGTTCTGCGTTTGCTGTGCAGTACTTACCAGTTATCTTTGCATCTTGATTTTATCCCCAGTGAACACCTAGTGCTGAGCTTGTGGGGGCTTTATTTGGGTGAGTAACAGTGAGCAGTATGTGGCTTGACAGCTGGAATTTCCCAAAATCAAGGCGAAATGAAGGAAATGAAGAGTTAAAGCAAGGACAGGAGCTCGCAGCAGCAGATCAGTGCAGTTTCAGATAGTTATCACTAGGAGGACACACAGACCGTGATATTAAGGAACTAATTGTTTACCTTTTCCTATTAACAGGTTTGGTGCTGGAATATTTTATCTTGAGTGGGTGCCATGTAGTAATGTGTTAATTAAGAGACTTTATTTTACTAGAAATTAAAAGAGAGGGTTGTATAATGGACAAAACCGGGGTGTAATGACGTGAGGAAATCTCCCGGGGATTATTTTGTCGGTGAAGCAGAACACGGATTCTCGAGGGCGTTCGTCCACCAGAAATAGGTGACATTTAGGTAGAAGTGATCCCTTTTTTTACCATTTGCTTTAGAACTTTGTGTTGCAGGAATTCTTTACACCTTTCTGTGAAGCGTTTGTGGTGTTTCCTGCTGGTCAGGACCCTCTGTGAGGTGGATCAGTGGGATTTGATGCAGCGTTGGCTGTAATCTTCATTTAATCTGTTTGTGGTCTTTCACAGTGTTTGCAAATAGCTTTTCTTTTACTTGTCTATATGTGTTTACTTAGATTCTGATGTACAGTGTCTGTGTCAGGTTGAGTAATATGGAAATTAGTCTTAATTGATTTAAATAGTTTGTAGACTGCCCGTGTTGCTGAGGCAAGCTGTTACCTAATAAAGACTTTGGAATCTGACTCTTTCTGTATAGAATCATTATTGATATCACACATGCAGACAAAGATGATAACTGAAGCATATGCTTCAAATAAAATGACACGAGAAAATGAAAAATGGTTTCAAATCTGAAGTTACTGAAGGATGCACGGAAATAACACCAGATGGAGAGAAAGAGAAACTAAGACAGAGATTATTAATAAGTGTGGTGCATCGCTGTTGTACAGAATAGAATCCTACAGGCTTTCAGTGTGTAAGTCTTGTTGTTAGTTTGGTTATAGTCTCTGTGATGTGTAAAAGTGAAAATGCATCATTTCACTCCTCCAAAGTAATAGTCCCTGAGGCTACAAAAACTAGCACAAGCCAGTTTTAAGTCACTTTTGAAAATGTCCTAATTGTTTGGTCATGGTAGATGGTCAAGATTGAACTGTATCTTCCTGAAAAATAATATTTGTGGAATTAATGTGATTTTATATCTCTGGCTTCATAAACTATCACTGGGAGACATTTTCCTCAATGTTGAGATTTGTTTCTGTAGTTCCATGTCCTCAGACTAAAAAGCAAACCACTGAATCTCCTGGTGATAAAAGACGTGGTCTGGAACTGTTGCACAGTTGGCTTTGTCAAAATTCCTGTGTGGGAACACACTGGTTCACCTTCCCCTCAGTTTAATTTTTCACAGATTTCTTTCATCTTTGCAGCAAATCCTGCGTTTTACTTTTCCTGCAGTCTACGGTTCCTGTCCATCTATTTGTATTCCCATCGATTCCATTGACTTTATCATTATTTTTTGTGGAATCAGTCTCTGCCTTCGAACAAAAACTTGGTGTTCTGTCGGAGGCCCTCAGTTGTTGGTAAACAAGGATCCAGCTTGGTTCCAAACTCTTGAGTCAAGTTCTGGCTCTGTGGACAAGACTGAGCACTCTGCAGATCTTGAGCTTCAGTCTCTTGGGTCAATTAATTAATCATCTGGGCTAAATTGTCAAGGTTTGTCTGAGCACCTTTTTATTTTCTGACCCTGCAGAGATTTTTCTGTATTTTGCAGAAATTTCTGGAAGTCTGGAGTAGGACCTGACTCAGCAAAGCAGTTCAAGTTCTTTTTATTTACTACAGAAGTTTTAATGACTGAGGCTTCTCAGTCTGTCTTTATGATTTTTAAAAAGATCCTTTAATCACTCGTCCTAAAAATAGCCTGGACTACTCTAAACAGTGATTGATGTATGAGCAGAAACACTGTATAATGCCATTAGAGGTCTGCACTGGTTTTGTGAATGATCTCATTTGAATTTTGGAGAATTCTGAGCATGGAAGGGGAAGAGGAAAGATGAGGATCCTTTTTAATTTAAGGAGGAGAATGAGGATGAGGTTGCAACACTCAGTTGTAGAATGTTAAAAATATGGGTTGGGTTTTGTGTATGTGGGGTGGTTTGCTGGGTTGTTTTGGGTTTTTTTTTCCCCCAAAGCTGGGTACTGAGGAGTTACACTAGATTACTGGAATAAAAGAAGCTGATCTCAGCATGAATAAATATTAAAGTACATTTCTTGTTCATACTGGGGAATAGCTGATGGTACTGCCAGGGTGTTAACACAGAGAGTAATTATAGTACCGTGGAATATTTGCAGTGTTGTAGCGAAGCAGATTTTTGATTATTCAGACCCTTTAAATTAAAACTTGCCTTGTAAGTTGTATTCAATTACACAAATCAGTTTGATCAGGTTTCTGTTTTACAGCAGAGATTTCTAACCCTCGACTAAAAGCGAGTCCTGTGGAAGTCATTCAAGGTGGAGCATTAAGATAATCATTCAGATTTTGAGAGCAGTGAAAACAGATCAATACTGAGTTCTTGTTCTGTGAGTAATATCAAATTAAATCCTCATAAACTCGGCTGTGTGGCTGAGGGATGGACAGCTGGGGCACACTTTGGAAGCAGGGGCAGGGCAGGAGGGAGGGAGGCAGGAGGTTACAGCAGGAGACCATCTGAAGGGCAGACACTTCAAAAGGAGCAGTGCAGATGGCACCACTGCAGTGAGCGTTGGTATTTGTAGCGTAGCACGTGAGGACCCCGTGTGCACTTACCACTAGGATTGTACTCGCACGTGAAATCCTAATTTCTGCAGCCTTTTAGGCTCTGTTATGACAGATTTACCAGACCTGTGTTTTTGCAGCCCTGTGAGGTGCTTCAAGGAGCAGATCAGGGATGAAGCAGCTTTCTGCCTTCAGCTTCCCAGGTTGGATAATGGGAGATGGGGAGAAGGAATTGCTGACCAGAGGCAGGGGCTGGGGAAGTTCAGACGTGCTG
The DNA here is from genome assembly GCA_013397395.1 of Sinosuthora webbiana. Classification (NCBI taxonomy): domain Eukaryota; kingdom Metazoa; phylum Chordata; class Aves; order Passeriformes; family Sylviidae; genus Sinosuthora; species Sinosuthora webbiana. The sequence goes on from VXBN01012450.1 coordinate 233,102, forward strand.
AAACAGAGGGTTGTTGTAGATCAGCTTCTCTCAGCTGGTTGCCAGAACTGCAGTGCTTCTCTCAAGTCGTTGTAGGTTTATTTCCAGAATATACCAAGCATGAAGCATCTGTTTTGCTCTAATCAGAAGACCAAAACAAACCCCTAGCTAAAGGGGAAGGCTTTCCTTGTCTCCACAACTCTTCAGGATTTTTATGCTGTTGTTTCAGTGAATAATCAGAGTTGGTACTTGTTTGCCTTGGTGTAGAAGTGCATAAGTGCTGGTGAAACACTGTATTGCCAAGATGGGCATCTTTTACCTGGTAAAGGTGGACAGAATCAGATCCTGTTACTGTAGCATGATTTTTTTGTAGTTTCTCTCTAAGTATTGCCAGTTTCTGCTAGTATAAGCTTAGAAGTAAGAAACCAGTTTTGCGAAACTAACAGAATTTTCAAGAAATCACCTGCATTTGGCTTTTTGAAAATTCTAAGGATAAAGCAGAAATTTTAGAATTGATTTTACCATCATAACAAACAATGAATTGTGTTATATCAACTATTTTCCAGTAGTAAGTGTGTCTTCATTTTGCTGTACTCAGTATTTGATAATTTTTTCCCTTCTGCTTTACGTTAAAATCTTTATCCTTTTTTCTTTTCACTCTTTAGACCTTATTTTTTTTTTTTTTTTAACTGAAAGTGGTTTTAGTTGCTAAGTGGATTTTCTGATTTTAAGTGCCACAGGTGGCAGCAGTATTGGCGTACTGGGCGAGTTTGGGAATGGCAAAGAACTGTACATTGTGTAGTTGTCAGTGTTAGAACATAATCTTTTGTTTTGACCTGAAGGGTTTGGTTTAACAGGCAAGCAATTTCTGTGTCTTTTGTGAATGTATTGTCATGTAAATAGTCCTGGGAGCTGGAGCAGAGAAGTTCATGTTCAGGGGCTTTACCCAAATCCATCTGTTGTGCAGTTTGGATGGGGATGCAGGGTGCAGGAGGGGAGATCCAGGGTGCAGCAGTCACGCAGAGTGCCTTGGGTGGCTGAGGAGTGTTTTTACACTTGTTTTTGTAACTGTCTTACGGGAAATAGATGCTGCGGCCCAGTGGAGTTGGCTTATTGAAGATGAAAGGTAATTGAACCAACATGGGATTAAATAAGGCTTTTCCATCTCTCCATGTGACCTGTCTTAACAGCTTTTAACCAAACAGTGGAAAAGTACAGAGTGAGTCTGTGGCCATTTGGCAGCCGGTTTCTCCAGACACAATTTCCAGGGCCTTCGCTTGTTCCCTTCATTTGCTTTAGTCAGTTTGTTGAATTTGATAACGTTATTTGATGTTATTTGATAACATACTCCTCAAGTTTGAATCAAAACAGAGAGTGGCAGAAGAGAGAAGAATGAAGGAAAGACCCAGAATACTGTGAATAGAATAGAAATAAAGAAATTCTTGGGTAGAAACGGGGGCTGAAATCTGCTCAGTGCATGAGGGCTGGGTCAAGTGGGTTTTTTTCCAGCAGAAACAGTGCAAATTGATATCCAGAGAGAGTTTCCCAACTCCATTTATTCTCAGTTATCTCAGAATTTGCTGGCCACTAAGGGTGAAGCTTGCTCAGCTTGCTTTAACCGCAGGACTGATAAGTTCCGATGGAATTATGGCTCCGTGTTTCAGAAGATTCGAAATTCCTTGGGAGAGGAAGATGACTGACATAAATGTATCTGAACAGGAAAGGAAGGATGTTATTCTTGGTATTGTTCAGGGTGTTTTTCTCTTCTGTGGAATACAGTTGAATCAGTAACAGGAATGACAAATTAGGGAAGCTTTGGAAGGGAGTGCAGTGATCAGACCTGCTAGTGCTTGCTTAAGGAATCAAACCCCTTGCTGACACCAGGTCTCTGTCAGTGAAGTGCATGTTAAAACAGCCCAGGAGCTTTTCTGGATCTCAGTGTGGCTAATTTTCTTTTTTGGTTAGAAAACTTAGGAGTTGGGATTTTTTGTTGTTGTTGTTGGGTTGTTTTTTTTTTTTTTAGAGAAACATTGAGTTTGCTGCGTTTTTTTTGGTTTTTTTTTGGTTTTCTGGTTTGGCTTTCTAAGCAAATGAAGAGTAAAGTAGTATTAGGTGTTTGAGTCTTGCACATTGTGTTGTGTTGGTAAAAATATTGTCTAATTATAAGACATAGGTGACTGACTCATGTAAAGATCAGGTGAGGGGACCTGCTCTATATTGGGAAGGAGAGAAATTGTGCTTTGCTACCTCCATATAATTTCTTGTTTCTTTCACTCTAAGGTTCTTGTCTGTCTGTTGTATCCTCTCTGTGTATAAAAGACTCGGCAGTTTCAGGAAATAAAATCAAATGTGATGATTCATTTCTCTCCTAGAAGGATGAAGTGTCATCTTGTCAACAGAGGGATGTTGTGGTCAGACCAGGAGGGCAGAATGTCTTTGTCCTCAACGTCATTTCCTTGGCTGGCGACCATGGGGTCACTGTGTCTTTAATTAATATTCTGGGCTTACGTATATAATTTTTGATACCAGGAGTACAGACCTTCCTTTTGCCAAGTGTTTAATTTTTTGGACAGGAGCATTGCCTTGAAGCCACCTAGGAGAAACCTAAAGTTGCCAACAAGATTAATCCCTCCAGACTCCAGGAACAGCAGTGTCAGGGGAATGACTGATTTGAGCAGGTCGCTCTGGACTTTACACTCAGTGGAGGGCTGCCTTGAGAAGTTTAGGATGTGATTCCTCATTTTCTCACGGAGAGATTGGATTTAGTGAAGTGAACCATACTAAAAGCTCTGCTAGTTTAAGTAGACCTCCTTTACCTACAGGGGTACCTGGACAGCTGGTACCTGGTGTGGACAATTGAGATAAATCCCAATATCCCCTGATTTGATTGCTGTGCTTTGTAAGAAACGCAGGTTTATTGTAGGTGTGCTGTTTTTCTGTGGAAATCTGTAGAATCCAGGTCTTTTGTCTTCCAAAATGAAGACAACATATGTCAAAATGTGCTTTTGAAGGCGCAGTCGAAAATTATTAACATTGCACTTCTCCTTTTTTTTTAACGTACGTGTTGATGTAGAATCTTTCTTGAGGTGTAAGAATTAAGTCAGGCAGTTGGAGGGGAATGTACTGGGTTAGAATAAAATTAGTCTGTGAAGTGCAGATACATAATAGACACCATGGTGCTACCTTGGCCACTCTGTCATTAAAATCTCAGAAATAGTCCTGATGAGTTTTATTCTGTTCCTGTAATTAGACTCTGCTGTGCACTTGACTAGTCTTAAAATACTTGTATGGATTGATTAAAGAGGTGCAGAATTACAGGGCTGTGCTCTGTGATGTTCCCCAATGATTTCACCATCTCTGGACATGTCACCTGCTGTTTAAATAATGTGTGGAAAAGTAACAGTTGAGTCATATTGGTGAAATTAGGGATTTTATTGGAAGGTTTAGGTGGGCACTAAGTGCCCTGCTGGAAGGATTAGGTGGGTTATTTCACACTTGGTGCTTGTTTACACCCAGGTGTAAATGTCTGCATGGAATATAGAGCATTTTAGTTGGAAGGGATCTACAGTGATCATCTAGTCCAATTGCCTGAGCAGTTCAGGGCTTGCTAAAGGGTTGAAGCATCCAGGTCACTGATAAATACACTGAACAGGACTGGCCCTAGGGCTGATCCCTGAAGAACACTGCTGGTGACAGTCCCCAGGCAGCTGGAACCTCTTGGAGCTCTGCCCTTCAGCCAGTTTGTCACCCAGAGCACCATGAACTTCATCATCCCACAGTGGGACAACTTGTCCAGAAGGATGCTGGAAGTTCCAAAAGCCTTTCTAAAATCCAGAAAAACTAAATCCCCTTCATTCCTTGGGCAGTTGACCTTATCATAGATGGATATCAAATTAATTAACCTTGTGTTGACGGTGCCTGGCAGATGGATTCTTCAGAAGACTCTCAGCAGCCACCCAGTAGAATCCTCTCCATGTTTTTGCCAGGAACTGAGGTCAGACTAACGAGTCTGTCCTGATTTTGGCTGGGATAGAGTTAATTTTCCCTAGTAGCTGGTGCAGTGCTGTGTTTTGGATTCAGTGTGAGAATAGCACTGATAGCACACTGATGTTTTTGGTGGCTGCTGAGGAGTGGTTATTCCAAGTCAAGGACTTCCAGTTTCCCAGGCTCTGGTGATGAAGACGTGACTGGGACAATAGCCCTGGATTGGCCAGAGGGATATTCCATACCATGGGACATCATGCCCAGTAAAAAAACTGGGGGATGTTATCCAGGAGTCAGTGGTATTTTGGGATGTGCTGGGCATCAGGTCAGTGACTGGTGACTTGTGCATCACCTCTTTTCTCTCTTTATTATCTCCCTTCTCACTGTATTACATACTGTTACTATAATGATATTTGACTTAATTTAAATGATTAAGCTGCTGTTATCTCAACCCACGGGTTTTAACTTTTCCCAGTTCTCCCCATCCCCCTGTGCTGGGAGCCAGGGGCTGTGTGGAACTTAATTCCTGGCTGGCATTAAACCACAACACTTCTTTGGTTGGTGTAAGTTCTTCTAGAATTATTTTCTGCACAAGTCGATGTCTCTTGCAGTTAGTTTAATTACTGTGGATTATTTTAGGTATCATATTGATGACATGGGTGAGCAGAAGGAAGGGGAATGGGGTTGTCATGACTACTGTGATTTTTTTAAAAAATTTTTGTACTTCGATTTAAAAATATTTTTATCTCTAAATTTTTTAGGGATAAGTAATGTCCTTTGCTGATTGTTAATTACTGGTCATACTGAAGACTCCAGTAATTCTAGCAGAAGCAGTTTTTCAAGACGTTTTTTTTCTGGAAATTGGAAAAGGGTAAAGAGAAAGAGCATTCTTTTGGCAACTTATATAAAGGAAAACTGGGTTAGTTTAATAGTCATGTAATAGTTGAGTGTAACTTAACTGTGGTGCTCACAAAAGGGTCTGAATTTGTTTTAAATCAAGTGGGTTTATATAGAATTTTTCTAGAAATTTTTTAAAATGCTGCTAATTTTTGCTTGAGCTAGTAAATTCCTGCAAGCTTGCAGCTACTATTACTAACAATAATTTCATTGTTTTATTTAAATCAATATAATTATTTTTCCATGAGAAAGTCTTGAAATGCTCATGCCTTAGTTGTGGTTAGGAATGAGTTTCTCTTGTGGAACTGATGTAGGCCTTCAATTATTCTATAGCAGAGGGAAAACTGATGCAACTTTAAGGTATTTTCAGTCATTCAAGGGGTAAATTAACTTATTCATGGCTAATTAAGTGAATACTTCTGTAATGCACAAGAGTGGGTGTCTTTTGTGTTCTGGGTGTGTTCATTCTTGACCTTTGCATTACTTTGACCACGAACAGGGTAGTGCAGGGACGGAATTCCAGTGCTGTCCGTGTGTTGTCAGCACTGATCAAGCAGGGATCCTTCCACACTGAACAGCTCAGGACTGGCTTTTTTAAAAAAAGGCAAGGAATTTTCTTGCATTTTTTAAAAACATGCCCATTTACAAAAAAAAAAACCAAACCCAACCAACCAACCAAAAAACCCACCAAACCAAAAAACCCTAAACAAACAACAAAAACCAAAAAAGCAAACCTTGCCTAGTTTATCCCTAAATGTTCATATTTTTGTGGTTATTACCTACATGGTTCCCTCCTGAATTTGATGGATGTCTCTGGCCTCCTTTATGTGCTTACTCAGCCACAGCAGTGTCTGAGTCTGCTCTGGTTTCCGAGCTGGTTTTAGCTCGGGTGGTGATATAACCAGATCAGCCCAAGCTGAAAATGGGTTAATTTGTCCTGTTTCTCAGCCCTTTGCTGAATTGCCTGGTACATGAGTAGGCTGCCACTTGTCCCCCTGGCTTGCTCAATCTCGTTTTCAGACAGTCTGGCAGTCAGTGTTGGAATTAAACTGCAGAAAAAATTTATTTCTCACTCATCCCTAGGTTGCTGGTATCTCTTAGCTGGGTGGTTTTGTACATGTACTGGAGACTGATAATTTCAGGTATTAATTTTCTGAAAGACTGAAATGCTTTTTCTTTTTTTTTTTTTTTTTTGTTTTGGGTAATTAGAAGCAACACTGATTTTTTTTTGGTGAAACTTAGTTAATACTATTGACTAATATAAATTATAGGGTGAGAAATCTCTAGCAATGGATTTTTATGCTGACTGTGACATGCAGCTCATTCAGCTGAGGAGCTTGTCTTAAATCCCACACCTGAGCTACTTAAAGGAGCAGATCTAAACAGAGGCTGTGAATTTGCAGAAAGTGTAAAAGGACTTCAAAGCCTCGTGTTGCTGAAGATATTTCTGTGCAGTGTCTCCCTTTGCAGTTGATTCTGAAGGTGTTTAAAGCCAGAAGCAATCAGGTGTAAGAAGTGGTGGGCTTGGCTTTCTGCACTTGATTCCCATTTCTGTGTATCCATGACTGTTCCTGACCGCTCTTAATCCACAGCCTGTCTCTCCATGATGGATTTAAAAGTGCAGTTTTCCCGTGGTGATGACAAATTCCACTTTCCTGGTCACACTGAAAGCGGCAGAGAATTGGAAAAAAAAATCCAGATTTCCCCCCCTGCTTGTTTTATTTCTACTTCTCTGATAGGTGTTGCTTTGTAAGTCAAGGATCTTGTAGTTAAATGAGCAGAGTCTTTATTTTAAAGTGAAAATAGGATGTTGGGAGAAGTTGGCAGCACTGGAAAAATGCTCCTACTTGCCCTGAGCGGATTGTTTCTTTCCAGGGGGTGTGTGTATGTGACAGAGGCTGGAAAAGAGAGGGATAAATGTGTGTGGGCACTGGCAACAGGCCACACTCTTCAGGCCATGCTCTGTATCATCCTTCCCTTCTCCCATTGCCTTGCAGAACGTATAGGCTCAGCTGTATAAAATAATATATTTATTTCGAAATTGTGTTAAGTGAGCTCATCTCAGTCACTCGGCAGTTATGAAATCCTGCCAAGTGCTACACGTCTTGTAAATTTAGAGGTTTTTTTTTTTTCCCCCCCCCCTTTAATTTGCAAAGGATGAAATACTACACAGTTCCTGAGGCAGAGAGAAGGCATCTTCCTTCACCCGTAACACACTGAGGCACGAAGAGAAGAGCGATGCTGAAAGCCAAGGTTTGTGATTTGACCCTCCTCCTCAGAGCTTCTGAACGTGAAGATTCCCCGACTCGCAGAAAAGCTGTCTGCTCGTGGCAGGCAAAAAAATTATCATTCCCTGCACTCACAGCTGAGGGTTTTGACGGGGTTGGTGACCAGCTCTAGCACAGCACAGCTCCTTCTCCTTTTCCTTCTCTTTTTCCTTCTTTTTCTTCTCTGTCATCGCCAGCTGGGAACCGGGAAGGGGTGAGACTTCTGCTGCTTCCCTCCTAACGAGGTACGAATTCCAGATCAAATGCTAAGAGCTGCTTGTTTCTACGTGAAGAAATCACATTCAACCCCTGGATTTGTTCCAAGCAGGGATATCATTACGTTTGACTCTTGTGTTTCAAACTGTTGAAGCCTGCTGATCTGACACGGCTAGGGATGGAACTAAAATATATCTTGTGTTTCGAAGATGGGAGGCAGAAGGAACTGTGGGGTAATTTAGTCTGACATTTAGGGTGTTGCAGGTCATTATGTGTAACTGTTACTCCCTGTTTTGAGCTCGGTAGCTTATGTTTGACTGAAAAATTGAAAAATTAACAGGCATCTGCTGAAAATGCTTTTCAGAAGGGCAGGCTGGCTTATTTGGGAGTTACTTAGAAATGAGGATTTCAACATCTCTCCTTAGTAATTTGTTCTATGGGGTAAACAGTCTGTGCTTGCTTCTTTTTTTCTTCTTTTTTTTTTCCTTTTTTTTTTTTCCACATTTCTAACTTGGACATGCCTAATTCTGCATAGTTTCCTGGGAATTTTAAGCTGGCATAAACTGGCAGAACTGCTGAAAGAAGCAGTCAGCATCCCCCAGTTCCTGCCTGGATGCCAGCTGGTCCCTGGTCCTACAGCCGTGGGTGAACCCACTGCAGAACCAGCCACAGAAGCTGCAAAATCAGATTTCTCCAGGGTCAGTACCAAGATCTAATCCGTGGCACAGCTGCATGAAGGGGGATGAACTGACAGGGATGAAAAATGGGTAAAGGTGGCTCCAGCAGCAGGTGGTGAAGCCACAGAGTTGCTTTCAGCTGTTGGTTCTTGGCCTCTTCCTGGTGGGAATGATGTTGGTTCTTGGCCCTTTTGTGATGGAAGTAGTGGTGGTTTGTGTTGCTCTGCAGCCAACAGTGTCTGTGGGTTCATCCTCCTGTTGTTAAACACCACAACTTCACAACCAGGTGTGTGTCAGAATGATGGAATGAAAAAAAAAAAATACAGTTATTTGATGTAGCAAGAGCAGTTCAAGTGTTATCTAAGTATTAACATTTATTTTGTTGTTGAGTTCTTAGTGTCTGTGTTGTAGTAATTGGCAGGTAATACACAAGGGAAAAGGGCTTTGGATTTACTGGAGGGCTTATATGAGACAAGTTAGTCTGAGTGTTAGCAGGTTGAACGTGGAAATTCTCAGTATGTGATGACTGTTCTTAGTAAAGATTTTTTCAAAAAATAAACTCCGCTTTAGAGACACAAATTGATATTTATCTTAAGACCAGATGTTGAACAGTAGTGCTAAACCAGGTGACCTTCACACTAAATTATTTTGTTCTCTCAACTGAATGATTATTTCTCTTAGGAGAGCATTTGGTAAGAAATCTCTCTGCCAGCTCTCATGCTGTTAATACTTTGTCATGCTTCATAATAAGAGGAGACCATCTCTAGCCTGTAAAAACCTGAGATTTGCATCATGCTAACATTGTATTAGTTTATTTGGCTTCCTCTGTAGTCTGAGGAAAGGTGAGGTTTTCTGAGATAGAGGAAGAAAGAGCTGAAGCTGTAAAGAGCCAGATCCGAGGACAAGTCAACCCCAGCAGCAGAGGATTGTGCACTCTGGGCAAGGGAATGTCTCTATCACCACAAAACCCTGTGGAGTTGGGAACTTGAAATTCAGAATATTCCCATCTCCTGGAGCATCACATACTGATGTTGTTCTCCGTAGATGGAAAATGATTATTTTTTTTTTTTCCAGATACTGCTGAAAGTGTTGACTGATCGTTTTTGTAGTACTGTCAAAATAATTTTTGTTGTTTTCATTTCAGTTTACCAGTAACTCCTACTGTAGTGAAAGTTGTTACATAAAATTGGCCTGTATTTTCTTGCCAAAAGACTCCAGTATTGTTTAAGCAGCGGTGCTGAATGGTTGAAGAACAAAGTCTCTATTCAGCACCCTGATTCCATGCCTCCTCTGGTAGCACAGAGCAAAACTTCCTTGTATTTAAGATTTGAAAATTCTTCCATTTTCTTTTGAGGTGGATTTGGGTCTGGATAATCTGTTTGTGAATTATTTCAGCAAGAGTTCACCTCCACAAGTTTTAGCTGGTTCAGATCTCATTTTAACCACGGGAACTGATGAACTCAGCTGTACAGGCTTGTTCTGCAGAGGAATCTTCTTTCCCCTTCATTTTTTGTGTAGGAGCTCCTGACAGCCCAGGTCATCAGAGCTGTTGCCACCACTTAGGGTGGAAACCATTTCTCTTGAGATCTGACCAAGTGTACATTCAACTCAAAAACACCTTTTAAAGTGACCATCTGATTTTGGGCTGCCTTAATGGAAGCTTCTCAAAGTTGCCTGGCCACACTTGCCCCAAGGATGTTCTCCTGCTGTACCTCGGTAGTGTTGGGTTCATGGTTGGAGCTGGAGGTCTTTTTCCAACCTGAATAATTCTGTGATTCCCTTCTTCAGGTGTCTTTGTTGCTAGTGACTGAGCCTCCAAACTTTGGTACCTTTCTTACCTGTTTTACTTCCCCCTGCACTTCATTTCTGGTTGGCATCTCATCCTGAGTAGTCCTGTTCCAGGCAGTGCCTTGTGTCCTGATTATTCTTTTTACCTCTATTTTGTAAAATCTTATAGTTGAATATGTGGAAGAGCTTGCTTGGCTGACATTTTTCTGGCAGCCTGTGGTTTTTATAGGGGAAATTCCCATATTTCTCATTTAAAATTCTTACTTTAGGTTTTTATTGAAGACAGCAAAGGGTACCTTTGTTGTTTTTGTTTGGTTTTTTTTTTTTCTTTTTTAATATTTGTTCCAGTAGTCATTGTGCAGATGTGTATTCCCCTGGTAAAGCTGTAAAATAGCCAAGCTGTGCTGATCTTCACTGGAGGTGGAACAGTTTAAAGAAGGCTTTGTGGTTTGCTTTCATTGTTTATACTTAAAAAATAATTTAAGAGAGAGGTGCCTTTTTATTTACCAGGCATTTGCAAGTAAACCTTAAAAACCCATCACAGCAAATAGTAAATAATTTTCTTTACAGCACAAAGCCTTTTCTCTTTTTTGTGAAGAGATGGGCTTCTTGCCAGGCATCAAAGTTTTCAGAAAATTGCTCCTATTTTCTCGTTATTATGTGTCAAATACTAAAACATAAGAAATTGTTGACGAGCTTTTTTTTAAAAAAAGATACCCAGGATTGACACCTTTTGCTAAAATACCATTTAACTTCTTTTCAGGTGGAAAATGATGGCTATTATAAGAGGATATCAGTAAACAATGCTGAAACAGAAGTTTGTTTGTTTTTTTGTTTTTTTTAAGAAAGAATTTTAAATTATTAATTGCTTCTGGAAACTTAATGCTGTGGCTTTGGAGTTTTCCAAAGAGGGCAGTGGGACTCACTCTCAATGTAGTGCCAATCTGCTAATGTATCTATGACTTACTACCTGTATACATATATATATATATATTTTATAAATATATGTATATAGTACTTGAAACATTGAATAAAAATGAAGTTTTGTACTTGGTTCAAGCTGTCTGGGTGCCTTCTGCAGATATAAAAGTACAGTTATCAAGGAAACATCAATTTTCTAGTTGGCTAGAAAAAGTGGTTGTGGTTGTGTATCACTTCTGTGCATAGCAAGTTCTGAAGAATTAAAAAAAAAAAAATAACAGAAAATTTACTAGGGAAACCAAAGAGTTAAACTAATGGTCATCTGTTCATTGGGCTGTGGTTGAAACCAAGAACAGGGCAAAGAACTTTGCACTAAGAAGTCGTGGCTAAAATGTACCTGATGAACCAGACAGGAAATTCTGCAGAGAAGAAGGGGAAATAAGAACTTGGATCTTGTTAATTAAAATTTTGGCAGGCTGACCTTTTGGGCCTTTTTGAAAACTCCAGTGTGGGATGCATCACAACTGGTGTTTGAATTTCTCACGTCTCTTCTCACCACAGTGGGGGGGAAAAGTTCTTTATTGTGCTGTGTTTGCCCATCAGGTGCAAGTCTCTGGCAGGAGGGTGATGGAGCATTCCCTGAGACAATCTGAGGGTATTTTTGGGAAGCAGCTTTTTGGAGGATGGGATAGGGACTGGTCAGAAAGGAGCCTTTGACAGGAATGGAAGACTGAGCAGGGGAAAACCAGCGGTCTCTGGAAATGTTCAAGCAGGGAAAGAAAGACTTATTTCAGGGATGCATAGGGATTTGTGAAATTAGGTTGTTAATGGATTGAGAACAAGTTTGGAAAAAAAAAAAAAAAAGGGAAACCACAGTGGACCAGGGGAGTTACTTAAAAGTCTTTTATTCATCTTTCTTTTAGTTTTACTGTTCACGAGTCCCATGTTTTATGTATTTTACTAATAACACGGAGCTCTGGAGTTTACAGTGCTTTTAGTGTTTAACAATGCTTGTTCTGAAGGAGGGAGCAGAGCTCCTCCATCACTCAGGGTCCCAGAGCAGGGATGGTGAGGCAAAATGTGAACCTTGAGGCAGCCCTAGGCCAGGAGGCTGGAAATGAACAAAAACCTGTGTCCTCTGAAGGCTGAGACAGAAGGTCTTATTCGTATTTTTAAGTCAGTAGCACTCTTCCACACAAGTCTGGAAAAGAATTTTAGAGTGTGGCATCCCTTTCTTCAAAGGGTTGGTCAGGAACTCAGCTGGTGGAGCTCCGTGTTGATCCAGGTGTGTTTGTAGAACCTGGCATGGATGAAAGTTACAGAAAACAGAAGAAATCCGAGTCTTTCATTGAGCTCATCCCATGGCATGTCTTTATATGGAGAAGAGAGGAAGTCTGAGAGCCCAAGAATCCAGTCAGATTACCAGACAGGCAGAAATTAAACTGGGATTAAGAAGTTTGAGCAGGTGGAACATGGCAGAGATAAGGCACTGCACAGGTGGGGCCACTCACAGAAACAGAATGTCTGAAGAGTATGTGTTAAAATGAACATATTTAACATAAATACGTCGTATAGAGGTTTCCAAAATACATATTAAAAAAAGGAATAAAAGCTAGCAAGAACTCTCTTGTAGTCTTTAAAGTTATTTACTAGTCCGAGATGATGAGGATAGGGAAGAGTTGCAGTGGTTTTGTCACCTCCTATAGGTGAAGGTTTCTGAAATCAGCTTATTGAGGCATTCCTTTAGAAAGCTGTAGGATTTAAATCAAGCTAGAAGAAGACTTGCAGCACAACTTTTGACTTAATCTCAGGGTGACACTGCTGTGAGAATAAGGCAAATGCAAATGCCAGGCAGTGGTGCCTGTTGAGAACTGGATGCCCTGGGTTTCAAAACATCTCAGTGCATTGCAAGGACTAACACTGGGAAATCGGTCAAGCACCAGATTTGGTCTGAGTGAACACTGTAGATAAAGTTCACCTGTCTGCCCTGTGAGAAAAAAACAAAATGGGATCATGAGTGCAGAGTGAGGATGTGCTTGAGAGTAGTGTTAAGATGCCTGAGGCAGAGATGAAAAATCCACCTTTCCTCAGAGGGAAGGACCATCTGTGATAAAAGGGTCATTTTGAGGCTTTGGAGACTTGGTTTGTCAGAGACACTTGAGGGAACTGGGGCACAGGAGAGGTTTTCTCCTGCATTAGCAGGACATGCAGGAGGTTACAGCTGTAATTAGGAAGAGGAGAACAGAGAAAATGCTCTGGATTTTCCACAGTAGTTTGGAATGCCACTTCTGCAGGGGTAACTCCCCAAAAGATGTTTAACAAACCAAACCTGCTGGGCTGAAAAGGAGGCATGTTTCCCATCCTGGAGTATGGAGGTGGATGGCTGGATAGCAAATGTGCACTGGGCTGGTGGGATGAGGGAATTGGTGAAACTCATGTTTGTCCTAAATTGAATCCAGAGAGGATTAAACAGGTCTCAGTTCTGGAACTGCTGAGAATGAGGAAAAATAAAAAGCCTGGTTTTGTCACGTCATTTTGCAGAAGTGTTGTTCATAAATGGGAAAATAAGGTGACTGAAAGGGATGTGGAGAGGGAAGCAAGAAAGGAAAAACTGTGGAACTCACCGGATTTGCTTTGTCCTTGGTGGGATTCAGTGACAAAGAAAATGGTTTCAGATTCTAATTTTCAATCAAGCAAGTGATTGAAGGAGGTGAGAAAGGGAGAAGGATCTGCCCTGGAAGGGCAAAGTGAGCACTGACGAGATTGTCCAGAAACAATTTAATTTCTCTTACTTCACTGTCATTTTTTTCTGTGCAATAAATGTATATGTAATCTGGTTGGTTCTAGTAAAACTCAACTCTGGAATTAACAAACATGCTCTTGTGTCTTTTGGGTGTCTCATTATGGAAGGGGTGGAAGCAAATCCATCTCTTACTCTAGAGTTGATGCCAGGCAATTTGTGATACCACAAATTCAAGCACTTACATGTCAGTGAGGTCTCAGGAAATCACTTGGATAGTTTCAATGAAAATGGTTTTCTTAAGGCTTATGTTAACCTGTTTTTTGTATAAAAAGTGAAAAAGGGGGAAGCAAAAAAGATTTTTGAAGAATGGAAATGTATAGTTTTGACCAGTAATAGAAAGCATAATAAGGTTTTGCTTTGGTTTGGTTTTTGGTGGTTTTATTTATATTATTATTATATATGAAATAAATTATCAGCTTTTGAAATGATGAGAAATCAGAGAGGGAAAAGGAAAATCTTCTGTGCTTTTAGACCAGCGACACAAATGTAGAATTGGATGCTTTGCTGGGCTTGTAGCTGTGTTTTAAGTAAAGAGAATTCTCCTAGTTTTTGAGGCTGAGTGAAGTTGGGAGCAATTTGCTGTATGATACGGAATACAGTGAATCAGCATTCGCGATGGCAGCTATTTATAGTTACTCTATTTTTATTCAAAGCAAAACAATAGCACTGAATTTCAGGCAGTTGGACCAGACACTCAGGAAGGTCTCTCTGGAAGCTGAGGGGGGAAAAAAAAAAAAAAAATTCATCTTGCTGGATCTTGAGGGCTGAGCTCGTGAGCCTCCGCCAGCATCTCCATTTCAGTGCCGTCCTCCGAAGGTGAAACCCGGGGCTGTGCTGGGGAGCTGCAGGAGCAGATGCCTCTGAAATGTGGGGTTTTATCCACTGTTGAGGGGCTGTCGGCATTTCTTGTCTTTTGTATTCGAAGAGCTGAGCAATGTAATTAATGCCTGGTAATTTTTACCCTCTCTTCCAGGTTTTCTGTGACCGTTCCATGTCCTGCTGCTGCTGCTGCTGCAGCCAACGTGGATCCGAGTGCCGTGGCTACAAAGGCTTGTTACCGTCTCATGCTGGGTCCCTCAAATCCAAGAGCTACTTGGCAGTTTCCAAGGCAACCACCTGTGGAATAATTAAAAAGGATGAAGTGTTAGCGTGCCAGATATAAGGAATTCTTGCCCGGAGAGAGCGTTTCACTTTCTTCCGTCTTGAGGAATCAAACGTGCTTCTGCCAGCAAAGTTAAGGTAGTACAATTAAAAAGCAATGGTTTATTTTCTGGAAGTTTGAGGTGGAGCAACAAAGCTGGTATGGCTGTATGCTATACAGAGATGACCACTGGTTCCTTCTGGGTTAATATTTTGGGTAGTTTTAAACAGAAAATGCACAAGAAAGGTGCTGATGGAAAAGCAGTGTGGGTGATCAGTATTTTATATTAGTAAAACAGTTGCAGTGGACTGTTTTGCACTTTATTCAGTCTTCCCTCGGATGGTTTTAAGCTGGGAAGGACTAAAATGGAGCATACATTAGTTTGGAGCATAAATATAGGAAGTGCAGCCTTCATGCCAAGCACACTGAGATTTCTTTGGCATTCAGTGAAGTGATAGATATAAAAGGAATCTAGGAGTGGGCTCGCTGCAAAATGACAGTCGGAATCCAGGGTTGATCTTCATCCCAGAGCTTAAAGGGTGGGCAGTGACTTAAGTCCATGCTGAACCAAACTGATAATCAGGTTTAGCTGCTTCAGTGAAGCACCAGCCAAAACCATGTTGAAGTCACATATTCCCAGATTCAGAGCTGAAATTGCACGGTGGGAAAAAGCAAATATTAAGCAAAAGAAGCCTGTTAGAATAACAACAACTGGCAAATTTGGTTCTGAAAGTCTGAAACGTTGCTTCAGAAGTTGATGGCGAAGGTGTTAGACTTCAGATAACTGGAAAAGTTCTTCTCCAAGTATTATATGTTACTGGATGTATTTGCTCATTATATCTTCCTTCTCTGCCAGTCATTCAACTATAGTTGAATAGAAAAATGTTATTCATTCCTGACAATGGAGTTAAATGGGGAAAAACCACATTCCCATTCTTCCCATAGTCCAAATAACTGCTCAGTTAAGTCTGGTTACCTTGCCTGATGCTCTTGTACAGTTAATTTTAGGCCTGATGCTTTTGTGTAATTTATTTTAAGGAAAAAAAAAAAAAAAGTCTTAAATTTTGAAGCAGAAATATTTGGGATGCCATCTGGGCTTTACATAATAAATTTTTCCTGCCAAAATGTTTGTGGGATTCTGTTGGGATGTGGATGGGATTTCACATTCCATCCCTTCCACAGCACAAGAAGATCATTGTTTTTTAGATACGGTGGGTCCAAGAAGAAATAAGAATTGTGTGGTGGCAGCTCTGTGATCTGAGGAAATACGAATAGAATCAATCCAGTAACAGCTCTCACCTTGTGCAGATGTTACCTAATTTCAACAGCAAATATTTGCAGGTTCCAACTGAGTACAGCTGCAGTTTTCCACCCTAATACTTGGTTTCCTGTTCGTTGGTTGGTTGTCACCACATCTTAAGTGCCAGAATGGTTTTCCTTCTGAAGTAATCCTTCAGCCTGTTAATTCCTTTCAGTATGGAGCTGAGGGAAGTGGGTTTTTCAGGCAAATGCTGTTTTCACATGTGGAAGGAGTGTTGTGGCAAAGTGTCTGCACCAAGCACAGCAAGGAGGATCCAGAATTGAGACACACTGCAAAGTAGAGTGAAGGTAGTTGGTGTGTGTGGATCCACATCCTCGATCTTTCCGAGCAGCATAAATAGTTCTCCAAGATAGAATTGTGGAAGAGCACATTTGTGGAAGCCTGTTGTAGTAGCAATCAGGTGCAGTAGTGCAGGATTCCCCGGAGTGTACACAGAGGAGTTTCAGCTTGGATGCTTCCTACAAAACATCCCAAACACGTACAAATGCCTCCATTTTCCTGTTTTACCTCAAATGCTGTGGGTGAGGTTTTTGTCATGAAGTTCAAATGCCCAGGTGCTGCTGAAGCCAGAAGTGAACAGCAGGTAGCATGAGCAGCTTCCTGACATTTCCTATTCCAGACCCCCTTCAAGGGGGTGACTTGTCTCTAAAAAGTTGCCTGTAGAAAGAAATCCATCTTTTCCATGGATAGTTCAGCCTGGACAGCTGATTTAGTCCAGGTGACAAAAACTTCCAGGAACTTCCAAGTGTGCAATTAGATCTATTTGTATATAAAATGAATCCATCTATGTTTGTTTCTCCATATTCCATTCTATTCCAGAGTTTCCAGAGCTAAGTGAAGTTTTCCCAGCCTTCATCTGCAAGCCTGTGGTTCAGTATTAAGGGTAGTGAAGAGCCCCATGGAGTTTGTTAACATAGTTTGTAAGAGAAATAAAAACATCCATGCTAAATTTAGGCGGCCTTGCTGTGTGAAAGAAAATACAGTGACCAGGCAAGATTGATTTCTGATGTTTTTTTTTATACAGGTTGTGTTTTAATAATCTTTATCCCTGGGAAGTTTTACAGGACCGAAGGGAGTAGGTGGTTAGAGGTAGTGATTTGTTCAATAATTTTAATCTCTTAAAGTGATTCAGTACTTGTTGACATGGAAGTTGTTTCTGTAGCCTTGGCTATTAAGAATTAGTGCTGTGTGCAACCAGAAAAATAAAATTTTCTTTCTGTGGCAGAAGATTTGTTTTACTCCATGTTGGAGTAACTCGGTGTCTTCTTGAAAGGAAAATAAAATGGGAAATAGTGATAGGATAATTCCTTCAGAGATTGTTTTGATACAGTGGTTAATATTTCCCTATTTTTACACCATCAGATCAACTGTATCAAGAGTCAGTTCCAGAGTCACAGTGTAGTAGTCTAAAACTGTCATTAAAATACCCATTAATTCTGTTAAATGAATTAGGGCTGTTTCCTGGAATAGGTAGGACTTTCGTCTTGTTGCTTGGAAATCCAGGTAATTTTTCAGGTTGGGGTTTTTCAAAGGGAGTTTTCCCTTCTAGCAAGAGTGGAAATGTAGGGGAAATTCAGGGAAAGAGCAATAAGCTCAAGTCACCTTTGTGGAAGAGGGAACTCAAATAATGAATGAACCCTTTTGCCTAGACTTGATTTTCCTTTGAGGAGGGAACTGTTCTGCTGCACTTTGGTGGATGGATCTTTTATGGGGAGCAAAGCTGCATTGAGACTTCAATGCAAACAGAATTCTCTGCAAGGTGACAGACTTTATGCTTAAGTGCTTTATGCTTGGATCCCTCTCACCCCTCCAGCTGCTCCTGCTGGGCATTTTGGATATGCTTTTCCAGCATAGTTCAGATGATTTTCTCTGATAGACAAGACAGAAAATCCAAAATAGAGTAAAAAGGTCTGACAACTTGCAGAGAGGTAGTGAAGGTAAGAGGAGAAAAGCAGCTCTTGCCATTCCCTGACCTAGAGCAGTGATTTGTGTCCAGCAGTGGCCACAGGGGGGTTATTGAGGAGCACAGAAACAGAATGGGAATAGGATCCTCCTTCTGCACACCCTTCATTGTCCAGACATCTGTAGTACATGGATTGACTGAGCTGGATGGGTTTTTGGATTTTTTTTTTTTGGTGTTTTGTTTCTGGTTTTGTCTTGGTTGGTTGGTTGGTTGGTTTTTTGGAATGTTTACTGGACTTGTCTTTTGGAATTCTTAGTGAGTAGAACTGGGAAATCTAAATCTCTGTGTTTCCCCAGCTTAACTAACACATGAGCCTGTTCAGTGAGGAACCATATTCTTTTGTAAACTTCTGAGCATGAACTCAATTTAAAATCCACTTCTTGCGCTGGAAAAGACTTAAGTAATTCATACATAACTTTTTCCATTACAACTGTAGTTTTCTAGAGCTCAGCCTGGTGCGGGTGTTGAGTCAGTTCAAAGCCTGCTGACCTATATACATGAAATAAAGCCACTTGTCCCACCTCCATTCATCTTACTTCCCACTTAATTTCATTGAGATTCCTCATTAATTGCACTCCTGAATTTCATTTATGTATTTTCATGTCCACTGAGTAATCTGCACACATTTCTCTTTGGTTTTTTCCTACTTATTTACTGCCTTTGCTACTGTGAATAACTTTACTATCATCAGCAGATGTTGTCATCTCACTGTTGAGCCCTTTTCATGTCATTTATGAATTCATTGAACACTGCTGGGAACAGATCCCTGTGGAAAGAAGAGCTGAAATGGCACCAAGTCCTGCCAAAAGCAGAGTGGGTTTGCCCACTTCTGCACGTGGCACAGCTGAATTTGTGGTAAAATCAACTGTGCTGTTTTGGTACACTTGTAAATGTGGAGTTACTGTAAAATACTTTGTAGGAGTGAATAATAATCTGCAAGATACAACATCATTCTCTACCACAGAATAATTAAAGTTGGAAAAGACCTCTAAGATCACCAAATTCTACCCTCAACCACCACGATATTCACCACTAAATCATATCCTCAAGTGCCACATCCATGCATTTTTTGACTCCACCACTTCCCTGGGCAGAGTGTTCCAGTGCTGTCTATTTGTAATTTCTCTTCAGAAAGATTGGGTGGGCAAGTGATTCACCTTTTTGGATGACTGGGGATACTGTTTAATGTTTAAATGTCCACACCTGCTTTGTTCACAGCATTTTTCATCTTCTGCGTTTTCAGTCTCAAAACCAACTTGATCGGAACCTGCTGGTCTGTCACTCTCTTCATTGCCAGTAAATACAAAATTATATTGAATTAGGGAAATTGGGCAACAGAATCAATCTCCACAATCATAAACAGACACTTGGTTTAGATGATTAAGTGTAGGAAATTGCCTGAGCAGTAGAAACGTTACTTGCTCTTGTTTTCCAACATTAACGTAGCAAACATCTAATGTAAAACTGGGCCAGATCTAGAGGACCTGTAGCATAAAATAATTTTTCCAGTGGTGTGTGTCCTGCAGCTGCAGCTTAGGGAAGTGGAGAGTTGAGGACATGAATGTGCTGCACTTGAGTGCAGTGTCCCAATGTCCACTGCTGCTTTCTCTTACCACCTCTGTTCCTTCCTAATTACTCCTGAAATCCTGTTTGCTTTTTCACTGCTCCTGTTATCAACCGCTGTGAAAACTGCATTTTAACAAAGCTATCAGCAGAGACTTCAAGGTCTCTCCCAATCAGGAAAAAAACTAATTTAGAACCCCTCATTTTCGGTGTGTAGCTGGCTGCTTTTTTTCTCTATACAGGGCCTTGGAATTAATCTACTTGAATTTCATATTCTGTTTTCTCTCCCAGTCATGCTGTATAATAACTAGCTGGAAAAAAAAGACTGAGGATAACTGCTTTGGTGCATTTACTGGTTTATCTGTAATAGACCTGTGACCTCACAGTGTGTCCTTTTTCAGCATAATTTATTGTTCAGTTAAATGAGAAAGGTCTAACTCCAGACCTGTACAGGAATCTGATTCGATGTGTGTGTATAAGGGTTTCTGTTCTCTGCATGTAAACTAACTGTTGGTTAATAAGACCTTCCTCCTTTCTGCTCTACAGCTGAGTTTTCTTCAAGATCTTGTGGAGAAGTTGGTAATTTTTAGGGACTCCCTAAATATCCACGGAGCCCTTTCAGAGCCCTCCTGTGTGTGACCTGCAGATTGCAGTCCATCACTTGGTATTTTTAATAATTTGGTTTCCTTAGAAATCTGGCTGCGCCGACGTGCTCCTGGCTGTGTAATTCCTGGTAGGCTTTGGCAGTGAGCAGTGCTCAACTTCCCGGAGAGGATCCTCTTTCCTGGTCCTCTCCGCAGGCAGGCGCCAGAGCTGGAAGTTCCCTAAACTGTTACGTCCTGAACCGTGAGTTCATCTGGGTTTTCATGTGGCAAAGAAACATTTCTGAGGCTTTTTCCCCTCCCCACAGCTTTGTCCCGTCAAGCCTTTTATCTTTTGTCACCTATTGGCCCAGAGGGCTTTTTCATAAGCTTCACCCTTCTGGTGTATTTGAAAAAACTTCCTCTTAACACATCAGTTCTCAGTATTTTCTTTTTTTTTTTTTCAGCTTAAAATTTTGCATTTAGTTTGTTAAAGTCTTTATTTTTTTTCCTGGAATCACGGTATGACTTCCCTTTTTGAAGGACATGCTTTTGAACGCTTTCTTAATATTGATCTTTATTTTGTTTTGTTTTAAGTTGCACTTACTCTGTTCTTCCGTATGCAATATGGGGTCTTTAGCAAGCTGTCACACCCTTAATACCTTCACTTTTTTTTGCCTGTTCATTTTAGATTTTTTTTAAAGGAGTTTCCTTGTTTCTTCATTGCAGAATGCTTGAGCTTACTGAGGACCTGACTAAGGTCATCTTGTCCAACCCTCATGCTCAAGCGGGGATTTTCTTTTTTTTTAGTTGCACAGCTAAAAATAGAGAAAACTACTGCTTCGAGTACTGAACTTGAGTGCTTCGTAATCAGTAATGCAGCCACTCTTCAGCAGTGAAGATCCTGTACACAGGTCAGGACTGGGTCAAGTTCTGCCTCGGCTGCAGGTTTTCCGAGTTGTTTGAAGGAGTGCTAATTAATGGTGTCTTAAAAATGCAGTATTTGCATTACAGTGACTACAGTGAGAATTTATCTGTCTCCAAAATCCTGCAGTTTGGCCACTTCAATTTCAGGAGGTGATGTTTGATGCTGGTAACTGTCAGGTACCTTCATGGGGCTGGGAAGGTTCCAGAGCCACAGAATGGTTTGAGTTGGAAGAGACGTTAAAGACCATCCAGTTCTACCCCCTGAAATAGGCAGGGACAGTTTCCACTAGACCAGGTTGCTCTAATCCCTGTTAAACCTGGTTTTGGGTACTTCCAGGCATGGAACACTGTCTCTCTGTGCTGCTGAACTTGGTTCTGTGTCTTTTCTTTCTTAATGTGCTTTTTCTGGAAGGAAGAAGTTTTGAGCTTCGTGGGCTTCCGTGCGCTTTGAGATACTCTTGTCCAGACAAAACAACACGAGGAAGTTTTTACCAGAAAATTTCTCCTTCTTGTGGCTCTCATCCTGGTGGAATAATTGGAGGATGCTGCCCCAGCCAGTGAAGTGGGATGAGCAGTTTGGTTCATCCTTCTGTCATCATCTCTGTGTGGTCAATTCCCTGGGCTGTAGTGAGGGATTTAGACACCCAAAATCCTCATAGATCGAGTGCAAGTGTTTGAAATGGAGTGAATTTAATCCCACCCTGGTATTTCAATGTTTTGAACTGGTGAATATTTCCAGTTTTAGAGAGTTTTCTCAGTCATGATGGTTAAGAAAGAGCAATTTGGTGCTTGATTAAAAGCAAGGAGAAGGCTTGCAAAGTCTCTTTGGGTGAGGTCATAGTTCTGTCACCTCAAGGGATAAAATGAGAGTGGAATTTTAAATCACATATGAAGATGTTATAAAATAATGTTGATTGCAAGGAACAGCTTGGTTTGACTTGGGTGCTTGATAGTTTCACCTGTTTTTCTTCATTCTTATTTATGTAAGTGAAAAGTCTGCAACTTGATGTACTCAGAGACTGCATTTCTAGTAGTATACATTCCATTTGAGAGACCACAAAAGCATGTGGTCACAGGACAGGGGGGAATGGATTCAAACTGAAAGAGAGCAGTTTTAGATGATGTATTGGGAATAAATTCTTTACTGTGAGGATGAGGAGGCCCTGGCACAGGTTACACAGAGCAGCTGTGGCTTCCCCATCCCTGGAAGTGTCCGTCCTGGGATCATGGAAGGTGTCCCTGCCCAGGACAGGGGGTGGGACTGGATGGGCTTTAAGGTCTCTTCTTACTGAAACCATTCTGTGATTCTGTGAAATGAGGAAAAAAACCCCCAGCATACTCAACAGAAGAAACTGGGTGAGATGAATCTGTCTTTAAAGGTCAGATTAAATTAGGGTGTTACCACTTTCTGTTCGTTCCGTATGGTCAGTGGCAGCTTCGGTTGAGCTGTTTCTGAGTTTTTAAGATGAGTTTGTGTCTGGACTTATTCACACACTACCAAGAAAAGGAAAACCCAAACCCAACCCTGAAGTGGGTCTTTTAATTTACAAGTTGTTAGTGGTTGTTCATCCAAATAAAGGACTGATCTGACTCGCTGGAAATTTTGTGGTGCTTTACCCTCAATATTGTGAGATTGCAGTGCTCAGTTTTGTGTGGGTGGGTGGGCAGTCCTGCCTCAGTGTGCAAATACAGACTCCTCTGGGCTGAGATTAATGAACTTTTCCTGTTCTCTTTTGTTCTGTCTGTAGCTTCCTCAGTTTCTTCCTCTCACAAGAATGCAGACTGGTCTAAAAACTATGTAGATTATTACATAATGCAGGGCTGGGGTTTCTTCCAGCCGGGTGGTAGCTGATCTCGGTTTCTGGAAGGTTTGAAAAGCTCTTCTGCCCACCAAACCTTAGAGCAGGTGTTTGCTTCAGCAGTGGCATTTGCTGATCTCGTTGTTACGTTAATTTGGGGAAAGACAATGTTTTCTGGAGGTCTGAAGGATGCTGAGAGCTCAGTGTTAGTTCCCATCAAATGAGCGTGGATTGAATATGAATGTTCAGGGATGGTGTCAGGACAGAGAAGGATGAGGGGTGTTTTCAGTTAATGTCTGCCAAGAATTAAGGAAAATTAACACAAAATTCTTGTGGTTTGGGAGAATACTCACTGGAGGAGTTGTCTGCTCCACAGATGGGGGCTGTAGAGAGTACTTGGGATAACTGGTTCAAAGCAAGGGTTCGTGTACAATTTGCAGGGGCATATTTCACCTTCTTTAGATACGGTAATTTGTATTTAGTTGTTAAACACTTCTCAAGGGAAAGACCCCACAGTCCTTGCTCAGGCAGAAATTTCTTACTGAAATCACTGCTAAGAATTTGTTGGTATCAAGGCCTGAAAAAGCCTCTGCAATGTCTTAAGTGTGAGACAGGACTCCTCAGCAATCTGTGAATAATCAGCTTGGTGTTTAGTCAGAGAGTTTGTTTCCTTCAAGTTGTCTATTTTCACCTTCTGTAAGGTCCTTAGGTTATTTCAGGAATGATCTTTCTGTTGTTGTCTATTTTAGACACTTGACGTGGGATTTCGGACTCTGCTGAGGTGTTGGCAGTCGTACAACATGTGTCGGGTTTAGGGTAACTCCTGCTCAGATTCGTAGTGCAAATACCATCTCTTCTGCAGGTTTTTGGAGCTCTGGTTCCCCTGCAATTTAGGGTTTCACCTAACTAGCATGGTGAAAGGTGATACTCATGTAGTCCCATTGGATTAAGGTTAATCTCACCTGGGTATCTGATTTTTAAAGTGAGATGAGATTTATCCAGAGTCTCCTAATTGCTGGAATAATTCCAAACAGCGAGTACTAAGATCTTATCTTTTTATCATCGTGGTTCTAAAGAAGGAACTTAAGCTTCCTTCATAGTTGTTATTTCTTGGTGTTCTGCCATAAAAAGCAGAGAACAGTCTAAAGATAATTGGGCAGAGGAAACTTCGTTCTGGATGTGGAGGGGTTTTTGTGTTGGTAGAAGAGGATGAGTATCCTAAAGACTTAAGTGAAACTCACTTGAAAAAAAACCAGCTTGATTTGGTATATAAGCAGTTTTTTAGAATGATGCTGCTGCTCCTCCTTGAAGCTCCTCCAACTGAAATACACACACTGCCATATGCTGCTGGAATACCAGCACACGAACTGGATTAAAATATAAATGAACAGAACTGCAATTGAGGCTTTAGTTCTGCAGAGGGATCCAAAATGGTTCCTTTTTTCACTCTGCTAAACACCTAAAGTTAGTTTTACAACATGCCCGTGCAAAACATTTTGGAGGCTTTGGGTCTGAAAAGATGATGAAGAGGTTGAGAGGGAGAGAAAAAGTGTTTTTCCAATTTTCTTGTCCTAGTCTAGGTGACTTTGTGCCAGTGTTCCACCTATGGCAAATAAAGAGGCAAGGGAAGTTTTGTAAGCAGCTCAAGAAGATTGGATACTTCACTGGACATCCAGCTATCCTTTTCCATGGGACTAATCCAGATATTTGGCAGCTTCCAGAACTGTAGCCATAGTTTCACACTCATCTCTACTGCTGCTCTTTACTTAAAATAGCTTTAAGGCACCAATATTTAAGTGTTAGCTAGGATTTGGACTTTTTAATGTGTGTGTTAATCTTTTAAAATCTACTTTTGTATTTTAGGAGAATTTGTGGACCATATAAACAGCCTTTGTAATTGGGAACAGATAGTTTAGATGCCTCATTTTTATGTTTTGCATAGATACTTGCTAAGGAAAAAAGCAAAGTTTCCCAGTTACTCTTCTCCTGAAAGTTGTTTTGAGCCAGAGTAATGATGAATAATAATGAGCAATAAATTAACAGAGCTGTATATTGCTGCCATTGATGGGGAAGTGCTCCTGCTGATTTTATGCCAAATGCTGATCCCATAGTGGTTGATGCTGTGATATTGGGAGGAAACATCTTAGTTTAATTCATGTGTTTTATTAAAGCCATAGATATTTATTTTAATAAAAACATCAGGTACTTGTAATCTTAAAAAGGCTGGAAAACTGTGATGCAAACCAGTTTTCTCTCTCTTTTCTCCTTCTGTCTTTTCTCCTTCTTTCTCTTTTCTTTTCTCTTCTTTTCTTCTTCTTTTTCTCTCTTCTACTTTTTCTCTTTTCTTCTTCTTTCTCTTTTTTCTCTTCTTCTTTTTCTCTCTTCTACTTTTTCTCTTCTTCTTTTTCTCTCTTCTACTTTTTCTCTTCTTCTTTTTCTCTCTTCTACTTTTTCTCTTCTTCTTTTTCTCTCTTCTACTTTTTCTCTTCTTCTTTTTCTCTTCTTCTTTTTCTCATTCGCCTTTTTTCTTTTCCTTTTTTTTTTTTTTTCTTCTCTTTCTTTTCCTGGATAAAGAAGACCTGACAGGAATGCATGGAAATTATCAACAGCATTCCTCACCAAGTATTCGGGAACAATTGTGCTACTAGTATTTCAATAATTGATAATTAATGAGAGTTTATAAATAACACTTTGACTTCTTTTTATGTGCCTGCTGGGTTGTTTTTTTTTTTTTTTGGAAGGGGGAGGAATGTCAGACAAATTTCTGGCGTTTCTGTGCTACCTTGGAGACTAGAAAATGTTTCATTATTGGCATATGAGATTCTTATGTAACCTGGTAATTCTGGGAACAAGAATTTTCAGAAAAATGCTGAGCAGTTCGAATCTCCTCGTAAAATTAGAAGATTTAAACCCACTGTGCTAAATACTTCTGTGATAAATTCCCCAGAAATACGAGTATTCCGAGCTCCTGGAATACATTAATTTTTCTAGGACTGCGTCCCTAAGGAGTTAAAACTCCGAATCCCGTGGAGTGAGTGACACACTGGCAGTTATTACATAAACCCAGTGTGTTTGCTTTGGCAGAATATTAAATTGGGATGCAATAAAACGTGTGAGGGGAAGGTGAGGAGTTGCTGCCTCGTGGCATCAGGAGCAGAGCTGGTGCTGTTCAGGATGTGGTTTTTGTGTGCAGCCCCCAGCACAGGGCCGTGTGAAGGGGGTTACCCCGATCTCTTACTGCTGTCAAGAGGATTTTTTTTTTTTTTTAATTTGTTTTCTTCAAGTTCAAGGTCTGTAATTGTAGTGGGACAAGCCAGGCAGGGACTTGCCCTGCTTTTTTCATGTAGAGCAGTGTGGCTTATCTTGTCCACTCTCTTCAGAACTCTTATTATATTCCATAGAGACGACTTGATTGAAATTTTTTTTTTTTCAATATAAAGTGAAAATGGTGGCTTGTTAGTGTTTACACCTGCTGTGTGAATTTCCTGATTCTTAAGTGGATTGTAAATTGCCATATTCCATTACCTTCTTGAGGGCACGGATAGTCTGACACAGGAATCCACTGATTTGGGATGACTCAGAATTAAAAATGAGTCAGTTATTCCTTACTCGGTTTAATTTTATTGTTTTTTTTTACATACAGAATTAGAAATCAGCAGGAGTTCAGAATACATGTACTTCTTTTTGTGTGTCAGGAAACAAGCTTCCTTCATTAGATTATTTCTTTCTGTGTTTCTCAGAGCTCTTTTGGGGTGTTGGCCAGTTTGTTCTCTTCGTTCCCTTTCCTGACGGAGCGCAAGGTTTTGGTAGAACAAGTACATCTCAGAGTCTTATCTTTCCCTGGATTGCTGAACTGGGTGTGCTGTGCATTTTGGTGCCTCCAAGTGCTGTCTAAACTTCAGTCAGAAATTCAGGATCAGGAGTTGCAGAAGGGGTGGCAGTAAAACGTGTTTGGATGATAGAAGGGCTGCAAAGAGAGAGCTGTGTCATGCAAGCAGCAAGCATGTCTTTAGTCACTTCTGTTAAGTGCTTTTCTGGCTAAACTAGTGTCCTCCTGCATAAATTCTCATCATATTCTAATAATACACAATCAGAGTTAGCATTTACTTTCCCCTAAATTAAGGTCTTGCGTTCTCTTTTTTTTTTCTTCTCTTTATTTTCCATGTTACTTCTTGAGGTAATGAGGTGCAAGAAAAATAGCAAATCAGGTATTTTCCATGCCTGTATTTTTGTAGATAAGTTTACCAAGGAGAAAATCCGTCTATAAAATGCTTCTTTGAAGGCAAAGGAGGTTGATCATGAGACAGCATAAAGCAGTAGGCATTACACAGCAGTAACAATAAAATGAAGCATGAAAATTAACTTCAATACTAACTTTAGGATTTTTACTTTTAAGAAAAGGCAAGCACTGTTAGGACAAGGGAATGGATTAAAGCTGAAAGGGGGTAGATTTGGATTGGATATTAGGCAGAAATTCTTGGCTGTGAGGGTAGGGAGGCCCTGGTACAGGTTGCCCAGAGAAGCTGTGGCTGCCTCAGCCCTGGAGTTTTTCAAGACCACTTTGGATGGGGCTTGGAGCAACCTGGGACAGTGGAAGGTGTCCCTGCCCATAGCAGGGGGTTGGAACTGGATGGTATTCAGGGTCCCTCACATCCCAAATTATTCTGTGATTCCATGGAATTTTTAGATTAATGTCTCTGTATCAAGCCTGTGTGGTTCTCTGTGAAAGAAGATGAGAATTTTTCCTCAGAAGTGCATCTTGGAGTGCTGTTAGAAGCTGTGCCGTCCTAAACCACCAAGCAATGGTAAATATTTAGCACTGCTGTTGCTAAAAAGGGAGAAGTTGCTTCAAATTCAGGCTTGTTTCCCTTCCAGCTGTAATATCTTGCTGTGCCTTTCTCTCCAAGGATGGAAGAGCTGTTTGTTATTTGTCATATCCACAGAGTACCTATGAAAACAAGGTCAGGGACTCGTCTCCCTAACGAAGGAGATGTTTGGCCTGGCGTCACGCAGTCTGTGTCCCAGCCAGACCCACTATTTTCTGAGCTCTTCCCTGAACCCTTGCCAGTCCTTTGGCGTCTCTGCAGTGTGGGTATCAGAACTGGACATGAAGTTCTGGCCTAGAACTCAGCCTGATTTGTTGCACGAACACAACAAATCTGATGTCATCAGCCAAGCCCTTAATATGGCTTTGCCCTGCACTGGCTGTCCCTGCCAGGGTGATTCAGTGCAGCTGCTCCTGAGCCCTTTTTCTGGGAGAAAGTGCCCAAGTCATGGAGGAGCAGCCTGAACTCCTTCGAATCTGGGTGACGTCAGTTTGTTAGGATTAAAATCAGTTGTTGCCTGATGTCTCACTGTGCGGTGTTACTGTTTTCTCTTCTGCCAGTGCTTCAGTTATCCACAAACTTAACTCTTATTTTTATTATTATTAAGTAGACTGTTTAAAAAACTTCCAGGGCTCAATCCCATGTCTGTTTCTCCTTCATCTCACGCATTGCTCTCATAGGGAAGCTGCCATCCACCACCTTTGCAAGAAAAAGCAGTTAGCATCTCTGGAAAAGATGAGAGGGCTTGGGTATCCCAGGTGAATATTCTTACGGACAGAATGAGTCATTTTTGTGTGGACTTCTAACATGTGGGTGAGTGAATCATCAGGTGTTGAACAGATTAATCTTTTTTAATAGGACATGCACAAGATAATATTTTCTGGCTGAGACAACTTGTAGCTGCCTAAAGACAATATTGCAGAGGCAGAAATACAGTGACGTCGTGTGCTTTGGAGCATGATACCTTGGGAGGTGATCCATGAAACAGCCCAGTGTTGCTTTTCATAGTTCTTGGTGTGCCTTAAGTGGCCTTTAAGGAATTGTTAGGAATAGAAGATTTTTGGCCAGGGGGGAAATAATTAAAAGTTGACTGATACTTGTGTAAGAAATTGAGTGAGAGTTTGATTTTCTGATGTGCTTGTGTTACAAAGCAGTTGTAGGTAGGTTGTGCTTGTCTTTTCCCAGTGATAGGACAGGAGGAAATGGCCTCGAGTTGCACCAGCTGAGGTTCAGTTTGGATTTTAGTAAAGATTCCTTCACCAAAGGGGTTGTCAGGCCCTGTCACAGGCTGCCCATGGCAGTGGTGGAGTCGCCATCCCTGCAGGGATTTAAAAGATGCAGCACTTGAGGACATGGATTAATAGTGGCCTTGGCAGTGCTGGGTTAATGGTTGGACTCTGTGATCTTAGAGGGGTTTTCCAACCTAAGTAATTCCGTTTAAATTTGCACACCTCATGATGTTGATCCAGCATGTATCAAGAGCGTGTGAAAAAACAAAACCGTGTCTTTGGTGAGGAGCTGTGCCCAGGCCCTGCTTAGGTAGAAAAAAAAAAAAAAAAGGCTGAATTTCCTAGATTGTCTAAATGTTGGGGATTTTTGTTTCAGTCCTCGGCCAAGTTCCACTATCCGGAATTATGCTTAGCATTGGGTTTTAATGAGGTCTGAAAATGACAGGGCAAAACCGTCTTGCTGCTCTGGCTGATTTAGGATAGGAAATGAGGTATGACATTTAGCCATGGGTTGGCAGGGCTGAGGGCTTCAGTGAAAACTCACCACAAGTTTACGTGAAAAGCTGGTGGTTCTTTCCTAGAACTTCATTTAGGGTTCAGTTTTGTACCAGCGCCGTGAGCTCAGGCTGTTTTCTTTAGGTTTGATTGGAAAGCATTTTTCAGTAGGTGTCCTTTACAGGGTTTTGAAGGGATAAAAAATTACTTTGGGGAGCATTACACGGACAAAACAATTTTCTGAGCAGCGCCGCTTTTTACGTAAGTCAGGACTAGAAGCACATATTTTGGTCACCAAAGTAAATTCGAAGAGAGATTCATTCATTGCAAATGAAGGTGCAGATGCTTTTAGAGTCTGACCAAATCCTTGTACGTAAAAGCATCTTCATGCTTACAGACTTCTGAATATGGATTTCGTATAGAGTAGAAGGGTTGAACACCAGAAGTGCAATAATAATAAAAAAACACAACACCACCCCCACTCTTCACACCCCCCCCTTCCCAGCTGTCTAGCTCAGTGAATTTCACACCACGGTTGCAAGGCCAGAATGATTATGAATTAGGGTTAGCACAAAATCTAGCTATTTGAAAATTTTACAGCGTTGTACTGTAATGTAAAGGCTAGAATTATTCCAAAAATCAAATCTGAAAAAAAGCGCAAGGGCAGGGAGGTCTCACTTTGAAAGCCCAATTCATTGTGACAGAAAATGAGATTTTTAACCTTGTCTTTCAATCAGAACAAATTGTGCCTTGTCCCCTTCCACTTTGACATTTGAGTTCTCATCTGTTCTGCGCTCCCTTCAAGCCAAGAGCTGCATCCCCACTTGAAGTACATTAAAAATCTTGGGTATAATCAACATTTTTTGGACTGCTGGGTAATTTTTTTTATCTTTATTCTGAGTGTCCTTGGGCAAGGCCCCAGGCTGTCATGACCAAATTCACAGGAGGTGCAAGCTATGGTGAGGTTTTTTTTTTTGAGAACACTGTACTGTGAAGAGGCTCTCTGAGGGAGTATCTTTATTGTGGTAAAAGTCATACAGCAGGTTTTTCACTGTGATTGCAGCTTCAGCACAACTCACTCTAATTTAGTTAGCCCAAGGCTATAACATACTGCTTTTCAGGATTGTAGAATGGCCATTAATGGGAATTTGCTGAGAGTGGGTGTGTATGCCTGAAGGGAAGTCTGCATAAAAATTTAAAGCCTCCTTGCTTATAATGTGGTTGGTATGTGCTGTTGTCCTTGATCTGACTTAACTGGGTGCTACAGGTGAGAGCAGCGCAGCAGTTCTCTAAATAAGTCATTCCAGCCTTGAAGTCTGCATTTGATAAGATTTTGTTGGCCTCAGTAGTGTGCAGCTGGTTCTTACAAATGAGTTTTCATCTGTGTACTCAGTGATTTACATCCCTGAGCACAGAGAAGTGTCTTTGCTTTATGGGTGGCAGAAGATACGTGGCTTTCAAATAACCTTACACACTGGTGGTATTTAATTATATCTTGTAATGTATTAATATTATATATATTACATATATATATA
>VXBN01012451.1:0-48525 GCA_013397395.1 Sinosuthora webbiana
CCAAACCATTCCAGGACTCTCCCACACAATGAAGAACACACAGAGCTGCTCATCTTGCACCAGGTTCTATGTATTATCAGACCGGCTGACAGGTAATAACATGTCTTCTGCAGCAGAAAGCACAACATTGATCAGTAATTATTCAAAACAAACAAAAATTAAAACCACAACCCCAGCCACACACACTCAATGCACAGATCTGCCAGCAGGTGAGTCCCCAGATGGCAACTCCAGGAGGGAATCCTCCCACTGCCCAGAAGCTCAGGGTCTGTGCCAGTACAGTCTATGATCACCTGGCCTCTGAGAAAGGTTTTTTTTAAAAAAATAAACACCATGTCCTGCTGGCACGTGAGCCAACAGCAAAAACATCAGAACTCATCCAAAACATAGAAAAGTTTGCTCCTCACATGAAAAAATATCCAGGCAAGTCGCCTTTCCGTCCTGTAACACACAATTCAATCGCACTGTTGAAAGGGTAACATTGCTGTAGGTTCTTTTGGTTTTATAAGGAGAGTTTGTAACCTAACTTCTTACATTTTAAGTTCCCAAAACTCCTGCACTTGCTTTTATGGCCTAAATAAACAGGCCTGCCAATAAGTCCTGGGGTTTTGTTTTCCTGAAGGACTAAGTTGAGTCGGGGTGAAGCAGGATGCGACATGGACCAACTCTGCCTGCATTCCCTTCACGCAGTGCAGAGACAAATAAATCCAGCCACCTCCACTTGAATGGCTTCCATGACTTCCAAGACATCCATTCTGGATCCAGAGGCCTGTTTAGATGGGATGCAGCAAGATTAAAAGTAAGCTGATGGGAAGCCAGCACTGGTTTTGAACAGGAGTGTGATGGGGAGAAGACACAACAGAGGAGCACTGCTCTCCTGCATTGAACAATGTGGGGAAACATCTTGGTTCTGACAGGGATCCCTTTGGAAAACAAACCCAAATCCCCCAGATGCTCAGCAAACAGGGTGGTGAAAGCCTACAGACCTGCAAGGAGTAACAGTGAGGGAGCAGCCCAGGTACAGCCATCCCAAAAGGCATTGACATTTGTACACCTCTATATATTAATCTTTATAAATACAGTGTTCTACAGAAGGAACTGTGGAACGATTTAATTCCAGGCTGGTTTCTTCTAACAAAAGCTTTCCAGGGCTTTTGCTTGGATCTGGAACTCTTGTTCTTCTTCCTCCTTGGTGTCCCACCCTGTCCATGGTGGCCTGGGCAGGTGTCTGGTCCAACCCCACACACAGCCCTTGGGGAGTGGTGGGAAGGAGACCACATGAAGAGCTGCTCTACAACTTCCAAGGGTGAAAAGCTAAAGTGTGAGGCAGGTTCAGCTGTCAACGGAGTCCCGGGGAGGTGGGCAGTCATAGCTCATCCCTGGGCGACGGCGTGTCCAGGGATGGCCGGGAGGGCAGGGCGTCTTTGTTCTGGGCGTCGCTGTGGATCTTGCCCTGCTGCCGGGACTTCCAGGAGTGTGTTCTGTCCCAGTCCGTTGACACGGTCTCGTTGTCCCAGATGGTGGAGGTCTCTGTGTCGCTGAGGTAGCCCGGCTGCCCCGTGTAGTGCGTGGGGTAGACAAGGAGGGGTTCTGCCGAAAAGGCCTTCAAGTCTCTGGACTCGTAGTACTCCATGTACTTTGTGCTACAGAGGAGAGAAACACCATCAGCAAGAGAGGAACCTTCACTGGTGCCAGGCTTGTCCTGGAGACAAGGCCAATCCAGGGAGCAGAGTGGTCTGGGAGTGGGGGTAGGTGCTGGGGTACAGCTGGAACCCCGTCCTTACAACCACACACACCTGTACAACCAAAGCCTGTTTCCAGAGACAGACAAGTGCCTCAGACAACCAGCCCACAAGCCCTGCCCCAGGCAGGCACGATTCTCCTCTGTCACCTCCTTTGACCTGTGCCAGGAGGACAAAACCAAGCACCACAAGGAGTCCCCACCAACCAGGCTACCAGCCAGATCTGTTTTAAGATCAGTCAGCAACACCCAGCCCGTGTCCCCCCGAGGCGCAGAGGGACTTACACAGGGTGCTTGTTGTACATGATGGGAAGGAATTCATCCACGGGCAGCATCTTGCTGAAGGGCTCAGCCCCGATGAGCTTCTGAGCGCCGTGGAAGGAGATGGCATAGCCCAGGGTCCAGTAGGAGTAATCAGCTTCCACCAGGTTCCGGACATTGGGAACGGCTCTCTCGGGCTCCTGCACCTGCATCCTTTTCCGGCCAATGTAGCTTCAGGGATGAGAAGATCAAGGAGATTAGAACCAAAGTGAATCCACAGCAATTAGGACAAGACTGTTCGTGTCAGCCAGGCCAGGGCAAAGGGTCAGTCCCAGAAGCAATCCCTGACCCAGCTGACAGATTTCTATCCTGCACCACTACTAGACATCTGAGTCTTAACCCAGTGGGTGGGACAGCTGTGAAAGGCTTCCTAAGGGAGCTAAGATGGCACAGTCTGAGGGTCAGGACTGAGCTGTGCTGGTTCCCCTGTCAGCTTCTCCAACACAGCTGAGGTCAAACAGCATTGTCCACCATAGGCAGGGATGGTGCCCCAGGGGCCTCCAAGCAGCAGCCGCCCCAGAGGGCGGATCTGTCATGATGGGAAGAGTCACCAAGACAACTGTGCCACCATCCCCTGCACTGCAGCATCAACCTGCACCTTTGCCACGCCCCAGCAGCACTGCCAACCTCCCCACGTGCCCAGGACCTCCCAGAGGAGCAGGAACTTACATCAGCTCCCAGTCCAACTGGGCTTGCTCGATGTCGTCCATCAGCTTCATCAGCTTCCTCTTGAACTGGTGCTCGAAGCGCACATCGTCCTCAATGACCAGTGTCTTCTCCAGGCCCCTGCTCACCACCTGAAACACCAGGGCTCCAACGTGAGCACAGTGGCCCCCAGGAGTGCTCTGCTGTCACTGGGGCCACCCTGACCTGGCACTGCCTCCCAGACCATGCAGGCAGGGAAACCACTCTGTGACACATACATGATATGCCAAGCCACTGGAACTTGCTCCTGCTCAAATGCAGAATAAGGGGAAAAAAAACAGGAGTGTTTCTTTAACCCTATTTGCTTTTCAAAACCTTCCTGCCTTTCTTCTAAGCAAGCTTGCCCAAAGCAGGATACTGGATAAAAAAGGGGTCATGAAAATGTTCTGATAAAAATCACCTTGAGCTGAGAGCAAATTAATCAGAATCCCCCAATGGTTTGGGTTGGAAGGGACATGAAAGCCCATACAGGTCTATCCCCCTGCCATGGGCAGGGACATCTTCCACTAGCCCAGGTTGCTCCAAGCAGCACCCAACCTGGCCTGGGACACTTCCAGGTATGGGGCAGCCACAGCTTCTCTGGGCACCCTGTGCCAGGGCCTCCCCACCCTCACAGCGAAGAGCTTCTTCCCAATATCCCATCTAACCCTGCCCTCTGGCAGTGGGAAGCCATTCTGCCTTGTCCTGTCCCTCCATCCCTTGTCCCAAGTACCTCTCTTGGAGCCCCTTTAGGTACTGGAAACAAAAAGGGGAGATGTGGAAGGTGAACACTGCATTCAAGAAAACCCCTACAATCCAAGGAAATCAGTTCTATCCTACACTTCCAGAACCTGGGCTGGATCCAACGCTCTGCACCAGGACTGGCTGTGCACCAGGACACAGAACCTTCCTTCAGGACCTCCAAGGCACCCCAAAATCCTCACCTCCTTCCAGATGTAGTAATGGCTCAGGAAGCAGCCAATCTCTCCTCTGGTTAGGGGCCTGGAGGAATACGGGTCCCGGTATCCTGGCAGCATTTCAATGCTGAGAGCTTTGAGCTGACTCGTGTTCAGTGCTCTGGGAAACAGAGAATATCTATTACCATGGCAAAAAGATAAGTCAATTCAAGGCAGACACAGGCATGGCATGGGGAATGCTGCTGATGTTCAGGGAAAAGCCACACCTTGAGAAATTCCTACACTTATTTTGCTCAAAAACACAGAGGAAAATTAACTTCTTGATTTACATCTCTAAATCCAGCTGATAAATTGTATCCTTAACTCTGCCAAAGACTTCTCACGGGACCATCAATTGTCTTTAACCCTGCCAAAAACTTCCCGTGGGACCATCCACTTGCCAGGTGCTTGGCTTTGATTAATTTTCTGAGGCCCTGACAGGATCCCAAGTCTCCAAGACCACTAGATGGTACGTGGGCTCCTGTCTCCTTGAGGCCTTTTTGCAACTCACAGACTCAAAATTTCTGCCTTGATTTCTCATTATAAAAAGGTCTTACCATACCTTAGAACCACAGAATCATTAAGGTTGGAAAAACCCTCTAGTATCCTTGAATCCAAGCATTTATCCAGCAATTCTCCCAGGGATGGGGCCTCCATCACTGCCTGTGCCAGTGCCTGACCACCCTTTGCATGAAGGAATTTTTCCCAGTTG
Organism: Sinosuthora webbiana; assembly: GCA_013397395.1. NCBI lineage: Eukaryota > Metazoa > Chordata > Aves > Passeriformes > Sylviidae > Sinosuthora > Sinosuthora webbiana. The sequence continues at coordinate 4,415 of VXBN01012451.1, forward strand.
TCTGGCCTGAACATTCCTTGGCACAGCTTGAGGCTTTTTCCTCTTGTCCTTTCCCTTGTTCCCTGGGAGCAGAGCCCGGCCCCTCCCTGGATGTACCCTCCTGTCAGGGAGTTGTGCAGAGCCAGAAGGTCCCCCCTGAGCCTCCTTTTCTCCAGGCTGAGCTCTCCCAGCTGCTCCTCAACAGATTTATGCTCCAGGCCTTAGAGCAAGCTTGGAAAGGGCTGTGTCAGGGTTAATCCTGTAGCACCACAGCTCTGTAGCACTGGGATGGACAATATCCCCAAGAGTTACCTGCTCCATTCACAGAAATCTGTGATTTTAACCCGATTTTGACCCTAGTCTGAACCCCAGTGCCCTGGTTCTCCCACAGGGACTGACTAATTGCAAAGGAGGAAAGAAATAGAGCAGAATTTCCCCAAACAGATGGTGAGGGAGATCCAACGCGTGTTCAGCTCCTCCGCAGCCAACCCTGCCCTGCTGGAAGTAGGTCAGGACGTCCAAGGAGATGCTGTGAAGCAGTAAAGCACATCCCACTCTGAAAACATCCTCAAGCACAACCAAAACTCACTTTCCATCCACAGCCTCCACTACCTTCACTGCAATCTCCTGCTCATAGAGCGTCCGCAGCATCCGATCCCGCCGGTCCTTGCGGCGCTTCAGGTTGATCATGAAAATCTGGGAGAAGGGAAAGACATCAGGACATCAGACTCCCAGCTGGGAGGGAGGGAGGGAGAAGGAAAGACCTGATCCACCCCTCTCCAGCAACCCCACTGGAAAAACAGGTCTTGTGAAAACACCACACGTGTGTTCGCTCCAGGTTGTCTAGAATTTGTCAAAAAGCTGAAGTTGGTTTTGAGTTGAAAGTGTAGAGGCTTTTTCTCTAACAACTACTTTTTATGGATGTTCATGGAGGAAACTTGCTCTTTGAGGATGAAGAAAAGTGAGGGGAGGCCAGTTAGAGCCAAATCTATAATTTCCAAAGATACAGAATATTTATGTTTATATCAAACAGAGTAACATGACCATCTGCAGCACCAATCCTAGAGGAACACTGATCCACAACACTGACCCTGCCTGGATTTTCCCACTGAAGCAGGGGTACCATCCAAGTACAGGCCACGGTAAAGAAAGGATTTTTGTGGTTACTTCAGGCACTGAAAATCCACTGTGATCCCTGCCAGAGCAGAGGATCTGGGCAGGACTCCATCCAAAGCCTCGAGGAGACTGGTGGAGGGCATAAGACTGAAGCCCTCATTGCAGGTAACCCTCAGGGGGCTCAGGGGTATTTTTCAGTCCCAGGCAGGCTGGTACAAGCACAGCCTTGTAGCCCACAGAGCAAATCCTCTTCCCAGTAAGAAGCGGAACAAATTTCAGCTCGGTACAAATGAAAGAATAATAAACTGGATAAACAAAGCACAGCCACAAAGGACAACATGGAAAAAAACCTGGACTGCTGTGCCTTAAACACAGATGCTCCAAGACACACAGCTGGATTGGGTTCAGCTTCAGGAGCCTGACAAACAGATGGAGCAGAGCACACCCAGAAGACAAAGACTCCCCTGATGCCCTCAACTCCCTCAGTCCCAGAGGCACCCTGGCAGCTGCACACACAGGGTAACACAGACACCAGGCAATCCAAGCCTGGCACGTCCCTCTCCAGCCTTCTCCCAGGCACGGTTTGCATCCCTGGGGGTACCCAAGGTGGGCCAGAACTCAGCTGTAAGCCTGGATGCCCCACCTGCTCTCAGCTCTTCAGTGTCTCAGGTAAGGGAAATCCTTCCCTCCTGCCACTGGAAAGCTGGAGAGCTTTACCAAAGGCCCAGTTTCTGTCCTAGATGGAATGGAGGCCAAGCTGCTCTGCAGAGCCAGATGCAGCACAAACAGCACAGGATCAGGGGAGTTATCCTGCTTTTCAGCCTCACTTCTGCCTTCTTTTCCTGGCTGGATTTATACAGAATCATGGCATGGCTTAAGTCGGAAAGGACGTTAAGGATCAGGTGATGAGTGAGAAGACAAGGCAATAAACAGCAGAGCAGGCTCCTTACTTCATCAAACCCCATCTTGTCGGGGTGCTTCGGAGGGACAGAGATGTACTGAGAGGGCTCCACGGGAGGGCGATCGACTGAAAGAGAGGAGAGAGCCCAGAGTCACCCTGGTGCACACCCTGCAGTGGACAGAACCTGTCTGAAGGTGTCTCCCTCGCGGGCTCCCGGGAGTCGGGATGAGGAGCCGCTGCAGGATGGGAACAGCAGGAAGCATCACATGGCAAAGCCAGAGCCAGCAGCCATGTGCCAGACAGACATCAGGGAGAAAACACGGAATGCAGCACTCTTTCCACATCAAAGATGCATTTGATCCGGGGAAGTTGAGGGATTTTGTGGATGGGGTTGACCTGACCATGAGGCAATTACATCCCTAGGTAGAAAAGTGGTGGAAAATTTCAGAAAACTGCATTTCAAAACAATATTAGAGCGGACAGGTCAGGATGCAGACTTCCAAGAGAATGAGAGCTGGGCTGCTGGCAGGAGAGCTCTGTAGGCATTAACCTGGGGGGTCCATCATGGCAAGGGCACAGCAACTCACTCATGGCCTCGATCAGGGTGTGCACAAAATTCTCAGCTTCCTCCTGCAGTGACTGCTGCGGCTTCATGGGCATGGGAAGGAACCCGTAGTGCTCACGGTTGCAGACGAACATCTGAACTCCTGGGGATCACAGAAAAGCAGAAACTATAATCAGGCCTGCTACCAGGGCATTTCACTCCTCTTTGGCTACATAGCCACAAACACACTTGTGCCAGGACCTCAGTCCCAAAAAGTTCTGCTTCGTAAGCAAACAATTTAAAATAATTCCAGTTCCACTTTCTGTTTTGCCTGGCTGGCAGCAAGTGGCCTCTCTCACAAAACCAATCCCTACTGGCTGCCTAACTAACTCTTCAATGCACTGGGCTGACAGGACAAGGAAGAATGGCTTCCCACTGAAACAGAGTGGGTTTAGATTGGACATTGGGAAGAAATTGTTCCCTGTCAGGTTGGTGAGGCTCTGGCACAGGGTGCCCAGAGAAGCTGTGGCTGTTCCTGGATCCCTGGCAGTGTCCAAGGCCAGGTTGAAGGGGGCTTGGAACACCCTGGGACAGTGGAAGGTGTCCCTAAAACGAGATGATCTTTAAGGTCCCTTCTAATCCAACCCATTCTATTCTTTATCACTGCTTCCATTTGCTTTGGCTAGGAAATAAAGGTGATACATTTTCACCTGTGCTGGCAAAGGACTTTGAGGAATACATAGGACAACAACCTTTGAAACGCCAAGTCACCAGCAAACACAGCCCTTTCCCCTCCAGAACTAACTTCTACTGTGCCCTGAAGATTAAAGGAAAATCCCAGAGTGAGACACCAGTGAGGAGAACAGACGTGATAATGTTAACATCCTTCCACTCAAAAGCTTTTGCAACTGCTTGTTGAAGGTGGGAAACAGAGAGAAGGTGCAAAGCCTGTCCTGGAGCAGATGCACTTTCAGGGCACAGACTCACCCAGTGGGAACAGCCCAGCACCAGCAGAACGCTCTTCCCTCTGGGATGACGAGGATTTGCTCACCACTGGCTGTAACTCTGCCTTTCACATCAGGCAACACGCTCAAAAGCCACATCCAGAAAAGCCAAGGGAGGTATTTCCGTTGTTTTACACGGAGTTCTGGGAAGGTCCTTTATTAACTAACCCAAATCAAAGCTTCTAGAACCCAAGCAACCGGCCAAAAACTGCTTTTGTCTTCCTTTGTCTTTTTTTTTTTCTTTAATGAAACAAGCTTAACCAGCCCCCTCCCTCGAGGAAATAAATGAAAAGCAGACACTACCTGGTGTGCTGATGCTTTCATCTATTAGTGCCCCTAATCCAGGGTATTTTTAGCAGAGCGGAACTGTTGGCACTAATGACTCCAGTGTTTCTCTCATTTTAAGTCCTACAAGTAAATTGCTTGCTATGCTACTTGCCAAAACACATTCAGCTGTCAGCTGCAATTTAGGTAAACGGCAGAATAAAAAACTACTGCCTGCTGACATTAATGGCTTTGGCACTGATCTAATCAACTAATCTTATCTGGCTCACTGATCTCTGCTCTTATCTTCCGCTGCCCTGAACATACTTAATCTGCACAGATTCACACCAGTGTTCCTGTTCTCTTGGGGATAAGAGGTACTTGAAAATGGTAAAGCTCTCGTAAAGTGGGGAGGGGGACTCACTCTCCAGCTCTGTTTTTATAATAAAAGTTAAATGATTGTTACAAGGGAGAGCAAAACTACAGGTATTTCTACTATTATTCTTAATGGGCTTTAAAGGCAGTGTCCAGGATTTACAGTCATGTCCTAAAACCACAGATATAGTTAAGGAACCAAAATTGCTCCCACTTCCCTGTGACCAACCCTTCCTCTGGCTGGCTCAAGGGCTTCAGAGAACCAGGCTGAAAGGCAGCTCAGGAAATCATGGAATAGTTTGGGTTGGAAGGGACCTTAAAGCTCATCTCCTTCCACCCCTGCCATGGGCAGGGACACTCCCACTAGCCCAGCTTGCTCCAAGCCATGTCCATCCTGGCCTTGGACACTGCCAGGGATCCAGGAGCAGCCACAGCTTCTCTGGGCACCCTGTGCCAGGGCCTCCCCACCCTCACAGGGAACAATTCATCCCCAATATTCCATCTAACCCTGCCCTCTGGCAGTGGGAAGTCATTCCCCCCGTCCTGTCCATCCCTTGTCCCAAGTTCCTCTCCAGCTCTCTTGGAGCTCCTTTAGGCACTGGAAGGGACTCTAAGGTCTCACCTGAGCCTTCTTTTCTCCAGGCTGACCTGGCTGGCTGGAAGCTCTCCTGTGAGTGCTGGCAATAACACACCCACTCTGAGCTTTGTTCAGGTTCAGGACTCCCATGTCCTGAATCTGAACAAAAACAGGCCACGTCCTCTCTCAGAGGTGGGACCACCTCTTTGGAACATCACAGACAGCTGCTTCCAGCAGCAGATTCCCTGTCGGAAATTGATGGTTTGATCTGAGGTTTTAAGCACAGCACTTGGCCTGGACAAAAGCCAATATAATTTCTGACTCCAGGGAAAGTAAGTGAAATTACTCCAAAAAGAAGTTTACCTCCAAGCTCACACGTTTTTCACGTTCCTGAACTCGGATGTCATCCTTTTATCCTGGGTGACAAAACTCAGTCCAGGACACAAGTCAAAAATCTGAGCAGATCAACAGGGCAGACAGCTTTAAAGTCATGGGGTCAGTCGTGGAAAAAGCTAGTATTCTAGGACAGAAGGAAAAAATGATGGGTTTGAATCCCTGAGATATTTCTGAAGCAGCTGGAGCTAACACACTGCAGTCACCACATGGGTTGGAGGTTGCACTTTGGGAGAGCTGTTGGAGGGAAGAAGTGGAGGAGCAGATTTTAAGCAGCCTGCTTCGCTCTCCAAACTTAAACCTCAACTTTCCTCTGGAGCCAAGAGGAGCCTCTGGAGCCAAGAGGAGTGGCACTTGGGGACATGGCTCAGTGATGGATTTGGCAGTGCTGGGGAAACACTGGACTGAATGGCCTTGGGGGGTCTTCACTCTGATTCTGCACTGATGTCCTGACTCTGAAAGTCAGGACCCCGAAGCTGCTCTGCAATTCCCTTCTGCCTCCCAAGGGTTCCAGTTTCAGCTCTTGCTGCCTCTCCTCCATCATTCATCTCAGCAGACACTCCTTATCCTCTCGCAGCTGATTTTGAGAACGCCCTGCTCAGCCTGCCAAGACAACATCATTTTTGCTGCTGTCAAGCCCTGCCAACCAGACTCACCACTAAAAGGGAAACTACAGGCAGCTGGTGGTTGCTGTGCTGGTCTGGGAACAGTGGGAAGGGAGGCTCAGCCTGCAGAACAACAACAACAGCAACGACAAACCACCACTATCCCCCTTCTTCCCTTGGCCTTCTCCCTGCCTGCCTGTTTCCAAGAGCAGCCCTTCCCGCTCTCCTTAATTTTACATCTTCTGCAGAGGACAAGGAGCACCAACTGCACTTCATTCAGAGGATCCATGAACAACTTTTCCCTGATAATTCACCCCAGCAGGTCACCAACCCACTCACAATCTCTGAACAGAAGGCACTTCTGGGTGCTGCTGAGGTTTCACCAAGCCCTTTTTCCTTATAATACCCCAAACTTTTCCCTTTTCAACACAGCAGGCAAAGAACAACACAGATGGCCATTACAGTCCTGGGAGCCTCCTTCAGCTCTGACACTGCTACACACAGGTCTGCCAGCCTGGACTCTGATGGAGACAAAACACCCACAAGAGCCACTCTCCAGAAATAAATGGGACTAAACATCCTCACCACAAGCATGAACAGCAGCAATGTAAGATACTTAAGAGACAGTGACGTCTCAGCGACACCTGGAGCTCTCTTAAAACATCAACAGCCAGAGATTTCCTCTCCCTGGAAGTACCCAAGGCCAGGCTGGACAGGGCTTGGAGCAACCTGGTCTAGTGGAAGGTATCTGTGCCCATGGCAGGGTGTAAAATGAGATGAGTTTTAAGGTCCCTCCTAACCTGAACTGTTCTAGGATTCTGTGGTTTAAGAAGAGTCTCTTGTGCTCACCCCCTTCCTCATGGATCTTTTGGAAGTGGTAACTTTAGATACCTCACCCACAGACCACCTCCACTCTCCCAGCACCCACCTGTGTCCACCTGCTGTGACACAAACCAAGGCTGGAGTCACACGCTTTGTCTCTGAAATATTCCCCCATCCCAAGAACAGCCCTCACATCCTCTGAAACTAGCAGCAATCCAAAACTGCTTTTCCAGTCACTTGCTACTGGTTATCCCTGACTGGATCCCAGAGAGGAAAGGGAACAGGGTCTGAACTCCACATGGAGGTCCACACAGGACTTTTTGGCTGTGAACCTTCAGTGGAGGCTCTAGGAGTGATCTGTGTGTTACCAGGAGTGACCCCTCCCCAGCAGAGGCCCTGGACACACCTGCCTGGCGGCTGGAGAAGGCAAAGACCATGATATCATCAAAACTCCAGGTGTAGTCCTGGTGTGGGGGGTAGAAGGTCAGCTTGGCAGAGGCCTCCTTCCTCAGGTCAATGAGGAACGTGGAATGGACCATGGGGACAGCAAAACAGCCCATCCTCTTCCATTCCCGAATCAGGGGATACTCCAAGGTCCTCTTGTAATAGCCCTGAAACCACAAAGAGGGGGCTGCTGTTACCAGACATTCCTGTGTCAAAGCTGTTCCTTAGCAAAAGCTCAAGCCCTGAGCTCTCCAGGAGAGGTTCACCATGGCTCTCAGCTTTTTCCATTGTCTCCCATTTGGAAATGGCTCAGTCAAGTATTTAGAAACAGTCTTCATCTCAAAAGTTAAAGATTGACCTTCTCCCTACTTTTTAGGAGCTCTTGGAGAGCCCAACCTTTCCATTGCAAAATTCCCCTGCAATGGAGCTTCAAACCTATTTTCTCCTGGTTCTTCAAAACCCTTTCTTGCACTTAGACTCTCCAGCCTGATCCTGGAAGCTGCTGAACATCCATGACATCCTCCACAAAACAAGAGGCATAAAGTCCATTTAGTATCTCAGAGAGTAGGATCTGCAAATTAATTCAATCCACGACTTTAAAAAAAAATCATTTGTTGTCACTGCAGTGAAGGCAACATCTCAGTCTCCATGAGCTGTGTAAGAATCCCTGCTTCCTCCCTCCTGGGGCAAGCAGGTTTGATACTGACTCCTGACTCTGTACAGGGAGGCACTTCAGTCAGCTCCTGGGTAATCCCCTGTACCCAGGAGCTCTGCCAGCCTTCCAGCACTCTGGGTGCAACATCCAGAGTGTGTGCCTCATGTGGAAATAAATACACTGAATTCCTTCAGGAAGAAAACCCTAGAGCATCAAATTGACATCTGGATGCTACAATCCAGAGCAGATTCTGGGCTTTACAGAAACAATGAGTCACTAGAAGAAGTTAAAGCTCCCTTTATGTACAATTTTCCATGAGCATTCAGGCACTGGCAGAACTGCTCTGCCCTGGGCTATGTGGGCCCATGGCATGTTGCACGTGCCTGATTACGGATCTGCCATCTCCCTCTGCCTTTCAGACACACTGTGACCATACTGTGAGGGTGGGATATCCCAAACACAGCCATCCCCACTGCCACAGCAAGGAGCAGGTGGGAACAGCTGTGACTGGCACTCCCACCAAAGGGAGGGTTAGCACACCCACCCTTTAACAGACACCTGAGAATGCCCACGAGTGAAGATGCTGGACACTCATCTTTCCTCCTCCAGGGGCTCACTCCTGGTTTTTGGGGCTGTCCCCTGCTCATAAATCACGTGTAGGCAAGGAGGGCTCCAACTCCCCCGTGCTGCTGCCTCTCACAGGGTTTTCTCCATGACAGATAAACGTCAGCCTGTCTGGAGCTGGGCTTGGCTCACCGTGGCTGTGTTTCAGGATGTGCTCCAGCTGTTATTCCCTCCCCAAGCCCCCTGGGAGAGCAAGGCTGAGCACATGAAGCCCTGGGACCACATGCAGAAACAAGAGAAAAGGAAAAATAAAGGGAGAACTTCCCTGTTCACTCCAGCAGGATTTTTTTTTTTTTAACCCAGTTTTGCAATATGCCTTTGCTGGTTTTCCTCTCCCCTTTTCTCAGATGGTGCTGGTAATGGTGGAAACTTAATTGTGGAGAGGTGGGGCTGGGGCTGGTGCACATGGGCAGAGATCCACTTCAGCCTGGCTGACTCGGGACTTAGCCTTACAAACCTAAAGCACAATCAATCCCTTTGCTATGAAGTTTGTATCTCCATTTTCAAGCAAAGTAAACAAACCCAAGTGAAACAAGTAAACACACCTCCTCACACCCCCTTTCTTATCTCTATATTTACTTCCCAAGAATTTGGAAAGTTCAGGACTTTTTCCTGTTAGTTTTTATTCAATTACTTAGTCTGAACTGTGGAACTCCTTGCCAGAGGATGGTGTGGGTGCCAAAAAATAGATTCAGACAGGGACTTCTGTAGAATAAAAAAAATCACAGCTTTTAAGACAAATATATTCCTCAACAACCCAAAGGGGATTGCTGGAGGAAAGAAAAGTAGTTTAGGGAAGTAACACTCACTTTTCTGCCCTATCCTCATACTATTCCCTAGACATCTGCAGATGAACCTGTGCTCTGACCCAATGCAGTTTTTATGTGGATCAGAAGTAACATGAAAAGACAACACTGAAAAGATAACATGAAACTCTAACTTTTAGGCTCAGCACCAGTACCTGTTACGTGCATACTTCAGCACACACACACCCTACAAGGCAAAGGATGTTGCCCCACTTCAAAAATCTCGTTCATAGATGAGAAAGATAACTTAGACACAGTGGAGATCTGTGGAAAGAAAAGCAAATTCCTCTTGGATTAACATCACTATACCAAAAACTGGCCTAAAATTATGCACGAAAGACTTTTTAAGGCCAGTAAAGAAACATGGGACCACCTTAAAAAAAATTCTGATCCGTTTATCAGTGTTTTTTTGTGTGGTTAGTGGGATCACACCACATGTCAACACCACCTCAGAGCTACAGCAGCAGATGGGAAAGCCCACAGAACAGGAAGGATGCCTGCTGCTGCAGAGACAGGGGCAGGAGCCCCCTGAGGACACCCCTCACACAGCCCCCCTGCCCCCCTGACGAGGTGACCTGCCTGGGGAGTGATGCCACACCAGAAGTTGGAGTACAGGGAGCGGGACTCGAGCATCGGTGCCACCAGGGTCTTGTTCTCTGCTATCAGCAGCTTCAGGGTCTGGGGGTTGGTCAGTAAATTATCTGCATCAATAAACTAGAGAAGGAAGAGGAAAAAAAAAAATTGTTAACAGATGAAAGAATATGATTTCCCTGATGCTGTCTCAGGAATGAGGCAGCCAGAGGCACATGACCAGCCCTGGTGTGGCCACAGGTCCAGGGGAGTGTCTGTCCCCTTGCTGCCACTGCTAGGGCACCTCTGGCTCCTCCCAGACAGGCTGGAGCAGGTCCATGGAAGGGAATGGAACTGGGGAAGGGTCTGGGGCACCTGACAGGAGGGTGCAGCCAGGGGGGTTGGGCTCTGCACCATGGGAAGTTTAGACTGGATACGAGGAAAAATTCCTTCTAAAAGAATAGCCAGCCGTTGAACTAGGCAGCACAGGGCAGGGGGGGAGTCACCATCCCTGGAAGTGTTTGAAGAATGTGTGCATCTGACACTTGGGAATGTGGCTTAATGGTGAACATGGCAGGTCAACAACTGGACTCGGAGATCTCAGGCCTTCTCCAACCTTCACAATTTTATGATTCCATGAGGTCAACAACAAAATGCCCTAAAAGCAGTGAGGTGGTGGGTTTGACTCCATAGGGCACAGGGCTGTTCCAGGGAAACCTGGGGGCAGCTGCTCCTGGGCACAGCAATGAGATGGGCAGAGAGCTTCCCTAAGTCCACACAACCTCATGCCAGCACAGGGACCAGGGAGCTGCCAGGGAAAAATAACACCACTGAAAATTCAGGATGGGTTCATTCTGTGATTCCTCCACTGCCCTCACACCTCAACCTTGCTTGGAGGCTTTGGGAACACTCCCTTCACAGTGACACAAGGCAGCATCTTCCCATGGCTGCTCTGCACAACTATTTCCCTTACATTTCACCAGGTGGGGGTTCAATCTGGGGGACCCTTGCAGGTACCTCCCACCACCAGGACTGTATTCAATCCTGATGCCTGTGGAGAAAGCTCTGAGCTTAGCCAAGGACTCACCTCCCTCACTGCAAAGTCTCTGGCTCACCAGACAAAGAAACGACCCATGACATCTCAATTTGTCTTTATATGGAGAGAAAACTTTTTGACAGCCCCCAGTATCCAAGTGAGCCCCTGGAAAGCTTTTGCCTGAGGCCGGGTAATAACTCAAACCTCGTACTTACCAGGATATAGTCTGACCACTTCTCCCGGGCCGTGCGCAGGGCAGCCTGCCGCAGCTTCATCACGTGAGTGAACCGGGAGCTTGGCCAGTGCTTCGGCCCAATCTCTTCTGGGTAAGACCTAGGAAAGAAAATAAAAGGTGACTGCAATCCGTGTCTGGGCTTTACTACACCAGAAAAAGAAGAAAGAGGAAAGAGGAAAGAAGAGAAAAAAAAGGAAAAAAAAAGAAAAAAGGAAAAAGATAGAAGAAGATGGAAGAAGAAAAAAAGAAAAAAAAAAGAAAAAAGGAAAAAGATAGAAGAAGATGGAAGAAGAAAAAAAGAAAAAAAAAAGAAAAAAGGAAAAAGATAGAAGAAGATGGAAGAAGAAAAAAAGAAAAAAAAAAGAAAAAAGGAAAAAGATAGAAGAAGATGGAAGAAGAAAAAAAGAAAAAAAAAAGAAAAAAGGAAAAAGATAGAAGAAGATGGAAGAAGAAAAAAAGAAAAAAAAAAGAAAAAAGGAAAAAGATAGAAGAAGATGGAAGAAGAAAAAAAGAAAAAAAAAAGAAAAAAGGAAAAAGATAGAAGAAGATGGAAGAAGAAAAAAAGAAAAAAAAAAGAAAAAAGGAAAAAGATAGAAGAAGATGGAAGAAGAAAAAAAGAAAAAAAAAAGAAAAAAGGAAAAAGATAGAAGAAGATGGAAGAAGAAAAAAAGAAAAAAAAAAGAAAAAAGGAAAAAGATAGAAGAAGATGGAAGAAGAAAAAAAGAAAAAAAAAAGAAAAAAGGAAAAAGATAGAAGAAGATGGAAGAAGAAAAAAAGAAAAAAAAAAGAAAAAAGGAAAAAGATAGAAGAAGATGGAAGAAGAAAAAAAGAAAAAAAAAAGAAAAAAGGAAAAAGATAGAAGAAGATGGAAGAAGAAAAAAAGAAAAAAAAAAGAAAAAAGGAAAAAGATAGAAGAAGATGGAAGAAGAAAAAAAGAAAAAAAAAAGAAAAAAGGAAAAAGATAGAAGAAGATGGAAGAAGAAAAAAAGAAAAAAAAAAGAAAAAAGGAAAAAGAAGAAAGAAAGAAGAAAGAAAGAAAGAAGCAAAAAGAAGAAGCAAAAAGAAGAAAGAAAAAGGGAGCTCAGTTGCTGCCTTCATTATGAAAACAAAACAGCATTAGAATCACTTCAGGCAACCCAGGAGAGGTTTTGAGGGAGAATAATTCCAAGTTCTGTGCTGGCATGAGCACAGAAGGCACCAGAGAACAAGCAGTGCCATAGTTTTCTGACAACCCAGCAAAGCAGCACCATCCAATGCAGGAGCTGCTGTGGCAGCTCCAAATTGATCTGCAGCTCGCTGACCCCGCCTGACCCCGGGTACAAACTCATCTGCCCTCTGCTAGGCTGCAAATCCAGCCCCCCTCAGCCCAGCAGAACCAGCAGGGCTGGGATGTGAAGATGAAGGCAGCCTGGCCTCCCTGGGCTCTGGGCATTATTAGGAACTGTTAACACGTCCCAAGAACAGCTCTTAAATCTCCCAACAGCCAGCCCCACGGGCCCCAGCATGGCAGCAAAGTCACATGCATGGCTCTGCCTTCAGGATCAGCTCCAAAAGCCATGGCTTTTTAACAAAGATGGAAGGGAACTCAGGGGCAGATCCCAGTGAGGAATAAAAATCCAGGACTTTGAAACAGTGCCAGCCTAAGTCAGGGAAGGAGCTAAGAATTTCAAAAGCTTTTTGCGGAACTTAAGCAAAGTTTGGCAGGAGGAAGAAAAGTCAAATGAAAGGATTAAAAATGTCTATAAAACCAGCACTCCCTGGGGGTTTCCACCACAAATTCCCCATCACTGCAGTGAGGAACTTGAATATAAAAGCAAGCCAAAAGGAAGGGGAAACTGATGTAATTTTCCTTGACGGAAGAAACTGAAAACAGAACAAACCCAGGAACAGCTGACCTTAAAAAATAAATAAAAATTAAAGTAATAAAAACCCAACATGCCATATTTCAAAGCAATGGTCCTGCAAGGCATAACATGTGGAATTAAATCTAGTTCTCTAGCTCAGCACTTACCAAATATTTCATATCTCAGAGCTTTCACAGATACAATGGAATGGGCTATAATTTCTCTGCTTCCTTGCAAATAAAGAATGATAATTTTAATTCCCTGTAGCTCTTGATGCCATTTGTTTATCTTGCAAAGAGTGCAGCTACAGATGCTAAATAACTGAACGGAAAATATTTTATTCCACAAAATTCTGCATGAGGTGCTTCACTGAAGTCAGAGACCTTTCTACAGAGACCTCATCTCACCTTTTTCCCTAAGAACACAATTTTAATGGGACAGAGTCCAGAAAGCAAATAATCCACATTTTAACACTCAGACATTCAGCGTAACTCCTGGTTTGGAAAGACAAAACCTCGGGAACTTGGGCTGCACAGCCAAGAGCCCTCCCAGGTACTCACGGGGGTTCCTCCATGGGCCTCCACTCCACATCGTGGTACAAGTGCTGCACATTCTTCAGCCACTCCCTGAGGATTGCTGTGGTGTTGTCAATGTTGTGGTCAGTGGCTGCCCTGGCAAAGCAAGAGAAAAGGAAGCACGTTAGCACCAGGTCTGTGACTTTGCCTGCATCCCTGCTTTCCCATGGAGTGCTCTGTGCAGTCCAGCCACCAGAAGAGACAAGACACGCAGTCGAGGTTTAACCCCAGCTGGCAAATGAGCCCCACCACTGTGGAAAGGGGAAGGGAACAAAGCCTGTGGGTTGGCATAAGAACCATTTAATAACTGAAACAAATGACTGTTAAAGGTGCCATTAGTGGAGGGAAGGGACACAGTGCTTGCTGAAGAATGGCTTTTTTCTGTCAGGGTTCAGCTGAACAGACTGGAACAGGAGGCACAGATTCACATCCCTGGAATGATGGAAATGTTCCCACAGGGGCATTCCCTGCAGGGATGCAATCCCATGGAAATGCTCCCACAGGGGCCACACACTGCTCTCTCTCTGCCTGGGATGCTCAAGCCTACAGGTCACAGGACGAGTGAGCCAAGTCCCATCCCAGCTGCTCCTCCCCAGCTGCCTTCCCTGGGACCAGGGCTTTGCACACCCAGCATGGGGCTGTGTCAGATCCCACCACAAACTCCTGCCACTGAAAGGGCTGCTCATTTTTCCTAGCTGGAATGGGCAGGAAAGCACAGTCCTGTGGCAGGGCACAGCTCAGCAAGCTCCACTGGGAATTTATAATCCCTTCATGTTCCTCTGGGAGTATAAATAGTCCCACAAAATCTGGTGCAGACAGTAAAGACTGTGAAACACATCATTGACAGGAGGTTGCTGGAAGCTCCCCCGAACTGCTACACATTCCTTGTTTCATCCTCCAGCTTCGGAGACCCAAAGGCACTTCTCAGAACATCCTCCACCTTACTTAAAGCCAGAGCTCCCTGTAGCCAGGGGAGGACATGCAGAAAGGAGCCACATCCCAAATCCTACAGCTACTCCAAAGCTATTTCAGGAAAATACCTCCACTCCAAGTAACCATATGACCCTAGAGATGAAAACCAGGACATGAACCCTATTCAGTTTGTGCAGCAGGAACATACCATTCCCATGGGGTCTAGCCTGCTTTAAAGTAAAAAAGAACCCAGAACTTGAATTTTCAGTTTATTTATAATGAGAACACCACAATCACTTAAGCCCAGGAGGCTTATTTGTTGAATATTTATTCATGCCTGCTGAAACAATAAATAGTTCAGCAAGTGTAAGAGGCTGGTTCCTGTGTCATTAACTGCACTCCTGTGACAGAGCAAGGCTGGCCTTAGTCATGGCTTCAGGGTTTGCTTCTGACCAAGACCCTGGCTCATGCTGCACTGCACATCTAGTCTGCAGTGATGTTCAAACTGGACTAAAACAGGCACAGTGCTGACTTGGTGTAAGTCCAACTTGCTCCATGTGTTTTATGGATGAAGCTCATCCCCTGGAGCCCATTTTCACACACTTCCTTGGGCTCCCACACCCACCAAGGCGTTCCACAGGTCGCACTCTGCTTTCCTCCCACGTTCCAGCTGCACAGTCAGTGAACAGCTCCAGAATTCCTAAAATACCAGAGAACTGGGGAAATGGCTTCATGCTCATGGTCATCACTGGAGCTGCAGTGGCACCAAGAAGGAGGTACTGGGGCCACACTGCAATTGGGCATCACACAAATGAGGCCAAGACGACGGTGCCCACCCTGGGGAATGTGGCAGCTCATCCCACAGCATCCTCTTTTCCCAGTCCACACAAGCCTTAAGGACCATGGAGAGGAGACCCTTTAAAGCAAGCACACAGCTCTCACAGAGTCAGGTCCATGTGCCTCTTTCCCTGAGCAAGCCTCATCCCGTTCTTTCTAACCTCATCCCAGTCTCTCTAACCTCACAGAGTATCAGTGGGGACATGAAGGGATTTGCTGCAGTCTGGGCAGGGCAAGGGGAAGCTTCAGCTGCATACATGTCAAACTAATCTCAGTTTTATGTTGGCTGCTCCCATCTCAGCCAGGAGATCCTTCTCCATTCAACTTTGTGCACACACAAGCCCAAAATGTTTTAGATGGGGAGCTGTTTGCAGGGCTGTGCAATAGAAACCCAGAGCTCTCAGATGGAACACCAATTTCCGTGACACGAAAACGTAGAGTCACTCAGCCTCAGAGAGAAGGATTACCATGATGGAAAGCTGTTTCTTTTCTCAGTTGCTCAGAGTTGCTTCACAAAACCCAAACCTCTGACTAGCAGAAGAAACCTTGAAGTTGAATGACAGCAATTGGCAGAGTTAGAGGAAGACCTTTGCCTCCCTACGCACAAGGGGGCTGAAGGATACTCTTCCCATCACACCTGGAGCACTCCATCCTGCTCCTGGTAGGGCAGCAGGCCCTTGGCAATATTCACCCTGGATGACACCATCAGCCAACATCCTCCAGCCAGAAGCAAGATGTGTGAATGGGAGCTGAAGGGATCTCTAGAGCTACCCACAAGGAATCTACTGGAAGAAAATGGTATTTTCCAACCCAAATCATTCCAGGATTCTATGACTTTACTGCCCAGGCTGTCGTGGTGATACATGGAAGGTAAATTCACATCCCAGTAGACCTCTCAAAGACATGAATCAGCCAAGGCTCTGGCACAAAGGGGGGACAGCTCTCTCCAGGACTACCCACCCAGCAGCATTTCTAAGCCCAAAAGTCCTCAAAGGCAATAAAGTCTGTTCCACCCTGGATGAAACATGCCCTATGACTAGCAGTTTGGCAAACCTTTGTTCTTCCAGCTTTGAGCTCAAAACACCCAACCAAAAAAAAAACCAAACCAAACCAACCCCCCCAAAAAAACGCAAACAACCCAAACCATTACATAAGCAATCATCACTTTGTTATAAATGGGTGATGTGATGATTGTTATAAATGGGGTAATGTTATAAATGGGTAAGGTTGGCTCTGGATGGCGAAGAAGAGTTGACTGACAGCCTTTGGGAGGGGCCAGGCTTGCCTGATGCAACCCCCAGGGGTATAAAAGCAGCATTTTGTAGATGAGCTCGTGGCAGTCAGTCACACTCCCAGTGCTGCCCTTTTTCCTTATCCAGTCCTTTGTTGTATTTGTTAAGTTTTAATAAACTCTTGAAAATTTTAAAGTCAGCGGACGTTTCTCACAACTATTAGTTACGGAATAATTAATTGAAGATCAAACAGCATCAGCACTGGCTGCTTTTGTAGCATCTGAACCAATCCATCTTTCCCCCTCCAGAAAAAAATAGCAGCTCTGGTGTTTGCAATAGCACTCTGTGGAAAAACTGGCACATACTTTTTTTTTCTTTTTTTTCCTTTCCTGAATACTCAACCCCTGCACAAGAAAAACAAGCTAATTAAAATTGTGAGTAGGACTTCTCACTGGGAACAAGAGCTCCTCAAGCCCTGAGAGGCACATCAGGACACTCCACGTTATAAACACTTTTCCTGTAGCACTCTGTAGCATTTCAAGAAGCCAAGTACACAGCTAAGACTTCAGTTTGCTCATGAGAACACATCACACCAGAGATGCTATCACCTCTGCCCACCTGCCTGTCCTGGAAAAGTGTTTTTACTCCATCCTCTTATCCTTACCGGTCCATGAGCTGCACTTGACAGGACAAAGAGAGTGGATCACTGTAACCCAGCTCCACTCAGCTCACCAGGAGCATGGCTTGTCCACATGGCCCTTAGACTAAGGCAGTGCCTGGATTTTTGGGTGTATTTTCTGAAAGCAAGTTGCTGAGCACAGCACCATTATCTGTGTGAGAGCCTGTCAGCAATAGTGTTGATGTGGCATCAGGTTCAAATCCTGTTTTTTGAGTGGATCAGCAACACCATTTTCAAGAGCTGATTAATAACATCTAGAATTTAATTAAAGAAAAAAGTCCCCTACAAGATTTACAACCTAAAGCCTGTGCAACACAACCAGGAAAACAAGGAGGAAAAAAAAAATCTAATTCCTTCCACTCCTTTCAGAAAAAGTTTAATAAATAGACAAGAACATACCTCCAGATGGACACCTCTATTCCAGCAACATGGCACCTTTTTCCACTCAGATTTACACCCATTTCCAATAAACAGAAGTTAAAGTTTTGAAAAGTTTGAGTGAGAATGTTCGTATAGGGGCTTATGTCTACAGAACTACAACCACTTCAATATTTACTTTGGCTTTAACCAGGACTTGTACCATGGACACAAGCCCTCATTGTTCATGCTCAGCAGAATACCCCCTCCCAAAAATACTCATGGATCGTGCACAGTGGAAAATCAAAGCACGTCGTTAAGCACCTCCTGTTTGAATTAAGTAATGTGAGCAGCAGCATATGTGGAAAACAGCTCCTTTCACAAACTGCTCATATTTTTAGCTTGATAATGTCTCCTCAAATTATGTTTGCAAGGGGGAGTTAATTTAGGCTTTGATGGTTGTTCTCCTCTTTTCCTCCCCAAACAGGGAATTAAAAATAACAATCCCCCTTTTTCACTTCTTCACACTCTGGCCTGTTCTCCCAAGCTATTTAGTTCATTCACCCTAGGCACCGGGTCAGATGAGAAAATTTTCACCTTCACCATCTGTATAGGTAAAATACTAGAGGACAAAATGCACCCTGTGTGCTGCTGGCTTGTCAAGAGTGTGGGGTCATGCTGTGACACAAGCTGAGGCAAACTCCACAGCCAGGGCCCTGCAGTAATTTTCCTACTGAATTTAACATTTCCCACCTTCTCCCTTCAGCAAACAGGGTGGGAGGGACAGCTTCGAACAAGGGTCAGTGCCTTGCTTTCAAGCAGAGCAGAGCTGAGTCAGGACTGGAGGCAGCCAGGTTTCTAAAAAGCTGTAAGGAGGTTCCTTTCCCTTTCTGTCAGTGTTTTGAAGACTGCTGGGCTCGAGGAGGGTATTGGGGTCACCCTTTATGGCAGTAAAAGCCAAATCTGGACACCCCAGTTTGAGTGGGTCCTTTCCATCACTACAGTGAGAACATGAAAGGATGACAGTAGTCAGGAGGCTGTTGATGCATTGCATTGGAAATGGTTCACAGAGAGAGGATGCACTTGGCTTTCCAGGGCTCCTGCTGCTTCCACACACTGCAGAACTAAGTTGTGAATGCAACAGAATTCCAGGAAGCCCCAGGGATATCCATTTTAACTGTCTCCCTTGGTTCCTCTCTGCCTGCAGCCAGGGATTCAATACACCCACGAGGCTTGCTATGGGATGTGGTCCAATATTGAGCTCCACTGAAGCAAGAGCCATAGGTTGACCACTGTGCCCTAAACCCACAGGGTCTCCTCCAAAGCAAAGCCCAAAGTCAATGGAAAGCCTATTAGTAGATCATTCCTAACAACTGTAACACAGAAACTGGTGACCAAAGCACCAGTACCTCCCCTTGGCCACTTTACTGAGAGCTGAGCAGCAATAAAACACTCAGAGAGAGGTTACAGCTCACACCAAAGTGAGGGAGGAAGCACATTTCTGTGTGCTCTGTTCCAGAACTCGTGCTAATAGGGGAGCTCAAACATTCTAGGACAAAGCTCAGTCCTCAGAGCAGGACTCAGCATCTTCCTGAGCACTTTCTGAGCTGAGCCAGCAGCAAACAGGCACTGCATAGTGGGTTCCCCTAGTGCTCTGGGGGGACTCCAGGGATTTCAGACCCCAGAGCACTGGAAGAATCCACACCCCTTCATCCAGCCCCAGCCACTATTAATAATTTACTGCAGCAGTCCCGTGTTTTTTACCACACCACTAATGACACACAATGAACAGGATGGGAGTTTTAACCTCTGAATTGTTTAGACCCTGCATAAAAGCCTTTGGCCTTCAGTCCCTTGAGGCAGCCCCAAGAGCTGCTGGTCCAAGTGGGGCTGAGCTCCTGTCACCCAGGCTGCCCTGCTCATGCTGGGTGTGAGATCAGCCTGGCCAGAAATAACTGAAAACGCAGAGTCCAGCCACAGAGCCCTAATATGAGTCAAACATAAATTTGGACTTAGATTTCCCAAAACAAGCTGTAAATAAAGTAACAGACGAGTCATTTCTCCTTGCTCTTTTTGTCTGAAAGCTGCCAGGCTTAGAAAACCGAGTCAAAATATAAACCCTCCTGAAGCGGCAGTTTCCACTGTGAGCCAGGGATGAATTACCTTGACTAGAAAACAGTGTAGCTACAAGAGACTGCAAGAGAAGGGATGGATCCTAAAGAGGAAGGAAAAAAACTCAAAACAAGACAGAAGCAAAACAGTTCTGGGGCACAGTAAGAGGGATTTAATTTCAGCTGTGAAAAAGTCTGTTTTTACCACAGATCAAGTCCCTGGAAGTATCCAAGGTGAGACTGGACAGGGCTTGGAGCAACCTGGGATAGTGGAAGGTGTCCCCTACCCATGGCAGGGCACAGAACAAGATGAGCTTTAAGGTCCCTTCCAACCCAAACCATTTGATTAGTCTATTGTATGATTGTAAATGGAGTTACTGTCAACTACTCTGTGTTCTCCTGCCCAGGAGCTTCTCAAAAAAAGCAAAAAACCAAGCAGGGCTCCCTGCATCCTTCCAAACACTCCCCCACCAACAGACAGGTATGGCTCTAGCTCATCCAGCAGAGATGAGACTCAGGTAACAGATAATTTTCTTTTTCAGGTCTGCCAGCCCTGCCTCACATCTGTGAATTTGAGACTTGGTATCTCAAATCTCCGAGGTACCAATGGGATCAGGGATAACACACCAACAGACAGGTATGGCTCTTGCTCATCCAGCAGAGATGAGACTCAGGTAACAGATAATTTTCTTTTTCAGGTCTGCCAGCCCTGCCTCACATCTGTGAATTTGAGACTTGGTATCTCAAATCTCCAAGGTACCAATGGGACCAGGGATAACACACCATGAGACAGCTCCAACAATGTAGTCCAGAGACTCTGAATAGATCCAAACATATAAATCACTTATTGTAGCGGAATTATGCTCGCACACTTCATTAACAGGGCCTGAACATTCAGCCCAAGTTCAAAGAACTGTTTAAGCATTTAAATAAGCTGCCAAAATTCTAATGTATGCATAAGACTTTTTGGCTTCGTAGGGACTTGGCATTTTTTCTAGGGTTTCCTTAATTAAGGACAGACTTTTGGAAGTACCTTCTTTTGTTTTTCATTTTAACTTGGTCCCCAAGGCACCTGGGCCCAGATGGGTGGCAGGGAGCTGTGTGGGAGTGTGGAACCAGCAACACGAGCAGTGCTGCTCCCCAGGCTGGGCAGCTGGACAAGAACAGGACCTCACAGCACAGGAATGCAGCACACAGGGCTCCCCTCTAACTCTTTCCCCGTGCCCTTCAGCAGCTGTGGATAATGGATTTTGCTGGCAGCAGCACTGATTTTAAAACCTTCAGTGGTCTTCCAAGTGAATGACTCACAGATACATGTGTGTACATACTTCTGTACACACCAGGATCTTTGCTCTTTCCAAGCTACCTCAAGAAATCGCTCTCTTCCTTGTCCCTCACTCCCCATGACTGAATCATGGAATCCCAGAATGATTTGTGTTGGAAGTGACCTTAAAGCCTATCCCATTCCACCTCCTGCCATGGGCAGGGACACCTTCCATGATCCCAAGCTGCTGAAAGCCCTGTCCAGCCTGGCCTTGGACACTGCCAGGGATGGGGCAGCCACAGCTTCTCTGGGCACCCTGTGCCAAGGCCTTACCACCCTCATTATAAAAAACATCTTCCTTACATCTAATCTAAATCAACCCTTATGGCTTCCTCATGCCAAAAGTCAAAAAATCCCTGTGTAACAGCTTCCCTGGCATCCATGCAATGGGAATTCTCTCGCAATGCAAAGGGTGTTCCTGCTGCTTCAGTCCTAAATCCTCTCTCTGTCTTTAGTTCTCCCCATGCTCACCCTGCTGCTAAGCTTTAAAGAAACAAAAAACCAGCTGCATCTTGTGAGTATTTCCAAGCAGACTTGGCTTCAAGGGAACAAGTCCCCTAAGGGAAGCCCAGGAAATCCCATACAGGATCAGGGTGGTGACTGGCCTCTAAAATCAATTGTTCAAAGGAGGAATTAATTGCAACAGTTGTGTAATTTCTGAAAGGACAGCTTAATCCCAGCAACTAACTCAGACACCAGCTGATGCAGCTGTTTGAGATTAATGCAAGTGTGTAAACCACTGGGAAGGAACGCTGGGATTTAGAAATATTCTTGTCTCTGCTAACAAAAAAATGGATGGGTTTCATATTTAGGTGCTCAGCACCACTGATTTTCCCATGGTCACATTAAATATAGGCCTGCACAACGTTGCCAAAGGTCCCCCAAAACAGAAACACCTGAAAAGCTCTGGTCTCTGCAGCAAGCCTGCAGATAGAGCGGTGCAAAGGTCCCAGAGCCCGCCTCACTGCTGGTGAGAACACACACCATGGACCACCAGACACCCAGCAGGGAGGGAAACACAGACCCAAACCCTTTAGTAGCCTTTTTAATTTATGGGCTTTTTTTTCCCCCCCAAGAAAAAGTCAGAAGCTTGCCCTACAAGCACCAGTAAGCACCCAGTGCTTGCCTCCCTGTCCCACTCCACCCAACAAGAGCTTTCAGCAGTTCTACACAGAATCATAAAATCACAGAACCATTGAACTGTTTGGGCTGGAATGGACCTTGAACTCACCTCATCCCACTCCCTACCATGGGCAGGGACACCTTCCACTAGCCCAGGTTGCTCCAAGCCCTGTCCAGAGACAAAGAGGGTTAGCTGAACATAACCACGTTTATGTGGGTGAGGCTGGTATGTTCCGTTCTTCCCAACTGTGTAAGAATGTACCCTTCCAGGCAAGACATTTTGAAGAACTCTTGACTAAAAATATGAAATATGACTTCATTACAAATTGGTTTTCATCCTAACATCCTACAAGACTAAAAGTAATTCCAACACACAGAAACACATTCATGCTGGAATACTGCATAATTAAATGACTACAAACAAATGATTTTTCATCTCTTGTCCAGTGCTGGCTGAAAGAAACGATATAGGAAATTAGGGAACAAAACCGGAATATTTTAGTTCACATCATTAATTAGGAGTTCAAGCAGCAATAAGAAACACACCAAGCTAATTCTGGAGCAAAGGAAAACTTCTTTTACCAACTGAGAATCTGCTCTGTGACCTGGAAATTGGCAGGATGTTTTGTGTGACACTGGAGAGCTTTATACAGTAACTGACCCTTTCATGTGAAAATTTTGCTGATAGGCAACAATAAAGCCATTCTTCACAAAAGCTGCCAGACAGCTTTTCTTTGAGGCCACCACAAACCTGAAATAACAGGAGAAAAAGAAGAAGAGCTCAATGAGTGCCAGCAACAGTGCTCTCTGAGATGAACCCCATATTTAGCATTTGAAAAAGAGGTACAAAAGGCTTTGGAGTAGAGAAATGTAAGAGTAGGCCATAAACTGCTCTTCCTACAAAGTGGCAAAGAATGCTTGGCTGTCCAAAAGGATTTTGCCTCTGGAGAGAGAAAACCAGCTATGTTTAGAAGGGTAGGAGATGCTCAAAATTAAACAGTTAATGAAGACCAACACTACTGTATATTTTCACATCAGACTCCCTGGAACTTTCAAACTTTATCCACAGCTCGATGCAAAGGTCACTGAAACAGAGATTTTTTTTTTTCCCCTGCAGCACTCTTCAGAACACAGCTCACCAGCAGGGCTGAGGGAAACCCTTCACTGAGTAATTCACAGTTTTTGTTAAAAGGCTTTCAACAACACCCCTGTGCAGAGCCTGCACCAGGACTGCCACCCCAACAGGTCTGTTTGAGGTCAGCTCTGAACTCAGGGCTGATCTCCATCCACACTGTGCCTCTCCAGGAATTCCTCTGTTGTTGCTGCAGGCTGAATAGGACTGTCAACAGGACAGGAGCATCAAGCCCTCCAGAGCTGTCTCCAGCAGGCTGCTACCTGCCTACATACTCAGGTGCACAGAGACGTCCTGAGGAAAACCTCGACAGTAAAACATTCAGTGAATGCATGACGATTCCTGAAAAAATGTGGCACAAATGCTGGGAGACACCTTCCAGCTCAGCAGGGCTGGATGTGTGCATCCAGGGATGTGCTCAGGGACCCAACAATTGAAAAATACCCCCTGCACAGGCTTGGCAGTCATGTTGCAGGGGTCCACACCAGACCTGCTGAGCTGACTGTGGCACCTCGTGCTTTTCTGTGCCCAGCTCTGAGAAGGCTCCTTAGATCAACACAGAATATGCTGAGTTTGAAGGGACCCTCAGGATCCCCCAGTCCAGCCCTGTCCCTACACAGGCACCCCAACAATCTCACCCTGTGCATCCCTGGGAGCATTGTCCAAATGCTCCTGGAGCTCTGGCAGCCTTGGGGCTGTGCCCATTCCCTGGGGAGCCTGGGCAGTGCCCAGCACTCTATGGGGGAAGAGCCTTTTCCTGATCTCCAGCCTGACCCTGCCCTGGCACAGCTCCAGACATTTCCTCAACTCCTGTCCCTGGTCACAGAGTCAAGAAATCAGTACTTGCCCCTCCCCTGCCCCTTGGGAGCTGTACAGTCAGAGAAAGCTGAAGCCCACATGGGTACATGTCCATTCCACCAGAATAACCATCTGCCCTTGCTCACAAAGGCCTGGACGAGGGGAGTTAGAGGCAGGAAGAAATCAGGACTCAGGCAGAGTCTCAAGCTCAGGACTGCCCTAGTGCAGCAGCCTCACCTCAGAGTCACCCAGTGCAATAGCAGCAATGCATCATCCCAGGAGCATCCCAGCAACTCCCAGCAGGCTGGGACAGTTCCTCAGCACTCCTGGGGCGCACAGGACAATGAGCCCAGGGCAAAGCATGATATTCCTGCTGCACCACCCTGTGGAAAAGCCTAATTGCGAGAGACAGCAAGACAAATTGGAGGACACTGGCTGAAGGACTCCTGGCCCTGTGTGTAAGGTGTCCCCCAGGAGAGCAGGGGGGCCAGCCCTGGGCTCCCCTGTCTGCTGGCAGCACACACACACACGGGTGTCTGCCCACACCTTCCCCGCTCCAGCGCCGGAGCTGCTCACAGAAATGCCTGGCCAAGCCCACACTACTAACACTCCCCCGGCTAATTTGCACTCAGAAATATGACTCTGCATTTCTCCATGAAAGGGCTCACTGTCTGGGCACCGAGAGGGCTGCAGCTGGAGCATGTGCCAGATGAATGGATTGTTACAGACACATGGAGAAATCCCAGTGCCGCCGTCAACACGCACAGGGCTGTTGTCAATCCGACACCGTGCTCTCACACAGGGACCTATGCCAAGTTTAAAGGTTTGGACCCCGAGAGAGAGAGCTCCAGACTTGCCAGGCACAGGCAAAAGCAGTTACAACAATTTAAGTTTTTTCTCACTGCTTATGCAGGGAAACTCTTTCCATCCCCAGGATCTGCAATGCTCCCACCAGGAATGGATAATACAGAACACAGACCAACCAAAGCCCAGTAAGGAAGGGTAATTCCATCCCTGCCCCTAGAGCTGATTACATTACCCTCAGATAATGGTGTGTTGTACCAGGTATCTTCCTTACCAGTGTTGCCCAGAGCTGTGGCTTCCCCATCCCTGGAAGTGTCCAAGGCCAGGCTGGACAGGAGTTGGAGCACCCTGGGATAGTGGAAGGTGTCCCTGCCCGTGGCAGGGGGGGGGACTGAATGGGCTTAAAGGTCTGTTTCAACCCAAACCCTTCTGTGATTACAGAAGCAGACAAAGTCAGTGAGGCTTTTTCCAAAGGAATTCAACCTCAGGGTAGCTTGAGAACAGTAGTTTTCAAACTGTGATCAGCAGATGTCTGTGGACTATTTCTAGTTTGCTTGTGAAAGGTAATAAAAAAATCTATCATATGCAAGTCAAAGTTTGCTATGCTGCACAGGAAAAACACGTTGGGTTTACGCTCAGCTGATGGAATACCATTCCCCTTTCACTGCTGCTGGAAGGGTCAGAGCCAAAATCCTCCCCAGGATCCAGACCGCCTGCTAAAACCTCACTGCGTGATCCCCAGCACTGTCTCAGCAGGCAGCACAATGAGCTGTCTGTGCACCCAGGAACTCTCAGAGCTTTAGACACTAAGAATAACTTCAGTTGATTCTTACAGAGCAAGATAACAGGGCCAGGGCTGGCACAGGCACATCGTAAACACTCCTCTCCTCAGCGGGCTGTGAATTACTGGCTGCTTGCAGGAAAACTGGGCAACTTTAAGGATGATAAAATCCCAGGTGTTTATAACATGTACTATAGACACAGAGGAATAGAAACTGAAGTAAATTTGAAAAAAAAAAAAAACTGAGTAAATTTGTAGAAACAAGTCAGTTAGCTTTGGAATGAAAAACGTTAGCACAGAACCTACTTTCAAAATACAGTCAAGAGGTACAGGTACCATGGATCTGTAACAAATTCTTCAGGAGGAGAAGAGCTGCCATGTTTTTTATCCTGTATCTCACAAGGGACCCAGGCACTGCCCTAGATCACAGCAAGCCTGCAGGCAGGCTGGCCTTCCTCCTGCTGCTGGAGCACCACCTCTTCCAAGCTGTGGGGCTGTCCCAAGGGGCAGCCAACCCCACTGCTGCACAGGGGCTTGCCAACATGAACCCCTGGACTGGTAATTCAGCACCACAGACAAGAATCACAGAAAGAACCTCTGGAGGTCATCATGCCCCCCTTCCCTAGCAGGGCCACCAAGACCAGGTTGCCCAGAATTGTGTCTGAATGGCTTTTGAATGTTTCCAAGGATGGAGACTCCTTTCTCTAGTGACCAGTGATAGGACATGAGAAAACAGAGTGAAGCTGCACCAGGAAAAGGTCAGGTTGGACTATTAGAAAAAAATTCACTGAGAGGGGTGTCACTGGTACAGGCTCCCCAGGGAAGTCATGTCACCAACCCTGTGTGAGTTCAAGGAGGTTCTCAGTGAAGGTCTTTGTCACACAGTTTAGTTTCAGGTAACACTGTGAGGAGCAGGGAGTGGGACTCCAAAACTCTTGGTCTTTTCCAACTCAAGGCATTCTGTAATTCTATTCTGTGCTTCTGCAGGGATCAGTCAAGTCTGCAGGCAAGGGAAAGGTTATCCTCACTTTTACAGCCAGACCACTGTGCCCATTAAGTCTTTTCCAATCTTAGTGATTCTATGATTCAAGGCTTTGCCTAGAGCACAGCATGAGGTGAGGCAAGGAGTGGGACTGGTGTGTCCATGGCCAGCCTGCCCCCTCACCATGCAGCCCAGCAGCCCTGGGCACCCCAGCCCAGCCTCTGGGCCAAGAGCAAAGAAACAAGAACATGCTGGTAGAAACCAGGAGAAATCCTGGTCCAAGAGCTCCAGGTGAATGCTGGGGAGAGCACAGCTCAGACATGGATCCTAAGCTCCAACATGGGCTCCAGGTGCCCTCTCACAGGCAAGTCACACCACGGCCAGTAAGAGATTTGCATTATTGATCCCATTGAACACTGTCACCTGCTGAGGCTTGTTCTTAAGTTATTCAGGTAAGTGGCTGATGGGAAGCAAGAGAATCCTAAACGGATTGGGTTGGAAGGGGACCTAAAGCCCATCCAGTGCCACCCCCTGCCATGGGCAGGGACACCTTCCACTAGCCCAGGTTGCTCCAAGCCCCACCCAACCTGGCCTTCCAAGAATTCACAGGGCTAACACCTCTCCCCAGCAAAGGAGAAGAATTTCTGCTTTAAAAACACTTTTCAATCTGACCCACAGTACCAGAAACAAGTAAAGAAACTTCAAAACACATTACAAAAGTTAGCCATGTACCAGACGCTCCTGGAAATAGAGGCATGAAATCCACCCATACTCTCTCCAAGGTCATCCCAAGGTATCTAAGGTGCTGCTGGTCGGAGCCTCCTGAAGGAAGCTAATATTGTCCACAAAACACATATCCCAGGATGCTGCTGCCTGCCATATGGTCAGGAAATGAAAGGAAATGATGAGTGCAGGTCAGGACAATCTGTCTTCAAGTCAAGGCACAGGCACCAGCTTTATGGTTTGTGTTAACATTAAAAGGAACCATACAGCAAAAGTAATGCAAGAAAACCAAAAATAAATAAATCAAATGCTCAGCATGGTTCCAACTGGTTTGTCACTGTCTCTGAATGATAAAATGGCAAATGGCTGCACAGCTTTCACCTCTGCAGCAGGGAAGGTTTTCCCAATCCACAGGATAACCATAGGAAGAGACAGTTTGGGAGCCAGGCTGTCATTCTAGTGGAGCACACCTACAGAACAGCTGGAGAACAACTTTGGACAAGGGCCTGGAGTGACAGGACACAGGGAATGGGTTCCCACTGCCAGAGGGCAGGGAGAGATGGGATACTGGGGAGGAATTGGTCCCTGTGAGGGTGGGGAGGCCCTGGCACAGGGTGCCCAGAGAAGCTGAGGCTGCCCCATCCCTGGAAGTGTCCTAAGCCAGGTTGGACAGGGCTTGGAGCAACCTGGGACAGTGGAAAGTGTTCCTGCCCACGGCAGGGGATGGGACTGGATGGGCTTTAAGATCACCTTATGTGATCTTACATAACACTGTCATGTGTGCCTGGGTGGTGAGTGCTCACTCATGTCCCCTTCATGGACTTAATTAATTCAGACCCCATTTCCAAGCACTTCAATGCCTGCAGGAAGCTCAGGCCCTTCACCACATTGTATCTTCACTGCACTGTTAAATTGAGTTTGATGTTTGGGGCCTGATCCTCCCTCTGTGTCCATCTTCCAAGCAATTTGCAGACCCTCCTCTTCAACACCTGCACAAAGCATGGTCCCCCCAATCACCCAGTCACCAGCCAGGGTGATGCCCAGGGTGCAGTTTGTTCCACCCACACTCCACTAAGTGGCACAGCCAGAGGATAAACCACCTGAGTTAGTAACAGACTCAGGAATATCAGATTTTTGCCTTTTCAAGGATCATCAGATCTCCAGAGAACACCCACGGAAAGTAACCCAGACAGAAATACAAAACCCATTTAACCTCCCATATCCTGGGATCAAGGAATCAGCAACGAAAAAGCAGAACTGAAGTGTCAACACTGGAGATCCGACCAGCTCTTCCCTCTCAGAATCAGCAGTTTAATAACCCCTGGGAACCTACAAGACACACCTACAGCACAGTATTTAACAACATCAGACCAGACGTTTCCCCTGATCCACTGCAAATTCACAGCACACAAACACAGCAGGTTTCATTACCCTCTCCCTGGCACGGGTTTCCCTTGGCATAAATTCCTTTATGCCAAACTTTGCTTTCACCAACACTAAACTAACACTTACAGTCATCAGTGAGTTATTTTAAAGTTAGACTTTGCTGAAGCCAGCATGGAACTTGAGACTTCATAATTTTGGCCTAATTTTCCTCAAGTAGCCAGTTACCCTGGAAAACAGAGGTTCTCTGAATTGCATGGAATGGTACACTGCTTGAAAATAAATGGATTACATCATATTTGCTGGCAAATGGCTAAAATGTTTTATATGTAATTAAGAGAATAGAAAAACAACCACTGCAGCCAAGCAGGGAAAAATATATTCAACCTTTACAGATGAAGTAGAGAGTTTTCCTGGATGTAATTTTGTCCATCCCATTTCAGATGAAGAAACAGCTGAAAAGGTGACAACCTCATATGCTGACAGGATTCTGAATAAGGGGGAAGGGAAAACACAACAAACACCTCTCTGCTAGGATGAAATAATGAATTTATCAATTAAAATCTTCTGAAGTTTTTCCAGATAGATTTTACAGTGTTCTTGCTTTGAGTGGCTGAGGGTACTCAATGTACCTCTGGGAATGAGGTGATGTGAATCACAGAGGTCAGAGGCCATGCCCAGAGGCCCCCAAAACCCACAGCATGGGTTGCTTGCACTGAGACAGCACTATAACTTCATTTTACAGAGAGAGAAACAAAACCAAAAAGACTGATGGATTTTCACAAGTCACAAAAAAAGAGTGGGTGTCAGGGCTGGGACTGATAAAATAAGCTAACACTCCTTCCAAAATATACACTGAAATAAACTACAGATATTCAGCTTTTGTAGAGCAGTTTACTTAGTGCATTCACAGAGTACTTGTCAGACTAGTGGTAAATTTGTGTCCATGGCAATATCAAGAACAACTTTTCCACTGTGTTGCTTTTAAGAAACTCTCACAAACTCACAGACAAAACCTCTCTTCCCATCCAAGTATTTTGCCTCCAGCACTGAAAAAAAACCCCACTCTGGGTTTTCTGATATAGGGTTCCTGATTTTTAGGGTTTAGTAGTTTAAAGCAGTGAAGTACTAGTACTGGAAAGAAGAAAAAAATTAAAAGCGAAGTACTTCTACTTTAAATTCCAAATACTTTGGGCCAGCTAAAATGTCTGGATGTGAATCTGTTCAATTTGTGATCTCAGGTTTCACTCCTATGGACACACATGTGCTGGACACATGGCTGCTGTGGGGTCAACACACGGGACACGCTACAGATGCCGGGGTCACGTCTTGGGCTTTGTATCTAAACCAAGACAAGTCAGAACACATTCTCTCTTGGAAAAGACTGACTGGACTCAAACTGATGGAAAACTGGGGCTGTGCTGATGACTGACCTAATGCTAAAGAGAAGACAAAGAAAAACAGTGAGGTCTTAACTCTAATCTTGTAAGCTAAAGGCTCTGCAGCCCTCTCTAAGTAATGCTGTACATTTCCCATCCCCAGTTAAGGAAAAAGGGATCATGAAAACAGAGGGACACTTGGAGGATGGGATTAGTTCCTCTGCAGTATACAACATCACAATCCTCCCTTCTGCTGGTCTGTTCTCTTTGTGAGGATTTTAGGGAGCACCCACTGAAGACAGGCAAATCTCTGGGAGAGCCAAGCACTGAAGGCTGCATCAGCAAGTGTGGTGTGGTGAAGAATGCAAATGCACAGGTGATCTCTTTAAAGTTTGATCCTGACCACAAATGCAGAGTTTGAGGATAGGCAGTTTTTCCCCCCATCACTGCCTGGATGTAAATAAAGAGAGGAAATGGGCACTTAGGTCTTAGAGTAACCAGTTCCTAGGAAACTGGGTAACTGGAAGCCCAGAAAAACACACGTGTGCCTTTATTCTGCAGAGCATGGCTCCTAACCCTGCTGTTTCCCCAAGGGAAAGATTCCCACCCTAGCTATCTCCATTCCAGGGGATGAAGTGCACAAGATGAAGTGCGTTCCAAGCCCAGCACTCCTGCAGGTGCTGGACTTGCCTGTTCCCTCAGGGGACAGGGACATGTCAGGGACATGCTCCGGCCCAGGAGCCCTCGCACGCATCACAGCACTTATCCAGCAGCATTCCCAGCCCTGGACACTTCACCTCCCTGGGGCTCTGAGGCCATTTCAGAGGCTGGAAAACTGAATTTTTGGAATACCTCAGCACAACGTATTGCTGTGGTAGGAATGAAAGAGCAGAGAATGTCCAGCCTCAAGGAACCCACAGTCCCTCTGCTGAGCATGCAGGAATCCACTCCCAGGCTCTCCCTTTGCCAAGGGTAAACACCATCCTAACCCCAACCCCAGCACCTCACAGGGAATAGCAGATATTATGGCACCACTTCTTATATACTACAAAATATGCACCCCCATACAAAATAACATGGACTGTCTTTGGAGAATTTGGGGTTTACACAGAGATGTGATGTATCAGAGATGTGATAAATGGAAACTTAATGGCTTACTTTATTTGCTCAAGCTACTAAGTTTCTTGGGAGTTATGTTCAAAGATGTTCAACGAATCATTTAATATGATCTACTGCACAGTGGAGGCAAAGCATCAGCTAACGGCCCCATATGGAATTCAAAGATTTAGCATCACCTGCTTGACTCGAAAAAAACTCCAACAAAACAAACACTCACAAAAAAAAAAATAAACCAAAACCACACCCCAAAAAACAACCCAAACAAAAAACCCACTGAAAAAAACCCCACCAAACCCCAACCCAAACCAAAAAAAAAACAAAAAAGCCAAAAAAACAAAACAAAAAACAAACAAACAAACAGCCCAAAAAACCAAAACCCCAGCACCTTTAAAAATTATTTTCATCTGAAACCATCTCAGATCCTTCTTCTGAAGCCTTTCAAATAATCCCTCAACAGCTCCATCTCAAATCCACACAATGGCATCAACTGATGGGCAACATCATCTTGCAAGGGAGCAGCTGATGTATCATAGAAGTACCAGGCCACTAGAGGGACTTCTTAAATACATGGAAAAAAAGAGAGTTTATGGAAAAACTGAGAGGCTGGTTCTGTCTCCTTTGAGAAGTCATTCCGCTCTTAAACTTCTGCCAGTTTATCAGTGGCTGTAGTTGGGTAGAACTCTTGTTTTAAAGAGCTTCATTAACCTCTTCAGATCATGTAACTCAATACAAGATCTAATGAGCTGAAATCTAGGGGTTTAGGCTCTTTATTTTGGTTTCTTCCATGTATATTCTTAATTTCTATGCCAGCACAGAACTGGAAGAAATATACCTTTGTTGGGCCAGCAGACCTGGAAGAAATACATCCTCCTGAGGAGGAAAGGCTGGAGGTTTGGTCCAGCTATGTGTCCAAACTATCAGAAGCAGATGCTTTTCTTTGCCTCTGGGTTATCCCAAAGGTGTCTTTGCAGTACCCAACAAGCCACACATCTGCAGGAGCTATGGGAGCTTTGTCAGGTGGGGGATTAGTGCTGGAAGATGAAGCACACCATCATTTTTCCTCGGAGATCTCACTCAGTTGGAGAGGTTAAAGACCTGAGGCACATTTCTCCTCAGCAGATCACTGTGGGACACTTTATTCTGGATGTCACCTGTGATTCTGATCCACAAGCTCCACAAGCAACAAGAAGTTCTCCACGTTGCAATAATGCAACGGAGCAAGCCTGAAGGTGACTGAAGCTCTCCACAGGTAGAAAAGAAACTCCTGCTTAGGCCCAGCCTAGCCCTCAACACATACTCCTTCCCCCTTAAATCTGCACCACATATACAAAGACAGGCTCGTCCAAAAAGCCAGATGGGAAGTTTGTAGGCAAGGCTGCTGGAAGCACCACTGAGAGCAGCTCAATTCTTGCTCTGTGAAACAGAGCTTCCTTCAAGGCTCAGGTATTAGGCAAAAAATCCTGGCAGCAGCCTCCATTCGTATTAAGTCAGAGCGGAGTTCTGCCAGCAGACGGCCATGAGCTCACTAGTCTGAAATAACATCCCATTGACAAGAGTTTTTGTGGAAGCAATAACTTGCTTGTGTGAGAAATAAAGGGAGGAGGGGGAGTGAGTGTGTGTTAGGAGTGATAAAACACGTACCACAAGCACAGTAACAATTTCCATTTAAAATTATATATGGTAATTTCCATTTAAATCCTGCTCCAAGTAAAAAAAAAATGAATTAAAAAGAAATCATAAATTAAGAGACAGTATTTAGCCCCAGTGACATTTTCATATTCCATATTCCAGTCACACACATTGAACTTATTTCAGACTGGTGTTTTGAAAAATGAGTGCAACCATAGTCTCTGACAGCCAGGGCTGCAGGAAGAAAATATTTGATGAGGCAAAAGACCCAAAAGCAATGATTATTCTCTACCAGCCAACTCAGAGGAGTCTGGGTAGGCTCCTCCAAAACCCTGGAGCCCATCTCAGAGACAAATAAATGGAAACCCCATCCACAGCTTCATACTGAAGGAGCACATATCATCTGGAGCAAACACCAGCAGCATCCAGAGACTGATTTATGTGAGTCAAGTAATGCTAAGGGAGTAAGACTGGGAAAAAGGAGCACAGTACTGGGCTACTGCTCTGTTGTTCCAAGAACTGGTTGTGCTAAACCAGATACAAACAGCACAGAGCACAGGCAGTGCTTGGGCCCTACCAGCAGCTGGCTTTTCTAAACCTCCAAGGCCTGAATAAGCTGCTCATGTCTCAGTCTACAGCAGCTTGGAACTCCCAACCAGCACCTGAGCTGTCCTGTGTAGTAAAAGGGAACAGAAAGGACTCACGACTACCAACATCCCACCCCCTTCTGAAATTGCTGAAGGAGTTGGAGCCAAGCCAAACTAGAGGAGCTATCGAGTTCCAGGCACTAAAAGTACAGAACTACAGCCAAAGTACTTCCAGAAACCCTCTGCACATGCTAAAAGAGGAAAAACCCTCTGCACATGCTAAAAGAGGAAAAACCCTCTGCACATGCTAAAAGAGGAAGAATGCCAGCCAAGTCAACACCAATCTGCTTCCCAACTCCGCCAGCACGCGGAATCCACCAGAAAATTCCCATCTCCAAATCTTCCTCCTCACCACAACCCTCTAAGGAAGGAGCCCCAGTTCAATCCAGGGCCATCACAAGGTCATATCAGACACCCCACCACCATCAGCCCTTTTCTGCATCTGCAGGATCTGCAGAAGTAACTGGGGTTCTCAAAGACCTGACTTCACTATAAACCCTTGGGCAGCAAGGGATCATGTCCATAACACAGGAGATTATCTGACCTTGCTCCCTTCTACTGACACCACTCCTCCTCCTGGCTTTTTCAGCCTGTACAACCCATCAGTAAAACAGATCCCTGAATATTTAGATTTCCAAACCTGAAAGCTATTCCAACTATTTCTCCCACCGGTATTTCTAGCCAAAAATTAAGGAGAAATAAAATGCAGGCCAGCAGCTCCCAAAGACAGTAGAACTCCTTTTAATCCTTCAGCTTACAGAAAAGAGAAATAGCTTGGCTTTTACTGTTTTTCCAAAATGAAAACATAAATCTTTACCCTAATCATGCAGTTCCTACGCTGACATATCTTTTTTTTTTTTTTTTTATTAGGTTTAGGCAATGTCTTTTTTTAAATTAGGATTTTTGTTAGTCTAGTGTAGGGACTTTTGCTTGCTTTTCACTGAATTTTAAGTATTTTTGTCATTGTCTTTACAAGTTATGGTGTTAATTACAAGTTCTGGTTACACTACAGGAATACATGTATTTAAGAATTTAATTCATTTAAGAAGAAGTATTTGCAGGAGTAAAAATACACCCTCAATGAACCACAAGGGAGGCTCCCAGCATTAAGGTGCAGCAGCCAGGGACACACTCTGGAACACTCCAAGGGAAAGGCAAAGCAGCTCCCTGGAGCAGTGCAGCCGAGGACAGAGCTCAGCACCTGCTCTGCTCCTGCAGCACACACCAAACCACGTTTCAATCTCACTCACACACTTTGTTTCCCTGGTTCTCTTTTTGATGCAAAGAGGATGTAGCGTTTCTGCTTCCCCACATGAACTGGGGGGTGCTGGTGACTGATGGAGAGAGAAGAGTCTTGCTGCAAAGCTTTACAGGTCATGTTCCTCTTTGCATCCTAGACCTAAACTGTGGGAACAGAACAGATCTCTCACAGCTTTGCCTGTCCAAAATCACACTTCCTACCTAACATCTTTTTATGACTTCCCTGAAGCAGGCCTTTGGTTATCTAATGATACAGCAGCCCAGCTACAGGAACTTGCTTAAGTTCATTTGGCTGAAGTCTGGTAGGGAATAATTCACATATTTGAACTAAAAAACAGAGGAAAAATTCAACCAACCAACCAAAAAAAACCCCAACAAACCAACAAAGGGTTTGCGTTTGTCAGAGTTCTAACATTTACCTTCCTTGTCACAATGAGCAGTTTTAAGCAGGAAAGCTGGAAAACAGCCTTTTCCTCCAATCCTGAAATGGTTTGGGTGAGAGGATCCTTTAAATGTCACCCAGCCCAACCTCCCTGCAATGAAGAGAGTCACCTTCAACCAGACCAGGTTGCTCAGAGCCCCATCCGACCTGACCCTGAATTTTCCCAAAGTACCTGGTAAGGACAAGAATGACTGAAAGTGCTGACTGATGACTCAAACGACCACCTTAAATTCTCATTCTACCCCCACAGGCACAAGGCAGCACCCATTTTAAGAGCAGCTGCTGAGCCAGCAGCAAAACCAAGGTTCTGACCTGCTAACTGAAGAGATAAGCACCTGCTGTCAGCTTCAGGATATAAACTAACCCTTCACAGGTAATACAACCTCTCTGTTGCCACTGGGCAAAATTCTAACCAGGCTGCAGCCACATATTCCTTCCTTCCTTCAGAGATCAAAGTGCAAAACTAAGCAAACAATCCTTTTAGAATCAATAGAAGCCTGTACTCCGTGTGAGGAAAGGAGGAAAAAAAAAGCCTGATTATAAATCATGTTTTTCTTCCTTACAGGAAAAAAATCTTTAAAAAACCAAAACAAAAAAACCCCAAACAACCCAGCAAAGAATTCCCTCTTGGAGCTGAAGCCTTACAAAACTAATGTGAAAAAGCTTAAGTGAGCCCTACCATGGCACTGCAGTTTACATGGACTCCCACTATCTTCTGCTTCAGCATGAATTTAGATCCTCAAGAGCTCCAGGGGGGACAGCCTAAAATCCCAGTCCAGATCAAGATCTGCTTATCTTTAGAGCACGTGTGTCATTCCTATCAGTCCATCCAGACAGAATTAAAGGTAAATAGCTGGAAATCTTTTCATTCCCTGTATTAGAACCACTCAGGCACCACAGATGATACAAAGATCTCAGGAACATCTATGTTTGAATAAATCCCTGGGAAAAGAGCAAGGACAGACTGGTGAAGGCATATTCCCACCCCAAAAGAACACTATCAGCTTTCATGCCGTTCTGCCCGATTCTACAGTTAGTTACATGTTAGTAAGGGGAAAGAAACATACTGATTACTTAAATAGCTGGTCAGAATGAAAGCAGCCTTCACTCTTGAGTAAGATTTCACTTCCCAAAATGGCTAGCAGCTACCTCAAATAAGCAACCACTTCTCCCAAAGAAATGTAAGAAATTCTCCTTTATAGACCATTAACATAATTTCAGTCCTCTGCAGTGAATTCAGTCGAAAAAGTGAAATTCAGCCTTTTTTCAGCAGTGCCACATCATGTCAAAACGAGGAACAATGTGTAATGTTGCAAAACTTTATCACAACCTAAGTGGCTCACATAAAACTCCAATGACTGAACTCCATTTGTAAGTATATACCAGAGCCACAGTCAGATGGAAAAAGTTTAAAATCAACATGTTGTTATTAGGCTCCCTGTCAACTTCTCCAGAAAGAAAACTGGAGTTATTTTACAGTAACAAAAGTGCTCTGGCCCAAGGAACCAGATACAGATATATAGACAAATGCATGTGCCTGCACACACAACCAAAACTAATAATTTCATGCTTAAAAACTGGATTCAGGCACTGTATGAGGCAAATTGTACACAAAAAAGGGAAAAAAGAACCATGTTTTTCTTAACTGATGAGCTAATTAGCAGAGCCACACGCCTGTATGAAGGAGCTGGGCATTTTACAGAAGAGGGCAAAAAATCCACTTCACAGAGAACATCACAAATTCTTTTATTCCTATCTTTCTTTACCTTGAAATTTTGGTGCATGTGGGTCCCATTTAGCTGTAATCCAGCCTTGGCCATGAGCACCATCAACGTGCACGACGCTCGACCAGAATAAAGGAAATGAGATGCACAGAAACAGACTGCAGTAATATGAAGTCTGAGACATCATCCCACAGGAAGGAAATTCCAGGTCCTGACAGACAGCACCCCACACCACCTCGGTCCTCTCTCCACCCTGTAGCCCAGATGAGCCTTCTGGGACCAGAGATGGCAGCAGTGCTGGGCCACGTTCTGCACACCACGTGCATCGCAGATCTGGTTTTAGAGAACCCTGACCCAGTGCAGGAAGACTTTTATCCCGGGGGACTCAGATGAATAATTCCAGGTATGTGATAATTTACGTAAGAGATCAAAAAAGCCCTTCAATCTCTGGCTCAGCACAAATCCCTGTTTTGATCTCCTCAGGAAGGGCCCTGCCAAACCTCCCAGGGACTTGACCCCTCTCCAGCTGCACTCAGACACCTGGGGTCCCTTCCTCAGGAATCTGATAGGCAGTGACCAGGCAGCTTTCTGAAAAGATGACACGTTCCATTGAACAGAAAATGTGAAAGAAAAAGGAGAAAAAGTGATTGGAACAGCCTTTATCCCAAAGCTCTGCCACCCTCAGCCCACGTGAATTTCCAAGACAGTCCTTGACAGTGACAGGCTGCCCAGGGATTGCAGAGTCTCCATTCCTGGAGACATTAAAAACCTGACCTAAAACAGTGCTAGGCAGCCTTCACCAGAGCTGGCTTTGAGCAGGGACCAAGTACAACTGAAATTGAGATTTTTTTTTTTTTTTAGGGGCAAACACACAGGAGCACTCAACAGCCAATATTGGTTGCAGATGGTCCTTGGACCCACAGCTGAAGGTGGTTCAAAAGACAGACCAGTGCACAACCTGGGCAACGTGGGCTGGATGAGGAATCCTAACCCTGTGGGAAAGACAAGGAAGGGATGAAGTGGGATCCTGCCCTGGGCAGGAATGAACCAGATGACTCCTTGAGGTCTTTTCATCCCTACTTTGCACATATGAAAAAAGACAAAATAAATCTTGAAAACTAGATCTTCCTGACCCTTGAAAATATCCAAAGGCTTATCATAAACAACAGCCTCTGCTACTGAACTCTGTTCTGCTGTTTCTTTTGGGCAACAGATTAATTTTTTATTATTTTTTTAATTTTTAAAAATTATTTTATTATTTGTTATTATTTTATTGGATTCCAGTCTCTAAACCCACAGCCTGCACTACAAGGCACCAGGCAGCCTATGACACAAGGGACAGATACACAGATTACAGGGTACATCCCTGTCTCAAAACGTGGGTGCCAAAAGACAGCAGCCAAAATAAATGGTTGCATTTTCAGAAATACAGACCATGGAGATATAAAAAATAATTAAACACACACAATGCTCACTAGTGTCACAGAACTCCTACACATTTCAAGACATCAGTTTTCTGGTATTATCCCTGTACCTCTGGAGGCCTATTTATTCATTTTATGGTGATGCCAAATTGGTTTTGCCTTATTTCTTTTATCCCAACATTCACACTGCTGTCTAGTAGACCCTAATATAAAGTGTGGGACAGGATGCTCTTTAATGTAATCAAAAGAGCATCACAATTTGGCAATTTGTGACCACAACAGGGAGAAATAAAGAAGCTCCTGCTACCCTGCACATTGCCATCACACAGCTCACCCCTCCTTTATGGCTTCTCTGCAGAACTGCACGGATTTTAGCTGAATGGTGATTTGTGTCCTGCCATGCAAACCTCAGCAGGGCACAGCAGTAATTTTTGACTTCCCTTCAAATGTTGTTATGGAATAATTTCATTATGTCATTTGCTTCAGTTTGCCAAGACTGAGATGAGGGAGGGAAAGAAATCCAAAGGGAAAAAAAAAAGCGCAATTATGGATATTGGGATGGGAACAATTCTTTAGCCTTCCCTGGTTTTTCATTTTTATGTAATTTTACTGCATCTTGGTGTAAAAATGACCTTAGCAAGAAAGTATTCATACCTGACATTTCTTGATTCTTCTATCTCCAGTCTTGGTAAATTCAAGAATCTCATGTAGGTAACTTTACCCTTCTACCCCAATTTCCCCAGCTAGAAATTAAAAGTATTTACTCCTATTCTATCTTTTGATCCAGCCATCTAAATGCAATTTCTCTGGCAGAAAGACTTTCTGCAACACCTTGCACAACAGGAATGTCACCTTAATTGCAATTCCTAAGGTGTGCAAATCCCATCTCACTCTTGACCCCTCAGTCTATGACTATTATTAAAACTACATAATAAATAAATTTAAAGTATCTACAAATACAAATGGGAAACTAAATACCACCAAAATTTCAATGACAAGCCAAGTGAAAAGTCAGATGTTTTCTAAAGGCTGTGTTTTAATATTGCCACATGGAGGGCACAGCACAGGTGAGCACATCTGAAATAAGTGCAAAACACCAGTGGACAGAAGCAGGAGAGGCAGAGCCAGCAGACTGGAACGTCAGCATTCCTAAATGATTAATAGTGACCATGGAGATTAAAGTGACCTCGTTGCTCAAATGGAGACAAGGAGAGAAAACACAGGGTGCTGGAAAGCCAACATTTCCCTGTGAGTAATAACAGCCATTAAAGTTTTAAATGATCTCTGCATCTTGCTGGAGTTTGCCCTCTATGTGGAATTTTTTCACATTTGAAAAGTAAACCGTTAAAGAATAAGAAAGTGCTCAGGTATCATCAGCTAGTTCCAGTCTAATAATATATAATTATGAAATGTAATTATTATACTGATCTCATCAGCTTCTATTTTCAGCTTCAAACAGTTCTTTTAAGTTGAAACTATTCCCTCACTGGAGCTGTGTTACAGTACACCCACTCATCCCTCAGCTGGGATTTACTCCAGCTTTCCACCTGTCTCACTATTGTTCACGTTATCATTTCTGAAATATAAGCACACTCTGATCCCCAAAGCAGGCACAGATTTTCAAGCACAAAAGTACCTAATTATTGCTCCCAAGCACCAACTCATTTACGCAGGCATTTCATCCCCAGTTTACTAAGAGATCAGAGAACAGATGACCCACTAGGATGAAGCAAAAGATGAAATTACAGGCAGCTTTTTTTGCTACCCTATCACTTATTCTGAGACTAAGGAAAGTGCAAGGCAATGTGATAAACTACTGAATACACACACTTTTAGGCTGCCTACTGCAGCCACGATGAACCTGCCTGACAAGGAAACACTCTGTACCTGTAACTGACTAATCTCAAATAAGCAGCATTGAGAAAGCTCAAAATAAAACCCTACAGCCTCAGTGCACTAAAACAAGAGGGTTGGGGCACCCTGACTGAGTAACTTCTGGGTCAGTTTTGTCCAAGATAAAGATCCCTTTCCCTCCCTTTGCAGTTCTCCCAGCCCAGCACAAACAATGCTGAACACTTTCCCTGCAAGTTTCCCAGCTGGGCCGGGAGCACAGGGCGCCCTGGGAGCAGCTCAGCCACACCAGCAGCACGTCAGGAGAACCCTCTGTGGCTATAAAAAAGCTGGACTTGGGTCCAACAGCCAAGTTTTCTCTTTAGACTCTCTCCTGTTGTGGGCCCCAGCCCGTTCCCCACAGCACAGGGTGTTTGGGCGCTCGGAGGGGACGGCTGCGACCCTTCCTCCTTCACAAGAGGGTGTGGAGTCCCTCATGATGCCATTAAAGGAATTTCCAACTGCCCTTCCCTGGAAAAGTGAAGATTAAAGATACCCCAAGTGTAAAAAAGGGCTTCTCCCCCATGGATCCTTGCAGACAGTGTGCAATCTTCTCTCTGGGTTTCTCAAGTCCATCACCCACCCCACGGCATCCCCTTTCCCTGTTTCCCCGCTGCCTGTGGGGCTTGGTGTCCTGTTCCTCTCCTCCCTATGGTCACCTGTCCCCTGCCCTGCCCCCTGGGACCACTCACAGACCTGAGACCCTATAGGACTGAGAAAAAACACATGTTCCCTCTCTCTGGCTCTAGATTTACCTTCAGCACATGGAACAAACGCTTGCTGGGAACTGATTTGGGCTGGGAGCCCTCTGCCACTCTGCTGAGCCAGCCTGGGAACGTGTGTGGCTGTGTGAGCTGGAACTGCCGCCTGAGCAGTTCCCAAGGAGTTTCTCTATGGAGAGGGTGACTGGGATCCAGAAGGGCCGTGGCTGCACTCCGAAAAGACACACTGTTACAAGAAGGGACAGCTGTTCCTTCAGCCTTGCCCCTCCATGGTGACAGGAGACCCAGCCCGGGCTCTGTGGCTAAAGCCGGGACGCTGCCATTCCCACTGGGACGGCAGGGTCCAAAGGCTCCCAGGCCGCCTACGGCCGTCCATCCCGGGAAGCTCAGCAGGGCCAGGACAGAAATTCCCACCGTGAAGTCACCAGCACAATCCCTGGATGACCCGGCCTGCCGGCCCAGGCGAGGACAGCCGGGGTTAAGGCAGGGCAGGGAGCAGCCCAGGAGGCGGCTCAGATGGAACTTCCTGAGTCTGGGGAGAGCAGGGAGGGAAGGAAGGGTTTAAGGGCAAGGCCACGGCTCCCCCGTGCCAGCTGGCCCCAAACCAAATGGCCCGCTCGGCTCATTAGTAGCCAGCAAGTCCTTCCAAAGCTGCCTGCTCACAACCACTTCCAGAATTAAGGCATAATTAAGACCAAGGTAAGAAGGGAACACAAGGCTGCCCAGCGCACATCTTTTGCTCGGTATTAGGATAACAAAGCTTGAGATTGATACAGACTACACCAAGGAAATTCAGTGCCTGCTTCAAACTTGTTATCTTTTAACCCATCTTTACTGTCACTCATAAAGCTTTGCCCCTAGAAATCCATCAGAGGAATCCACTGAATTCAGTTTCAGCCCTCCTGCCATGCAGAGAGAGCATATGGGAGCCTGAGAGATGATATGTAATTTTAGTTTTCATTCTCAAGATCTACAGTGGGGCATTTTAAAATGCTGACGTACTCAAGAAAATGCTGAAGTAGAATATAAGTGGCAATGAAAGAATGCAAGTCTGTGACAAACACCACTCCCCTGCCCTCCTCCCCAGGCTATCCCAGTAACACAGAGACACAGGTAAATCTTGGAATTCATCTGTTGAAAGGACTCTGTCTGAAACACAAGACGCTTCCAGAAACGGACTGAATGGTTTCACTTGTTCTCAAGAGACTTTATAGATATCTTACGTGAGCTTGATCTGAGTGGGTACTTTGTGTCCTGAACATTCCCAGCTCTGGAAAAGCTCAAGTCTTTTTGAGGAGCAGAACTAAACCTCTCCAAGGAACCACTTCCACCCCACAGGTACCTCTCACTCTCTGTGGCAACTCAGAGCATCCTCAGAACTTCTATTCCAGTGGCTGTGACAATTTTAGTCATTCTCATTTTATAAAATCTTGACATTTTCATCAGCAGATTTTCCAGCTTAGCCATGCCCTGTGTCTGTGTGCAGTCCCCTTAAAAATGGCGTGATTTCTTATAAGAACCTTAGCATATTTCAAGCTATGTTAAAATAAGTCCCCACAAATGCTTCCACACAATATTGCAGAGACCTTAAGTCTAGTAAGGATAATGCAAGTGATGTACTGAAAAAGTTGTAGAGCCAACCAATTGTCTGCAGGACTCAAAAAGAAATCCCAAAACTTACTTTGCACTTGTACAGCGAGAGGCATTTCGGGATGCGCTCTGCTTTGATGATCAGGACTGCACTTACAACTCCCACAAGTTTTTATAAACACCGAGCTCAGCTGAATCACAGGCCATGTGGGGTCTGATAATATCTGTTTTTATACATGTCTGCTATAAGGAAATCTCAACTGGCAAAATTCCTACTGGTACGAATGAATGAGTTACAGATCCACACAGA
Organism: Sinosuthora webbiana; assembly: GCA_013397395.1. Classification (NCBI taxonomy): domain Eukaryota; kingdom Metazoa; phylum Chordata; class Aves; order Passeriformes; family Sylviidae; genus Sinosuthora; species Sinosuthora webbiana. The sequence continues at coordinate 47,097 of VXBN01012451.1, forward strand.
GAGGAACATGAATTTACCCACTGCCACACACCAGCTCGTGATTCCACACCACACTTGTGTGGCAACCCTGAATTTGGCCTGATAGCACAACTTGCTTTGTACACCTGCAACACGAAAAGAAGGGAAAGAAAAAAAAAATCCATGCACTGATGTTCTGCAGAGCCCTGTACTTGGAGACAAATTACAGCCATGTTTCTGAAGCACACACAGAAACATCTGTTTAATGACACTTCAGTGATGTGACTGGGGGAAAGGCCCTCCCCACGCCCCCTCAAAGTAAAACGAAACTACTGACTTTTTAAGTTAACAGTCTCACCACGGACTTCAGAGAACTTTGGATCAGGCTCTACAGAGAAAAAAGAAAATCTGTTCGGGGTTCTTCCAAGGAATCCTGTTCCTTCCAACACTTATGTCAGGTTGAAGGATTACTTTTTTCCTTTGTCCCCTTGCAAAGGCAGATTGACCAGTTCCCAAACTGCTCTAATTCCTCCATCCCGACCCCTGTTTGACCGCCGCAGCTGCCCCCATGCTGCGATTTCTGAATACATCTTTTAATCCATCTTCCAGCCTCCAGCCTGGCAACAATGCTCCTTTCAATGCCCACCAACACCTACCCAGCCCGCCTGCTCTCCAGCCCTGGAACATCCCGACCAGCTCCCACAAAGCCCGGGATTTACCAGCCGGGAGCCGGCCCCACGCTCCCCGCCGGAGTTCTCCGTGCCTGTGGATTTGGACACATGCTCCGGCGGTGAATGTTCCCAGGCTCCAGGCCAGCGTTGCTGGGATAACTCATCTCCCTGCGGCTCCCGGCAGAGTCACGGCGCTCCCGACACGCGGGGGGACCCCGGAACGGGGGACGAGCTCCCCCCGGCCACCTCAGCCCAGCCCCGGCTCCCCGTGTGGGCGCAGCCCCGGAGGAGCGCCCGGTCCCGGCTGCCCGCAGAGCCCCTCTCCCCGCACCGCCCCGGCCCCTACCAGAGCGCGATGCGGCTCTTGGGATAGTCGAGCCTCTCGATGCAGCCCAGGACGTGCGGCAGCGTGTGCGCGGCGTTGCGGGCGAGGATGGCGAGCAGCACGGTGGGCTGCAGCAGCGCCGACTCGGGCAGGGCGGGCTGCTCGGGCTCGGGCGGCTCGGGCGGCTCGGGCGGCTCGGGGGCGGCCCCGCAGCCGCACAGCAGCGGCGGCAGCAGCAGCAGCAGCAGCGGCGCGCCCGCAGCCATGATGGGCGAGGGGCAGCCGCGGAGCCGCCGGCAGTCCGGGCTCCAGCCCGGGGAACGCGGGAGGAGGAGGAGGGGCACGGAGAGGAGGGAGGAGGAGGGGAAGGAGGAGCTGAGCAGCGCCGCCGCCCGCCCTCCGAGCCCCGCTCGCCGCCCGCCCTCCGAGCCCCGCTCGCCGGCCCCCCAGCACCGCCTAGACCCCGCGCTGCCGC